>CM035850.1:99811449-100356449 GCA_020510985.1 Pholidichthys leucotaenia | reverse complement strand
GGCTGGAGTAAGGCGGAGGACAAAAAATATAAGGTACAGACCCTCCCTTCCATCTGTTGTCATGGGAAATGTACGGTCGATACTGGGAAAGTTAGATGAGCTAGCGGCTATCTCCCGTTATGATAGCACTTATCGGGAGTGCTCTCTCCTTTTGTTTACTGAGACGTGGCTAACTGAACTAGCAGCAGATGCTAACATTGAGCTGGAGGGTTTTCACATGATACGAGCTGACCGAACACCAGAGAGTGGCAAAGCAAGGGGCGGTGGAGTGATAATGTATGTTAACAACAACTGGTGCAGACCGGGACATATCACTGTTAAGCAACGACACTGCAGCAAAGACATTGAGTTGCTAGCTGTTAGCATGAGGCCTACATATCTCCCGAGAGAACACTCACACGTGATCTGCATTGTTGTTTATGCAAATCCGACGGCGAACGCTGGGACAGCGCGTGACGTCATCCATTCAGTAACCAGCAGGCTGCAGACAGAACACCCAGATGCTCTTCTCCTCATCTCAGGCGATTTCAACCACGTTTCACTGTCTCCCATTCTGCCCACTTTCACCCAGTATGTCACATGCCACACTAGAGACAATAAAATACTGGATTTGTTCTACGCAAACACTAAGGAGGCGTACACCTCATCACAACTCCCCCCACTTGGGAGATCGGATCACAACTTGGTTCATCTCCGGCCGGTGTACAAATCCCTAGTGCACAGACAACCTCCGGCCATGCACACTGTGGAGTTATGGTCTGAGGAGACAATGGACACTCTAAAGGACTGTTTTGAAGCCACTGCCTGGAAGCAGCTCTGCAATCCACATGGTGAGGACATCGATGGCCTCATTCACACCTTCACGGGCTACCTCAGCTTCTGTGTGGACAAATCCGTTCCCACCAAGACCATACGGCGTCACTCAAACAACAAACCCTGGATCAACCCTGAGATAAAAACACTTCTGAGAGAGAAGAAGAGGATCTTCAGGTCAGGGAACAGGGAGATAAGATAAGATAAGATAAGATAAGCCTTTATTAGTCCCACAACGGGGAAATTCCAGGATTGCAACAGCACAGGGATAGCAACACTCAGAGCAACAATCAGAAGGCAAGAAAAAAAAAACAAGCAAGCAAGAGCAGCTAATAAACATATGTACGTATTACTATAAAATATATATATATACACACACACACAGACACACAGTGCAGAGCATTGTAGCTGGATGGAATAATATATGAATATATGAACACACAGTGCAGAGCATTGTAGCTAGATGGAATAAATATGTAAATATATAAACACCCACAGTACGGAGCATTGCAGCTAGGTGGAATAAATATGCAAGTATATAAACACACACAGTGCGGAGCAATGTAGCTAGATGGAATAACATGTAGATATATAAATATATAAACACCCACAGTACGGAGCATTGCAGCTAGACGGAACAAATATGCAAATATATAAACACACACAGTGCAGAGCATTGCCGCTAGATGGAATGAAACAGCATAACCGTCTACCCAGCTATCCTGCATGGTATGATTATGTGCCCATACACACTCTCACCCTCCATAGCGACCGGCATGCTCCTAGTTGTATGCCGGAGAGGACCACTGTGTAAGTCTATTGCATCTTCTGCATTCAAAAAACTATTAGTTTGTTACGTCTTTTTTGCTATCTCTGCGAGCAGCCCTGCCTAGGTTGTACAGTCTGACAGCCGTTGGTAGGAAGGACCTACGAAACCTCTCGGTTGTGCACCTGGGATGATGTAGTCTGCTGCTAAATGAGCTCCTCAGTGCATTCAGTATGTCCTGCATAGGGTGGAACTCGGACTCCAGCAGAGATGACAGTTTAGCCACCGTCCTTCTCTCTCCTATCTCCTCCATCGGATCAAGGCGCTGCCCCAGGACAGAGCTAGCTTTCTTAATCAGTTTGTTCAGTCTCTTCCTATCGGCTGCAGTAATGCCACTGCCCCAGCAGACCACTCCAAAAGTGATGGCTGATGCCACCACCGTGTCATAGAATGACTTCAGCAGCGCCCCTTGTACACCAAAAGACCTGAGTCTCCTCAGCAGGAACAGCCTGCGCTGTCCCTTCTTGTAGAGTGCATCAGTATTGTGTGACCAGTCTAGTTTATTGTTCAGATGAATACCCAGGTACTTATAGGATGTCACCATCTCGATGTCTGTTCCCTGTATATTTACTGGTACTGTGAGGGGCTGCCCATGCCTGCGGCAGTCCACCACCAGCTCCTTAGTTTTCCTCGCGTTGATCTGGAGGCAGTTCCGATGGCACCAGTCCACGAAGTCCTGGATAAGCCCTCTGTACTCAGCTTCATCTCCATTGGAGATGAGGCCAACGATCGCAGAGTCATCAGAGAACTTCTGTAGATGGCAGTGTGTTGTGTTGTGTGAGAAGTCCGCAGTATAAAGAGTGAACAGGAAGGGAGCCAGCACCGTTCCCTGGGGGGCCCCCGTGCTACTGATGATCGTGTCGGACACACAGTCCCGGGTTCTCACAAACTGAGGCCGGTTCGTGAGGTAGTCCAGGATCCATGATGACAGGTGCTGGTCCACCCCTGCGCGCAGCAGCTTGTCCTTCAGGATCATCGGTTGGATGGTGTTGAAAGCACTGGAGAAGTCAAAGAACATGATCCTCACCATATTCCCGGGCTTCTCCAGGTGGGACAGAGAACGGTGAAGGAGGAAGATCACCGCATCCTCCACCCCAATGCCATGCTGGTAGGCGAACTGGAGTGGATCCATCGCTGGTTCCACCAGGGGGCGGAGGTGAGCAAGGAGCAGTCTCTCCAGGGTCTTCATCAAGTGGGACGTCAAGGCCACCGGTCTGTAGCTGTTCAGGTCTTTGGGGTGGGAAGTTTTTGGTACAGGTACCACACAAGATGTTTTCCACAGCTGTGGTACCCTCCCCAGTTTCAGGCTCATGTTGAAGATATACGTCACAATCCCACACAGCTGGTCTGCACAGGACTTGAGGAGCTTTGCGCTGATGCCGTCCGGTCCCGGCGCCTTCCTCGCCTTGATCTTCCTCAGCTCCGTCCTCACCTGGGTCCTGGTCAGGGTCAGGATGGGGGGCTGTGTGTTGGGAGTGGGGGGGTGTTGGTAGAGTGGGGAGTGGGCAGCAGGACTTGATTTCTTTAGAGGCAGCAGTGGTTGTTGTGCAGTCAGGGGGGGGGGGCGGTTGGTCAAATCTATTGAAAAACAGATTCAGGTTGTTCGCCCACTCCCTGCCCCCTGTGGCCTGGGGGGAGGTATTCTGGAGCCCCGAGATGGTTTTGAGGTTTCTCCAGACCCCGCTGATGTCGCTCTGTTGCAGCTTGTCCTCCATCTTCTTCCTGAAGCTGTCCTTGCCTTCTCTGATCTTTCTCCTCAGCTCCCTCTGTACGGACTTCAGCATCTCCCTGTTCCCTGACCTGAAGATCCTCTTCTTCTCTCTCAGAAGTGTTTTAATCTCAGGGTTGATCCAGGGTTTGTTGTTTGAGTGACGCCGTATGGTCTTGGTGGGAACGGATTTGTCCACACAGAAGCTGAGGTAGCCCGTGAAGGTGTGAATGAGGCCATCGATGTCCTCACCATGTGGATCGCAGAGCTGCTTCCAGGCGGTGGCTTCAAAACAGCCCTTTAGGGTGTCCATTGTCTCCTCAGACCATAACTCCACAGTGTGCATGGCCGGAGGTTGTCTGTGCACTAGGGGTTTGTACACCGGCCGGAGATGAACCAAGTTGTGATCCGATCTCCCGAGTGGGGGTAGTTGTGATGAGGTGTACGCCTCCTTAGTGTTTGCGTAGAATAAATCCAGTGTTTTATTGTCTCTAGTGTGGCATGTGACATACTGGGTGAACGTGGGTAGAATGGGAGACAGTGAAACATGGTTGAAATCGCCTGAGATGAGGAGAAGAGCATCTGGGTGTTCTGTCTGCAGCCTGCTGGTTACTGAATGGATGACGTCACGTGCTGTCCCAGCGTTCGCCGTCGGATTTGCATAAACAACAATGCAGATCACGTGTGAGTGTTCTCTCGGGAGATATGTAGGCCTCATGCTAACAGCTAGCAACTCAATGTCTTTGCTGCAGTGTCGTTGTTTAACAGTGATATGTCCCGGTCTGCACCAGTTGTTGTTAACATACATGATCACTCCACCGCCCCTAGCCTTGCCACTGTCTGGTGTTCGGTCAGCTCGTATCATGTGAAAACCCTCCAGCTCAATGTTAGCATCTGCTGCTAGTTCAGTTAGCCACGTCTCAGTAAACAAAAGGAGAGAGCACTCCCGGTATGTGCTATCATAACGGGAGATAGCCGCTAGCTCATCTAACTTTCCCAGTATCGACCGTACATTTCCCATGACAACAGATGGAAGGGAGGGTCTGTACCTTATATTTTTTGTCCTCCGCCTTACTCCAGCCCGGCAGCCGCGGCGTTTTCGCCTCAGTTCTCTCGGTATGTCGAGTATTTCCAATGGGACCGGGTGGCGGTTGAATGCTAGCAGCTGTTCTCTGCTGTATCGTATCCTGCTATAGACAGTGGCTCCGTCCACCGGCTCAGGAGACATTTAGGACGATCACTGAAGTTGCTGAAGTCCGTACAGAGGGAGCTGAGGAGAAAGATCAGAGAAGGCAAGGACAGCTTCAGGAAGAAGATGGAGGACAAGCTGCAACAGAGCGACATCAGCGGGGTCTGGAGAAACCTCAAAACCATCTCGGGGCTCCAGAATACCTCCCCCCAGGCCACGGGGGGCAGGGAGTGGGCGAACAACCTGAATCTGTTTTTCAATAGATTTGACCAACCGCCCTCCCCCCTGTCTGCACAACAACCACTGCTGCCTCTAAGAAATCAAGTCCTGCTGCCCACTCCCCACTCCACCGACACCCCCCCCACTCCCAACACACAGCCCCCCATCCTGACCCTGACCAAGACCCAGGTGAGGACGGAGCTGAGGAAGATCAAGGCGAGGAAGGCGTCGGGACCGGACGGCATCAGCGCAAAGCTCCTCAAGTCCTGTGCAGACCAGCTGTGTGGGATTGTGACGTATATCTTCAACATGAGCCTGAAACTGGGGAGGGTACCACAGCTGTGGAAAACATCTTGTGTGGTACCTGTACCAAAAACTTCCCACCCCAAAGACCTGAACAGCTACAGACCGGTGGCCTTGACGTCCCACTTGATGAAGACCCTGGAGAGACTGCTCCTTGCTCATCTCCGCCCCCTGGTGGAACCAGCAATGGATCCACTCCAGTTCGCCTACCAGCATGGCATTGGGGTGGAGGATGCGGTGATCTTCCTCCTTCACCGTTCTCTGTCCCACCTGGAGAAGCCCGGGAATATGGTGAGGATCATGTTCTTTGACTTCTCCAGTGCTTTCAACACCATCCAACCGATGATCCTGAAGGACAAGCTGCTGCGCGCAGGGGTGGACCAGCACCTGTCATCATGGATCCTGGACTACCTCACGAACCGGCCTCAGTTTGTGAGAACCCGGGACTGTGTTTCCGACACGATCATCAGTAGCACGGGGGCCCCCCAGGAAACGGTGCTGGCTCCCTTCCTGTTCACTCTTTATACTGCGGACTTCTCACACAACACAACACATTGCCATCTACAGAAGTTCTCTGATGACTCTGCGATCGTTGGTCTCATCTCCAACGGAGATGAAGCTGAGTACAGAGGGCTTATCCAGGACTTTGTGGACTGGTGCCATCGGAACTGCCTCCAGATCAACGCGAGGAAAACTAAGGAGCTGGTGGTGGACTGCCGCAGGCATGGGCAGCCCCTCACAGCACCAGTAAATATACAGGGAACAGACATCGAGATGGTGACATCCTATAAGTACCTGGGTATTCATCTGAACAATAAACTAGACTGGTCACACAATACTGACGCACTCTACAAGAAGGGACAGCGCAGGCTGTTACTGCTGAGGAGACTCAGGTCTTTTGGTGTACAAGGGGCGCTGCTGAAGTCATTCTATGACACGGTGGTGGCATCAGCCATCACTTTTGGAGTGGTCTGCTGGGGCAGTGGCATTACTGCAGCCGATAGGAAGAGACTGAACAAACTGATTAAGAAAGCTAGCTCTGTCCTGGGGCAGCGCCTTGATCCGATGGAGGAGATAGGAGAGAGAAGGACGGTGGCTAAACTGTCATCTCTGCTGGAGTCCGAGTTCCACCCTATGCAGGACATACTGGATGCACTGAGGAGCTCATTTAGCAGCAGACTACATCATCCCAGGTGCACAACCGAGAGGTTTCGTAGGTCCTTCCTACCAACGGCTGTCAGACTGTACAACCTAAGCAGGGCTGCTCGCAGAGATAGCAAAAAGACGTAACAAACTAATAGTTTTTTTGAATGCAAAAGATGCAATAGACTTGCACAATGGTCCTCTCCGGCATACAACTAGGAACATACCGGTCGCTATGGAGGGTGAGAATATGTATGGGCACATAATCATACCATGTAGGATAACTAAATAGACGGTTATGCTGTTTCATCCCACCTAGCAACAATGCTCTGCACTGTGTGTGTTTATATATTTACATATTTATTCCATCTAGCTACAATGCTCTGCACTGTGTGTTCATATATTCATATATTTATTCCATCCAGCTACAATGCTCTGCACTGTGTGTCTGTGTGTGTGTGTATATATATATTTTATAGTAATATGTACATATGTATATTAGCTGCTCTTGCTTGCTTGTTTTTTTTTTCTTGCCTTCTGATTGTTGCTCTGAGTGTTGCTATCCCTGTGCTGTTGTAATCCTGGAATTTCCCCGTTGTGGGACTAATAAAGGCTTATCTTATCTTATCTTAACATGCCGCTTTGTGTAGTCTTCATAGACTTCAGTAAAGCCTTCGATACTGTTTCGCGACAAGGACTTTGGCAGGTACTCAAGAAATATGGTTGTACAGAGAAGTTTGTCAGCCTGATCGAGGCACTCCATACAGGTATGCAAGCAAACGTGGCAATGAGTGGTTCAGTATCTAAAGACTTTTCAGTAAGCAACGGGGTGAAACAAGGGTGTGTGCTGGCACCTACACTCTTCTCGCTATATCTGGCAGCCATGCTTGAGGTGGCCTTCGAAGACACTTCAGAAAGAGTATACATTCAAACAAGGAAAGAAGCAGACTTGTTCAGTGTGGCACAGTTTAAAGCCAAGAGTAAGACGTCGATAAAGGTAGTAAGAGAAATGCTCTTTGCCGAAGACAGTGCTCTAGTTGCACACAGCGTGGAAGATATGCAATCTTTAGTGGAGAAATTTGCAAGAGCAGCTAGCCAATTCAGCCTCCAAATCAACATCAAGAAGACAGAGTGCCTTTATCAACCACCAAAGTTCCAATTATCAACATCACTACCAGAAGAGATCAGCATTGGTACAGAGCCACTAGTCAAGTGCAAAACTTTCAAGTACCTAGGGAGTACTGTTTCAGAGAATGCTAGGCTGGAGGATGAACTATCTCTCAGGATGGGAAGAGTGAGCGCTGTGTTTGGAAACTTGAGGGAGAGACTGTGGAACAATCGACATGTGTCTATCCGTGTGAAATGCAAAGTGTACAGAGCGAGAGTACTGGCTACTCTATTGTACAGTGCTGAAACTTGGACTGTCTACAGAGTGCAGGTGAAGAAACTCCATGCGTACGTGATGAGACACCTTCGAGCCATAATGAACATCTCGTGGAAAGACAAGATAACCAACATAGAAGTGTTGAAACAAGCTGGTCTACCATCAATGGAGGGCATGCTAATACAGATGAACCTGAGATGGCTCGGACATGTTGAGAGGATGGACCACCAGCGTCTCCCTCGGCAGTTACTCTACTCACAGTTATGTGAGGGCAAAAGCAATCAGGGTAGACCAAGGCTCAGATTTAAAGACACTGTAAAAAGAAACTTGAAGTTGGACATAGACAGGAGTTCCTGGCAGCGGAAGGCTAAAGACACAGCTGTGTGGAGGAATCTGATCAGACCTAAATGAAACAGTCATTGTCGCCCACGACAGACTGCTATGATGAATTCAGACACAGAGCTGGCTAATGCTCTTAATTGTTTTTATGGTCGTTTTGATTCCTTTGATTTTAGCACAGAAACCCAAGATTTGAAACAGAAACTCAAAGACAATCAGCACTTTAATATTGAGGTGCAGGATGTTAAAAGGGCGTTCTGTGCTGTAAAAGTGAACAAAAGTCAGGGCCCTGATAATATATGTGGGCGTTTGGTAAAGTCTTGTGCACATGAACTGAGTCCTGTGTTTCACTACATTTTCAATAAGTCCTTACAGACGCAACATGTGCCTAAGATCTGGAAAGATGCTGTGGTTGTCCCCGTTCCAAAATCCAGCTGTCCTAAAACGGTAAATGATTTTAGACCAGTTGCTTTGACTTCAATTTTAATGAAAATTTTTGAAAAGCTGGTCAGATTTGAGGTCCTAAAGCAGACTGAGCATGCATTGGATCCTTTGCAGTTTGCCTATAGGCCTCACAGAGTTGTGGAGGATGCCACTGTCACTCTGTTTAACATACTTTTTAAACATCTGGATCAAATCAAATCAACCTTTATTGTCATATTGCTGTACATACAACTGTAGTGCAGGCAAGATGAAATTGTATTTCTCTCGGCATCCATATAAGTAAAAGAACATGATTTAAGACACACTCACATACACCCTCACCCCCCACCCCACCACAGCCATTCACACATCCCTGAGACATACTTGAAAACTAACCAGGACTATGATATACAAATAATATACATAATGTCCGTAGGTGCAGTCGTATGTATGAGAGATTCCGGATCAACTGTTCAGCATCCTAACAGCTTGTGGAAGGAAGCTGTTAGTCTGGTGGTTCTGCCTCTGATGCTCCGGAATCATTTGCCAGATGGCAGAAGTTCAAAGTGTTTATTCAGAGGGTGAGAATGGTCCTTGACAATGTTCAGTGCCCTGCTCCTACAACGGTTCTGAAAAAGTTCTTGGACAGAGGGGAGGGAGACTCCAATTACCCTCTCAGCTCCCTTAACTATCCTCTGCAGGGCTTTTTTGTCTGACATACTGCAGCTAGAGTACCATGTAGCAATGCAGTATGTCAGAACACTCTCCACCACACCTCTGTAGAAGGTCCTGAGGATGCAGATGGGGAGAGAGGCCTGTTTGAGTTTCCTCAAGAAGTGCAGTCTCTGCTGGGCCTACTTCCTGATCCCCAAGGAATTTTTGCTCCAGGTCAGGTCCTGCGAGATCTGCACTCCAAGGAACTTGATGTTCTCCACTCTCTCCACCGAACGGCCGCTGACGCAGATAGAGACGTGTTCAGGCCGTGACTGCCGGAAGTCAATAATCATCTCCTTCGTTTTGTCCACGTCAAGCACCAGATTGTTCTCCCTGCACCAGCCCTCCAGGTCTCTAACTTCTTCCCTGTACATTGATTCCTCATCCCTCTGAATAAGTCCCACCACTGTGGTGTCATCCGCAAACTTAATAATCTGGTTCCCCTCATGTCTGGACACACAGTCATGTGTTAAAAGTGTAAACAACAGTGGACTGAGTACACAGCCTTGAGGGGATCCAGTGCTCAGTGTGATGAAGTGTGGCGGTGTTCAGACCGAGAAGGAGTAATTTCTCCATCAGTCTCTGGGGAATAATGGTGTTAAATGCTGAACTGAAATCAATGTACAGGAGTCTGGCATAGGTGTCTTTCTGATCCAGGTGGGTAATGACAGAGTGCAGGGTGGTGACTATAGCGTCCTCTGTGGAGCAATTTGAACGATATGCGAACTGGAGCAGGTCATGTGATGCAGGGAGGCAGGCTGTAATGTGTGGTTTAACAAGCCGTTCAAAACACTTCATCACAATTGGTGTCAGTGCGACAGGATGATAGTCATTCAGACAGGACACATCCGCTTTCTTTGTCACCGGTACTATGATAGAGGTCTTAAAGCATCTAGGGACGATGGCCTGGCTCAGGGAAATGTTATGTCAGTCAGGACATCTGTTAACTCACTCGCGCAGACTCAGAGCACACGTCCCGGGATGTTGTCCGGACCTGCAGCTTTACGTGGGTTAACCCTGATTAGGGTCTTCCGTGTGTCCGCTGCGTTGATGGTGATAGCTGGCCCCACAGATGGTGAAGATGGGCCAGCCCTCCCTCTGATTGTCAGGTTTGATGCTTCAAAACGTGCAAAGAAGCTATTGAGCCTGTCTGGAAGCAAAGCGTCATCATCATTGACCCCTTGCCTAGACTTATAATCCAACAATGCCCGTACTCCGTGCCACATCCGTTTGGTGTTCCCTGTGTCACAGAAATGTCCCTGGATTTTCTCCGCGTAGGCGCGTTTCGCCGTCTTAATTCCCTTTGCGAGCGCAGACCTGGCTGAGTGGAGGGCGAACCTGTCCTTCGCTCTGAAGGCTGCATCTCTGGCTGTGAGCAGCGAGCGCACCTCTGCAGTCATCCAGGGTTTATAGTTTCCCCATGCAGTGAAGGTCTTCAATATAGTGACATCCTCTGTGCACTTCGCAATATAGCTGGTGACCATTTCAGCGTACTCCTCCACATCAATCCTGTCTTCCTGAGAGGCTGCTATTTTGAAAACCTACCAGTCTGTATGCAGAAGACAGTCCTGAAGTGCCGAGGCTGCACCCTCTGGCCAAGTCCTGAATTGTTTCTCTACTGGCCTGCTGCGCTTCAGTAAGGGTTTGTAGGCAGGCACCAGCATCACGGATAGGTGGTCAGAATGGCCGAGGTGGGGGCGAGGTGTTGCCTTATAAGCATCTGGGAAGTTTGTGTACACCAAGTCCAACATATTCTGTCCTCTGGTCTTAAAGTCCACACATTGTTTGAACTTGGGGAGCACAGTCTTTAGACTGGTGTGATTAAAATCCCCTACAACCACCACAAAACTGTCCGGGTGTGAAGTTTGAAATTCACTGATAGCATCATGCAGCTCTCCGAGTGCCTCGTTAGCATTAGCTTTAGCATTAGCACTAGGAGCTATGTAAACAACAGCTACAAACACATTGGTGAATTCCCTCAGCAGATAGAATGGCCGGCAGTTTACGATAAGGAACTCCGCCAACGAAGAGCAGTGTTTAGTTGCTAACGTGGCATTAACACACCAGTTCTTGTTAATATAGATACATAGGTCCCCCCCTCGGCTCTTACCGGAGCTAGCGGCCTCCCTGTCTGCCCGGAACAATGTCATCCCTTCCAGCTGAATGGCCATGTCAGGGATGTTGTCGTGGAGCCATGTCTCCATGAACGCAAACACACAGCAGTCCCTCCACTCTCTGAGGGTTTCTCTCAGCAGACGCAGCTCATCCAGCTTGTTGTCAAGGGAGCGGACTTTGGAAAGTAGGAGCGACGGTACTGCTGGTCTGGAGGGGTTAGCCTTTAGCCTAGCATAAATTCCGGCCCTCTTTCCTCTCCTTTGTTTGCGTTCGTGCCCCTTACGCTTCCTCCTCTCTGGGTAGCTGCCAGCCTAACCCCCGATAGTATTCCATGCTGGCGTAGAATGTCCAAATCACACCCGAACGCCGCAATTCTTGCAGCGTACATTACCTTGATGCTTAATAAGGTCTCTCGGTTGTAAGTTGTACGTCTGGGATGATTAAAACACTCAAAACTCTCACATTCACTGATGCCTAGAGGGGCCGCAGCATCCATGCGCGCCGCCATCCTCCTCCCTGTCCCCCCTAACTTTCTAATATGACCCTTCTCTCTTATCTCCTTGTTTTTTCTCTTATCTCTTTGTACTATGTCCTGATTGGTGGAGCCTTGAGTACTTATATCATGTTTATAGTCAGCTTCATGTGTGCCTGTGTTTGTGTTCATGTTGACTGTAATTGTGGTTTATAAATATGGATATCACCTGACTGCAAAACAAATCTACCTACGAGTACAAACAAAGTAACCTGAACCTGAATCTGAACCTGGGCTACCTGTTTCAGACAGGAATACTTGCTTTCTACGGGCATGCACTAGTTGTATCAATGTCAGGTGGATAGTGGGGATTACGTGAAGTTCAAAGGGTATTTTCTCAGATCAAAATGGTAAATGGCATTCACTTATATAGCGCTTTTATTCTCATCTCTTGATGACCAAAGCGCTTTACAGATCCTGCTATCCACCCATTCACACGCACATTCACACACTGATGGCAGCATGCTACCTAACATGGCGCTTCCAGACCCACCAGGAGCAATTGATAAGGGATCTAAGAGGTGAAAAGTGGTTGCAAGCAAAGGCAGCTCATCATTTTTTAAAGGAAAATGTAAAGTTCATTGATTGAGTACATTGGTGTATGAGTAAAAAATGGTGGTTAAGTATTTAAATATCCTAAGTGTGAATTTGTTGCTGTGGATCTTTAAACCGTGCAGCTTCTGATGCTTTAGATCACACTGTGCCAACATTTAATCAAATCTTGAAGTTTTTTTGGTATGTTGTGTAATGTAATGAAGGTAATGTAAGACATTCTGCAACACCACAGCAGTGAGTGTTCCTGTTTTGACCAAGTGTTTTTTTAGACTGGTAGTCATGGGTCAGAATATTGCAATGTGTTTTATCATATTTCTATATGTTATAACACAAAAAGTAAAGGTGATCATTGGAAAAGTGTTGTTTTTAATGATACTTATTTGATCAGTTTCACTTACCGACTGCATATTTCCACAATTTAAAATCAATGGGAAGATTTTTATTCTTTTAAAAATGAATAAAATATATTACACTTTGTAGTTAAAGGTTTGATGGATATTCATAAATGAGTATTTTTGACAAATAATTGTCTAAATGAACCTAGGAAATAATCCATATTATTGTCCTAACTTTTGAACATGTTAAGTGAATTTAGTGGTGTCGGGTCATGAACTCTGAGAAATGTGCAGACTTATAGGAAGATAATTTTATCAGTAGAGATACCTTTAGAGTAAGTTAACCTCAGAGAGGACAAGGAGGAGCAGTCCCAAAGATGTTCTTGTACAGTAATTTTCAACCAGGGCACCATGGGAAATTGTCTAATTTCACTTAATTGGTCCAAAAATTGCAAATAATTTGCCATAGTTATGTGTCGGTGCCTGTAGTGGCTCTTCCGGGGGGGGGGGGGGGGGTTCTAGGATCAGAGCTTTAGGGGTGCTAAGCACCCAGTGAGCTCCACCACACACACACACACGCTATTTTGTTAGAGTTATCATCTTTCATACATCTCCTCCCTGGCTTCTAGTTGATGAACATGGTACGTAATGATACATAAAAACAGTGACAGCTTGGATTTAATATTTTGCTTATACCAAAATGACAACTTCTTTCTCTCAAATTCAAACAGTGCACAGTGGTTGATTGACAATGCAACCATTAAAAAAAAAAAAAAAATGTCTACAGCTATTAGCTGTCTTAACCAGGGCTGGACTGGGACAAAAAAAAAAAAAAAATCAGCCCTCACATTTTTGGTCCAGTTTAAGTAGCAACATTCAGCCATCACATTTAATGTTCTAACAGAGGCCAGAATTATCCCACTTTTGCCTTTAACAAAACATGTAGTTTTAAAGAAAAAAAGAAAGAAACTTTATTATCTATTTTGCATAAATATTTTGTCATAATTTTAAAATCTAAAAATTTTCCAAAGGTGCAAAACTTTGCGAAAAAGCTACACAATTACAAGGAAAAAAAAACCCTATCACAAACATGTATACAATAAAAGCTTCAAATTTGCTAGAATAACAAAACAAATTTATAGGGACGACTGCCCATTCATTTAAAATATGTACTAAATTCATGAGAAAAAATGCAAAATTACAAGGAAAACAAACTGTAATCTAAAAGATAAAAGTTACAAATTCATGGCAAAAGTTGCAAATTTATGAGGAAAAATTCACATATGTACAATTACAGTCATTGAGAATGTAAACACAGGAAGTTATTTAAAAGATTTACTAAATTCATTAAGAAAAAGAAAATTAATAAATTGTTGAGACAAAGGTCTGAAGATCACAACAGAAATATAGCTCATTTGCAATAATTAAAAAAAATTAAGGAAAAAAAATCAGTGGAAAGATGATGGAAAATTCTTGAGGCAAAAATGCAAAGATGGAAGAAAAAAGATGCCAGCTTATGACATAAGTCACAAATTCAAGAAAAAAAGTCAATCCATGAGCAAAAATTTTTCACAAAGTTTCAAATTTCATGAAATTTCTTAAAAAAGTCTATAATTTAAAAAGAATAAAAAATAATCATAAGATAAAGTAGGTAATTTATGAGAACTCTCCAAACTCACGAAAAAAATGTCCATATTTTCAATTTTAAAAAATCTCTGGAAGAGTTGCCTGAAACTGTAACCAAGTAAACATGGGTTATCTTTATATATTATCACTCAAATATACGCAAGAGTACTATTCATAATGTTGCAGAATATTCTAGCTGAGGCTGGCGTCGTACATCATTATGAGGCCGAATCTCAATCTCCTCCCTAAGCCCTTGTAGACTCAGGTGGCAGCCATTAGTAGTGTGTGAGTGTGCGAGGGCATGAAATGGTATAAAAGGAATGGGACACTTTATGACATGTCACCCTTCCTTGACAACGATGTACAGTATGCCAAATATGCTGCTTAGTACTGTGGGATTCAGAGTTTTTATTTTAAGGATGGTTTTATCTTCAAGGCCAAGGAACAGAAGGAATCAATTGCCTGATCTAAATATCTTGCAGGCACTAGCCTTAGAGTGAAAGAGAGGTAATTATGAAAAAAAGAATTTTACTTTATGAAAATTACACAGAATAGTTGATAAATAATGTCTGCACTATTTATTTATTTTTATTGATTTATCCTTTATTTATACGTTATGTGTTAAATGCAGCATCTTAAATCCTTATTTATAGTCATCCACTGGCTTACTAAATAATCATAATCAATAATAAATATACCAGCTGAATACTTACTTGAAACCTTGAGCAGATGCATTTCTGTGGCCAGGGAGTTTGGAGTCATGTTCAATACAAAGCTCAATAAACTGTAATGTTTGTTCATTGCTTCCTGTTTGTAAATAAAAAAATGTTTTATTATGCAACTATAGACACACTGCAGACCAGTGAGCTACATTATACTTACACGTAAACATCTTTTTAATGATGTTTGGAGTTGTTCCTTCCATGCTTCTGTGTTTACCTGTTTGGTTTTTTTGTGGGGGTTTTTTGTGGGATGGAACAGGGGTGAAGGGGTGGTCAATGATGAACAGGTGACGAATCAGGAGCTTTTCCTTGAGAAACCCTGACATGGTGCTCTGAACTGTGGGTAATTTCCTTACCTTCAGTCAGCATGCTATGCTGACTGAAGGTAAGGGCTCATGAAGTCAGCGAGTTAGCAGTCAGCCACTTCCTGATTTCAGATTGGGACAGCCCTTCACTTCACGTGAACACGCCTAAAGTCAACAAGTCTGCAAGGGAGGAGAATGAGATTTGGCCTGAGTGTGTTACCTGTAGAAAAACTGTACCAGCCTCCTGTCCCCTCACTTCCTGCTGTTGAGATAGGGAGTGAGGGACCTCTGTGTTCATGCGCACGCAGCGACCGGCAGCTGGTGAAAAAAGTTTGACGTGTGTGTCTCTGTTTTTATGCACTTTAATGTGTTTTAACGAAATTCTCTGTGTCATTTTTGTCCTTGAATGTTTGTGGACTATATAACGAAGAGCTCCCTGGTTCCATCAGTATGGATTTCCTCCTTGTTTTTGCACTGTTGTTTTTTTCCTACCAGCTCTTTGTCTCTGAGGTAAGCGCAATCGCGATCATGCCGGGAACAATACAGTATTCCAGAGACATGTTACTGCATTTAAACACAGATAATGCAGTATCTGTGTTTGAGTCTGTGCCGCAACTGCCGGACTTTATTTTAAGAGATTTTCACGGACACAGCGATGAAAAGAGAGACAAGAGGAGGAAACGCGGAAAGCGTGGCGGTGTAAAATTAAATCTGAGGAGGCATCAGCTTAACCGCATTCCTCTTCCTTCCATTATTATGGGGAACGTACAATCCCTGAGAAATAAAGTGGATGAAATTCAAGGGAATGTACGATATCAGAAGGATTTCAAGAACTGCTGTGTCATGGCTTACATGGAGACGTGGCTTACGGCACATGACCGGGACGCGGACCTGTGGATTGACAGCTTTGGAGCCCCACTTCGCTCGGATCAGCAGGAAGAGGTAACGGGGAAATGTCAGGGGGGCGGTGTACGTTAATATATTAATAACCAGTACTGTACATCTGTCACAGTCAGAGAGCGCATCTGTACACCAGATGTGGAGCTTCTGTCCGTATCGCTATGCCCCTTTTATCTGCCCCGCGAGTTCCCCCAAGTTTTCATAACGACTGTGTACATTCACCTGAGGGCGAATGCTGACTCCGCCTCCTGCACCGTCTTTGATGTGGTACAGCGGTTGCAGTCGATTTCCCCAGAGGCTCCAAACTTTACTCTTGGGGATTTTAACCATGTTTCTTTAAAGAAGACACTTAAAAACTTTTATCAGTATGTCTCCTGCCCAACCAGGCAAAAAAAGACATTGGACCTGTGCTATGGATCTATAGAGAGGGCCTATAAATCACTTCCCCTTCCTCCTTTAGGATCCTCAGATCACAACTGTGTACATTTGCTGCCCACATATAAAACTGCTCTCAGAAGAGGCAAGGCAAAGACCAGAGACGTAGACGTGTGGACAGAGGATTCAGTGCACTCCCTCCAGGAATGCTTTAACTGTACGGACTGGGAGGTGTTCACACTGTCCTGCGGGGATGATTTGGACTCTTTGGTGGACGTCACATGCTCATACATGGCTTTCTGTAGAGACATGATTGTTCCATGTAAACGTGTCAAAATATATGCCAACCATGGGTTGGTATATATGGTTGTAGCCATGGGTTACAAAATCAGTTAAATCCTGCTTACAGAGGAAAGCACTTGCCTTTAAACAGGGGGTTGTTTCTGAGCTACAGGTTGCCACAAAAGAGGTGAAGTCCGAAATTTTAAGAGCAAAACAGAATTATAAATCAGAGTTGGAAAGCAAGATGGCAACAAAGAAACTTGGTTCAGCCTGGGCCAGTATGAAAACTATTGCAGGCCTTCAGAGCACAGAGCGCAGTAATCATGTGTTTTTAGATGGTTTTAATTCAGACACAGAGCTGGCTAATGCTCTTAATTGTTTTTATGGTCGTTTTGATTCCTTTGATTTTAGCACAGAAACCCAAGATTTGAAACAGAAACTCAAAGACAATCAGCACTTTAATATTGAGGTGCAGGATATTAAAAGGGCGTTCTGTGCTGTAAAAGTGAACAAAAGTCAGGGCCCTGATAATATATGTGGGCGATTGGTAAAGTCCTGTGCACATGAATTGAGTCCTGCATTTCACTACATTTTCAATAAGTCCATACAGACACAACATGTGCCTAAGATCTGGAAAGATGCTGTGGTTGTCCCCGTTCCAAAATCCAGCTGTCCTAAAACGGTAAACGACTTTAGACCAGTTGCTTTGACCTCAATTTTAATGAAAATTTTTGAAAAACTGGTCAGACTTGAGGTTCTAAAGCAGACTGAGCATGCATTGGATCCTCTGCAGTTTGCCTATAGGCCTCACAGAGGAGTGGAGGATGCCACTGTCACTCTGTTTAACATGCTTTTTAAACATCTGGATTTTAATAGGACACACGCCAGGCTTTTATTTGTGGCTTTTCTTCCGCCTTTAATACAATCCAACCTCATATTTTAGTTGAAAGGCTCCTGCAACAATTTGATTTGAGCAATAATCTGGTGGGTTGGATTCTGGATTTTTTAACCAACAGGACACAGAGAGTAAGGGTCAATGGTACATTGTCTGACCAAAAGTGTTCTTCTACTGGCTCTCCTCAGGGGTGTGTGTTGTCACCACTACTCTTCATACTGTACACAAACATGTGTTGGAGCAGACATGACAACAGACACATTATAAAGTATGCTGATGATTCAGTTGTTGTCAGTCTCCTCCAGGATGGTGAGAGTGGCCACGGCCCAGTAGTTGATGATTTTGTTCACTGGTGTGAGGATTCCTACCTGCAGCTGAATACGACAAAAACTAAAGATATGATTATTGACTTTAGGAGGAAAACTCCCAGGCATGAAGTCACTGAATGTGTACAATCACTGAATGTGTACAATCCTACAAATATCTTGGGACGATTATTGATAGTAATTTAAACTGTGAAGAGAACTGTGAAAGGGTGTGCAAAAAGGGTCAGCAACATTTGCATTGTTTAAGGAAACCTGCACGCTTCCAAATTGACTGAACCATAATGATAATGTTTTATCGGGCTTTTATTGAATCTGTTTTATCCTTTTCTTTAGTGTCATGGTTTGGTCAGATAAAACTGAAACAGAGGAAATCCTTGGATCAGGTAGTTATATGGTCCAGTCATTTGCTTGGTGAGTCACAGCTGAGCCTGACATCCCTGTAAACCAGACAAGTACAGAGGATGGCTACCTCCATTTTAAATGATGACTCCCACCCTTTGCACTGCAACTTTCAGCTTCTTCCCTCCAGAGGGAGGTTTGCTGTCCCAAAAAGTAAAACCCAGCGCTACAAAAACAGCTTTGTTCCTGCTGCTGTCAAAGAGTTGAACAAGTTGTAACAATATACTGCACATAATTTAGTTACCTATTTATTAATTTTATTTTATATTTATTTATTTTTGTAGGTTTTTTATTTGGGTTCTAAATCTTTTATTGGGTTTTAGACTTTTGAGTTTTTAACGTCTTTGACTAGTCATTAACTTTTTAATATGACCCTTCTCTCTTATCTCTCTGTTTTTTCTCTCATCTCTTTGTCTTATGTCCTGATTGATGGAGCCTTGAGTATTTTTATCATGTTTATAGACAGCTTCATGTGTGCCTGTGTTTGTGTTCATGTTGAATGTAATTGTGGTTTATAAATATGGATGTCACCTGACTGCAAAACAAATCTACCTACGGGTACATATAAAGTAACCTGAACCTGAACCTGTGTGTGTGTGTATGCACCAGGCTGCTGCAGCCAGAGCTCCAGCGCTGCAGCAGCAGAGAGAAGGGATCATACCATTTGCATTGGTGGTGGTGGGGGGGGGTAATTTTCATTTTTAAAAAGTTTAAACAACAAACTACTGAATATTGAGACTGAGATGTAGAGATTTCTGGAAGAGATTTCCAGGTCTCGGTACCTCAACAGAGCTACTGCCATCATTAAAGACTGTTCATCCAGGCCATGATTTCTTTAACTTGCTCCCCTCGGGAAAGTGGTACAGATCCCATAAAACCCGAACTACTAGGTTTAATCATAGTTTTTTCCCAGCAGCAGTACATATTTTGAACGGACTTATGTAGCACGTGCAGACTGCTGATATTATTTTGTTGTTTTAGGTTATTTTGTGGCAATAACCCTGTGTGTATAAGCTGGTCTTGTGGAGTGTGTAAATGAAGAGGCAGATTCATGACAGACGATTTATTACACACTCACATCTCACAAGCACAGAATGGACTGACTGGTTACAGCAAGCTCTCCTCTCTATATCACAAGTCACACTTCACAAGTTTCATGACACATCACCTCACACAGCATGATATTTACACTACAGTGCTTTCAACCTCCTCTGTCCTTCCTGGGCATTGTTCTCCCATGCTTATTCCCGTCTCTGTCTGAGGTGCTAAATAACCTGACTTCCCCAAGGTCCCAAACCGCCCCCCAGCATCTAAGACAGAACATCAGTCCACACTCGCTTTTGGCTTCAGTCTCCTCCCATATCTGCTGTAACTGGGGTTTACTGCCTCCGTGGCGCTGCTGTGCTGGTAGGGGGCTGCTGGGAGCGTGTTTGACTGCGGGTGAGCCGTGGTGAGGGGGGGGGGAAACTTCGTTCTGCCCGTGTGGCTGCTCTGGTGAATCGTTTCCCTGGGGAGTTCTCCGTGGGGGTCTTCCACACCGAGGGGCCCTAGCCAACAGCACTTGCTCATCCGCCACTACAAAGGCGGGTTTGAGTCTGTCTATGCCAATTTTCTCCCGTCTACCCCCCAAGTCTAGCACAAAATGCTTATCCCCTGTTTCCAGCACTCTGAATGGTCCATCATAGGGTGGGCTCAATGGAGGGCGGTGGGCGTCATGTCTGATGAACACGAACTGCGCATTCTTCAAAGTTTTAGGCACGAAGGCACGCAGAAAACTGTGGTGGGCAGGGCCCGGCAGCGTGCCTGTGTTTGCGCTACGCTGCAAAAGCTGAGACAGGCAGCTGCCCGGCGCGGGATTATCTGGTAGAAATTCCCCGGGCAGCCGTAGGGGCTGCGCAAAAACCAGCTCTGCCGGGGAAACTTTCAAATCCTCTTTTGGCATGGAGCGCAACCCCAATAAAACCCACGGCAGCCTGTCCACCCAATTTGCATCCGTCAGTGAAGCCCTGAGTGCTGCTTTCAGTGATCTATGAAAAGGCTCGCATAACCCTGTGGGTTGTACGTGGTTGTGCAATGAATTGTAACACCCAGGCTGCGGGCCATCGCGGACCAGAGGTCGGAAACAAATTGAGGGCCCCTGTCGGACGTAATGTCCGACGGGACTCCAAAACGCGCCACCCATGCTGTTAAAAAAGCACGTGCTACGTCCACGGACATGGTTGCCGCCAGCGGGACTACTTCTGGCCAGCGCATGGTGCGGTCCACCACTGTCAGGAGGTGCGTGCACCCCTGTGATGGCGGGAGGGGGCCCATGAGGTCCACGTGCACATGGTCGAACCTTTTAGCCGGTACCGGAAACGGCTCCAAAGGAGCCTTTGTGTGTCTGTGTACCTTGGCTCGTTGGCACGACACGCAGGCTGCAGCCCACTCTTTTACTTGTTTGCGTAGGCTCGGCCACACAAACTTCTCTCCCACCATTTTGACCGACGCGCGCACTCCTGGGTGCGCCAGAGTGTGAACCGACTCAAACACGCGGTGGCGCCGCGCGACCGGGACCACCGGACGTGGGCGTCCCATGGAGACATCGCAGATTGGGGGGGGGGGGGCGCCATCTTGCAGCACCCTGCTCTCCAGCCTTAACCCTGTTGGTCCAGACTGGAGCGCGTGCACGTCTGCATTGCTAATCTGCTCCGCGGCCATGGCTGCGTAATCTATCCCCACGTAGACTGGGGCCACCACGGCGTACGAGAGGCAGTCCGCCACCACATTCAGTTTACCCGACACATGCTGAATATCGGTAGTAAACCCTGAGATCGCGGCCAGCTGTCTCTGCTGCCGGCCCGACCACAGTTCTGAAACCTTGGCCATCGCGGACGTTAGTGGCTTGTGGTCTACGAATGCGGTGAAGCCGCGCCCTTCCAGCCAGAACTGGAAGTGGCGTATGGCCAGGTGGAGAGCCAGCAACTCCCTGTCGAACGTGCTGTATTTATGTTCGCTGTCGCGCAAAGTTCTGCTGAAAAAGGCAAGCGGCTGCCAAGCCCCGGCGACGCGCTGCTCCACGACAGCCCCTATAGCCACGTCTGAAGCGTCGGTGGTGAGCGCTATCCGGGCCGTCATGTCCGGATGTGCCAGCAGTGCGGCGTTTGCCAGGGCTGCTTTAATCTCTGAGAACGCCCGCTCTCGCTCCGGGGTCCATTTGACTCCATCCGCGGGTTTCTGTCTCTTGAGCGCGGCGTACAATGGTTGCATGAGCCGCGCCGTGCGGGGAAGGAAACGGTTATAAAAGTTCACCATCCCCAAAAATTCCTGCAGCGCCCTGATCGTCTGAGACTGGGGAAAATCTGCCACGGCGCGCACTTTATCGGGCAATGGGATCGCTCCTTCCGGAGAGACGCGGTGCCCCAAAAAAATCAATCTCCGTCATGCCGAACTGGCATTTCGCCGGGTTGATTATCAACCCCTGCTCCTCCAACCTCCGGAAAACCGTCCTGAGGTGGGTTTCGTCTTCGTCTTCGAACACACTGGCTACCAGGATATCGTCCAGGTAGACGAACATGAACAGGAGATCACACAGCACTGCATCCATCATGCGCTGGAATGTCTGTGCTGCGCGTTTTAACCCGAATTGCATGCGCAGGAACTCGAATAAACCGATCGGAGTTATTACCGCTGTTTTGGGTATGTCCTCCGCACGCACTGGGACTTGATGGTAACCGCAGACCAGGTCTATTTTGGAAAAAATGCGTGCTCCAGCGAGGTGAACGGAAAAATCCTGTATGTGGGGAATCGGGTAGCGGTCGTGCACTGTGGCGTTGTTCAATCTGCGGAAATCACCGCACGGTCGCCACGATCCCTCAGCCTTAGGGACCATGTGTAGCGGGGATGCCCATGGGCTGTTCGAACACCTGATGATGCCCAACTTTTTTTTTTTTTTATTTTAACCTTTATTTAACCAGGAAAATCCCACTGAGATTAAAAACCTCTTTTTCAAGGGAGTCCTGGCCAAGAGGCAGCAAAAAAATCACAAATACACTTACAATGACATACAAATCATATAAAACAGTTACGAAATAGTGAGGCCGTCTCAAATGTTCTCAATCTGGATTTAAAGTCATTCAATGAAACAAGTACCGTTAGTTTCCAGTCTTTTTGCAACATGTTCCATGTAGAGGGAGCTGAGAACATAAAAGCTCTTTTTCCCAGCTCAGTACGGGCAAATGGAACAGAAAGCAACAAATGATCATTAGAACGCAGAACATAAGAATCAACACTTCTCAGTGTGATTAAATTACTGATGTAAGGGGGAAGCAGTCCAAGCATGGCCTTATAAATAAAAATATACCGGTGAGTCAACCTCCTGGTGGACAAAGAAGGCCATCCCACTCTAGAATACAGTTCACAGTGATGGGTCAGGTTGGCGAACTCCTTGCGCGCTATGGCCAGTTTAGCTGTGTCCAAGCGCCGAGGTCTTGCAAAAACGGGCGGCCCGGTGGTGGTGATAAAGTGCTCCACCCCATGTTTAGTGATGGCCGCTGAAAACGTCGGGACCGTGAGTGCTGGGAACTGAGTGAGCAGTGTGTGGAACTTACCGCCTGGAGCTGTGACGTTGGCTTGTGCTGTTGGCTGGGTCGCTCGAGCTATACAGGGGAGAGAGTCAAAGGACAGTGCATTAACCAGGCGCCTGTTAGCAACATCAACCAGTAAACCATGTGCACACAGAAAATCAGCCCCCAGGATATGGTAATTCAGTGTTGCTACGACAAAAGTCCACTCATATGTATGGCCGTGCAGAGATAAGATCAGTGTCCTCTCACCAAAGGTCTTAATATCCGAGCCGTTTGCTGCCAACATCCTGGGGCCGCTAGGTCCTGCCAGCCGGTCAGCGTAGGTCGGCAGGATGATGCTCCTCTGGGCTCCGGTGTCCATGAGGAAACGCCTCCCCGAGCGCGTGTCCGTCATGTAGAGCAGCTTGTTCTCTTCACCTAGGGTCGCAGCTGCTGCCGACTGCCGGCCTTGGCGTCTTCCCGAGCGCTTGAATTGGCACGGTGGCGCACATCTGCGTGCGTTCTCTCCGAAGCGGCGGTTGTAGAAACAGAGCCTGTCTCTCTGGCACACCTTGGCCCCCGCTGCTGCTATAGTCAGTGGCTCCTCGCCTCCTCTGGTCGTCTCGCTGGGCTCCGCCACCGCGGCGTTGACTGTGATCGCCCTGGTGGTGAGGATGATCCTGTCTGCCTCCTGGGCTAGCGCGCGGTAGTCACGCGCAACCAGCAACTACGAATTGGCCAGAACCGCTCTCGCCTCTGTTGGAAGGTTCCGGAGGAAAAGGTGGGCAAACAGAAAGTGCCCGTTGTCCGTGCCCATTAACGCCAGCATCTTCTCCATCAGGTCGACGGCCGACCCATCTCCTAACTCGGTCCACGCCAGGAGTCTCTCCGCTCTCTCACATTCCAAGAGCGTGTAGCGCCGGGTGAGCGCAGCCTTGAGCGCCTCGTATTTGTTGCGGGCTGGTGGCTGATTGAGCAGGCTCGCTACCTGCTGGGCTGTGTGGGAGTCCAGCGCTGCTACCACATGGTAGAACTTGGTGTCGTCTGCCGTTACTCCCCAGAGGGCGAACTGGGCCTCGGTGTGGTGGAACCAAGAGCGCGGGTTGTGCTGCCAGAAATCCGGTAGCTTGATTGAAACCGCACACGTGTTGCTGGGGGTTCCAGTCCGGGCTGTTTGTGGAATGGCTGCTGCGTCGTTGGGGCTTTCCGACTGGGCCGGCTCCGGGGTTCTTGCCTCGTGTTCCATAATACGTCTTGGGTCACCAGTGTGGAGTGTGCAAATGAAGAGGCAGATTCATGACAGACGATTTATTACACACCCACATCTCACAAGCACAGAATGGACTGACTGGTTACAGCAAGCTCTCCTCTCTATATCTCAAGTCACACTTCACAAGTTTCATGGCACTTCACCTCACACAGCATGATATTTACACTACACTGCATTCAACCCCCTCTGTCCTTCCTGGGCATTGTTCTTCCATGCTTATTCCCTGTCTCTGTCTGAGGTGCTAAATAACCTGACTTCCCCAAGGTCCCAAAGTCTTTTATATTTATTGCTCAGTATGTTTTCATTATTGCTACGTACATATTGTATTCAACTTTTAGGTAATATTGTTTCAAGCATTATTTATTGTTGTAATTATAAGAATGTTAAATGCATGAGTGAACTGTGAGTGTGATAGCTTCCCCTTCCGGTTCCGGCGCCACACGAGTTGGCTGTCTTTTGCAACAGCGGCTCAATTCTGAGTCTTTTTATCTTCCTTCTTCTTTCTGATCCGGTGATAACTTTCTGATCCGGCACACCTTTCACTCTATGTGTATCACAGACACACAGATCGCCCCGGGGGTCTCCCGAGTCGGCGGACGGAGCCTCTGTTTACAGCGGGAGACAATGCAGCGGGGAGGAGCTAGCTAGCACTCGGCCGCCACCCCGTGCTAACGGAGAGGCTTGACATACCGGGAGAGCTGACGCGGGTGCCGGGCTGGAGTTTGGGCGGCGTGCAGGAAATATAAGACAGAATAATAAAGAGCGATGGCAAGAACCAAGCAGACCGCCCGTAAATCTACTGGAGGAAAAGCCCCCAGGAAGCAGCTGGCCACCAAGGCTGCTCGAAAAGGCGCTCCGGCCGCCGGTGGAGTGAGGAGGCCTCACCGTTGCAGGCCCGGTGCCATGGCTCTGAGAGAGATCCGTCGCTGCCGAAGGTCCACGGAGCTGCTCATCCGTGGGCTGCCCTTCCAGCGCCTGGTGAGGGAGATCGCTCAGAACTTCAGGACCGACCTGCGCTTCCAAAGCTCCGCCGTCATGGCTCTGCAGGAGGCCAGCGAGGCCTACCTGGTGGGTCTCTTCGAGGACACCAACCTGTACGCCATCCACGCCAAGAGGGTCACCATCATGCCCAAAGACATCCAGCTGGCCCGCCGCATCCGCGGAGAGAGAGCTTAGACTTTCTGCTGCACATCCACCAACCACAATGCTCCGCACTGTGTGTCTATATATATATATACATTTATAGTAATATGTACATATGTATACTAGCTGCTCTTGTTTTTTCTTGCCTTCTGATTATTGCTCTGAGTGTTGCTATCCCTGTGCTGTTGCAATCCTGGAATTTCCCCATTGTGGGACTAATAAAGGCTTATCTTATCTTATCTTGCGTTCAGGGAGCAGTATCCCAATTTCGTTGCATTGTTTATTAGCAATGGAATGACAATAAAGGCACTTTAACTTTGACTTTGACTTTGAATATGTTTTGGATGTTATTTCAGCTTGTCAAAGACGAACTACAGTTTTAAAATCAACTTTTCTCAGTCCAATTTTTAGGGGTGCTGAGTCTAAATCTTGGGGTGCTACAGCACCCCTAAAAAAAACCCTAACGCCACCCATGGGCTCTTCCATGTCAGTGGGTGGCAGCATGAATGCGATCTTCTTGATGGAAAGTTTGCCCTGTGTAGAGGTGGGGTTATCTTCATAACTTCTTCAGCCACTTTGTGCCTGGGAAATCCCCCCCCCCCAAAAAAACCACTAATGGTTGAGTTCACAACATTATCCAGAGAGCCACATGGCTGTGAAAATGTCACTGCCTCCTCCAGAAACTGCATCTTGATGTTGGCTGTTTTCAGCACTAAACAAGCAGTGGATACAAACTGTCAGTGACCATGTTTACATGGACACAAGTAACCGGATTAAAAGCCCGATCGGAATAAAAATGCTTCATGTAAACATGCCAATCTGAATATTCTGACCCGATCACGCTCATTCGGATCAAAATTGCATTCCGATTGAGACGGGTGGGTTATGCCGATTGTTAATCCGAATGGCGTGCATGAAAACACTTATTCCGAAGGTTGGGCAGAAAATATGTTTACTGCGCATGTCTGTATGTCAGCCACACGTCAACGTGATGTATTTCCGCCTTTACAGCAACTAGCGGAAGACATAGCGGGAGTAAAACAAAACTGGTCTGTATTGTCCTGCTGTCTCCCTCTGTTCGTCATATGCAGAAGTATGTACTTGTAGCTTCATTACGGAGACAAGCAGAAGCAAAAGTACAGTCTGAATAACACAATACAGGTCCATTTCAAAAAGAGAAAGACATGAAGCGGGGCTTGCTAACACCGGAAGTTGCTTCTTTTTCTACTATTTTCGGAATGTCGAAATGTCGACGTGCGCATGTCAAAATGATTTAGTCCTTTCAAATGTGTGACACATGGAAACGCACGTCCTAATCGGATCAGCTTTTTCAAGATCCATGTAAATAGTAAAGTTCTGATCTGAATTGTGATCAGATTGAAGAAATTTTGCCCATGTAACTGTGGCTAGTGAGCTCTGGTCCATCTGTATCTAGTTTATATTATTTATAATGGCAGAATACCAGCCGAAGCAGCTGAGGTGTACCAACAGG
Organism: Pholidichthys leucotaenia; assembly: GCA_020510985.1. Classification (NCBI taxonomy): domain Eukaryota; kingdom Metazoa; phylum Chordata; class Actinopteri; order Cichliformes; family Pholidichthyidae; genus Pholidichthys; species Pholidichthys leucotaenia. The sequence goes on along the minus strand of CM035850.1, from coordinate 100,329,572 downwards.
CCAAGTGGAGTGCAGCTCAGGTGGTTGCTGAAGCAAAAACTCAGGTGTGGGAAGAGTTTGGTGAGGCCATGGAGCAAGACTTTCAGTCGGCTTCAAAAAGATTATGACAAACTGTCTGGCAACTCAGGAGGGAGAAACACCTCCCTGTCCACACTGTATGGCGTGGATGGGGCATTGCTGACTGACTGGGAACATTGTCAGGCAGTGGAAGGAATACTTCGAGGATCTCCTCAATCCCACTGACACGCCTTCCAAAGAGGAAGTGGAGCTTGAGGACGAGAGGGATTACTTGCCCATCACAGGGGCCAAGGTCGCTGAAGTGGTTAAATTCTTCAGTGGCCAAGCCCCGTGGGTGGATGAGATTCACCCTGAGTACCTCAAGGCCCTGGATGTTGTAGGGCTGTCATGGTTGGCATGCCTCTGCGACATTGCTTGAAGTTCGGGGACAGTGCCTTTGGTATGGTAAGCTGTTGTAGTGGTTTGTCTTCTTTAAGAAGTGGGACCGGAGGGTGTGTTCCAACTTCAGGGGGATCACACTCCTCCGCCACCCTGGGAAGATCTGTGCCAGAGCACTGGAGGGGAGAGTCCGGCCATTAGTCAAACCTCGGATTCAGAAGGAGCAATGTGGTTTTCATCCTGCCCGTGGCACATCGGACCAACTCTTTACCCTCTAGAGCAGTGGTTCTCAACTGGTCTGGCTTTGGGACCCACCATCACCCCTCAATGACAAGTCGCGACCCAAATCAAAGATTTTCAAATTCTCAAATTTATTGAATGTAAAGATTGTGCATTTTGAACCTGAGGTAGAAGAACAGAATATCACAGTATACAAACACAAAACAAATTTAATGATTAACCAAAATGACCAGTAAGTGGCAATACAACAGAGGGAACAATTCCCTTTAATGCTGAATTAGATGCATTTTAAATTAAAAATTAAACAAAACGTGCAATTCAAAAGAATTCAAGTCTCAAAATTGACTTTTATTCTGATTGTTTTTTTCAGTATTTACCTACTGATAAGGTTATGTGCTTTGAAGAAAATGAAGGAACACTCACTAAAACCTGTAACAGTGACATCATAGACCTGAGTCTGGAGGAGTTAATGGGAGAACTGGGGATGTTTTTTTGCTCTTGACAAGAGTCTCAATGTCTGGAGTTATATTAGACATAGCGACTCTGAGGTCATGCCCAATGTCCACTCTGTTTCTCTGTTTTGTCTCCAACTGAACCAGAGCTGAGAAGCCACACTCACAGAGATAGGTAGTGCTGAAAGGTAGGAGGGTTTTTACTGCTCGAATGGCAAGAGAAGGATACTCGCTCATCACAGTGCTGCACCAGAACTGCGAGGGGCTTACCTCCGTGAACCTCTTTTTCAGCGTGCGGTCACATGATAGCTCCACCAGCTGACTCTCTTCGTTGCTTGGCAACGTAACGCTTTCCATGTCGATTCCAAAGGGATCGCATATCCAGTCCGTTTCACCATGCTCAATTAACATATACAAACAAACGTTGCGAGTCTTCTTCTATGGTGCGAAATATGGTGTTGCCCGCCACCTACTGCCATCTACTGTTAAGGAGTGTGAATGACACTATGTTGATTTATTTCTTGCTATTTTATTTGCCCAGGCAAAGGCCTGCGACCCACTGAAAACAGGTCCGCGACCCACTTTTGGGTCACGACCCACCAGTTGAGAATCACTGCTCTAGAGAATCCTTGAGGGTTCCTGGGTGTTTTCCCAACCAGTTTACATGTGTTTTGTGGACTTGGAGGAAGTATTCGACCACGCCCCTTGTGGGGGAGGGTCTTTCAGAGTATGGGGTATCGGGCTTGTTGCTACGAGCTATCCAGTTCCTATATGACTGTTGCAAGAGTTTGGTTCATGCTGCCAACATCCAGCTGAACTTGTTTCCAGTGAGAGCTGGACTCCGCCAGGGCTGCCCTTTGTCATGATCCTGTTCATAGTTTTTATGGACAGGATATCTAGGTGCAGCTAAGGAACGGAGGATGTCATGTTCGGTGACCACAGGATCTCATCCCTACTGTATACAGATGATGTTGTCCTGTTAGCTTTGTCAAGCAATGACCTACAGGTCTTATTGGGACGGTTTGCTACTGAGTGTGAAGCTGCTGGAATGAGAATCAGCACCCCCAAGTCTGAGTCCATGGTCCTCAGCCAGAAAAGGATGGATTGTCGTCTCCGGATTGGGGGTGAGCTCCTGCCCCAAATAGAGGATTTTTAAGTATCTCGGGGTCTTATTCACGAATGAAGGAAGAATGGAGTGAGATTGACACACAGATCAGAGCAGCATCTGCAGCAATGCAGACATTATACCGGTCTAGGTCAAATAGGTTCATTTTGTCTTCTTTTAATTATTTATCTTTTGTTCATATAAAAGACAAAAAATAAAATAGAAAGGAGATGTCTTTACCTTCTTTATATGTTTCAACTGCACTGCAGCCTTCGTCAGGCTGAAGTGCAGTTGAAACATGTAAAGAAGGTAAAGACATCTCCTTTCTATTTTATTTTTTGTCTTTTATATGAACAAAAGATAAATAATTGTACCGGTCTGTTGTGGTGAAGAGGGATCTGAGCTCTAAAGCAAAGCTGTCGATTTACCACTCAATCTACATTCCTACCCTCACCTATGATCATGAGCTTTGGGTAATGACCGAAAGAACAAGATCGTGGATACAAGCTGAAATGAGTTTTCTCTGTAGGATTGCTGGACTCACTCTTAGAGACAGGGTGAGGAGCTCAGTCATCCGGGAGAGGCTCAGAGTAGAACCCCTGCTGCTTCACATCGAAAGGAGCCAGCTGAGGTGGTTTGGGCATCTGATCAGGATGCCTCCTGGATACCTCCCACTTGAGGTGTTTTGGACTCCGGGGCAGACCCAGAACAAGTTGGAGAGACTACGTCTCCCAGCTGGTCTGGGAATACCTTGGTATCCTCCGAAGAGCTGGAGCAGGTGGCTAGGAAGAGGGAAGTCTGGGCTTCTCTGCTTGAGCTGCTGCCTCCATGATCCAGACCTTCAGAAAAGCAGTAGAAGATGGATGAATGGAATAAATACCAGCACAGAATGGCTATCACGACCAAGCATAAAGCAAATTTTTGGCCCGAATTGAACAAAATCCAACTTGTGCAACATGGAGCAAATGTGCAAGTATTTACATCTTTCCATTGACTTTGTATGCAATCACGCTGCATTTCATGAGTATAAACAAATTATGAGACTAAACTGTCATTACATATACTGTAATAGGCTACAATGTTATTTTTTGTAACCATTTTGTTTTGTGATGTGTCAGATTTATTTCAATGTCAAAAGGGTGTTGTGACTCAAAAAAGGTTGAAAAATATTTATGCTGCTTTAATTGTGATCATTTTAATCCATTGTCCATAATAGGCCTGTCAATATCATTAAGGAAAGAGAGTCTGGAGCACACTGTCCAATTTACAACCTTTATTGGTACAAAGACTAATGTTTCAACACTGTCTTTGTCTTCTTCAGCCACATCCTCTTTGCACCAATAAAGGCTTTAAATTGGACAGTGTGCTCTAGACTGTCTTTCCTTAATAAGTCTGATGTCCTTGAGCTGAGAGGCACCTGCTACAGCTTCAGATGATTGGGGAGGAAGCGCAGAAGCTCCTTTTCCCACTAGAGGCCTGTCAAGATATCAGATTTTGTCCACTTATTGTGACCTGATATTGACAGTATTAGTATTATATTGGAGCAGCATGGTGGCGCAGTGGTTAGCACTGCGGCAGCACAGCAACTCACCCTTGGCAGGAGGATCCTGGGTTTGATCCCAGCCCCGACCAACAGTGATCTGTGTGGAGTTTGCATGTTCTCCCTGTGTCTGCGTGGGTTTACTCCGGGATTTCTCCAGTTTCCTCCCACATGCCAAAAACATGCAGGTTAGGTTAATTGGCATCAAACTGGGGATTCTAAATTGTCCTTAGGTATGACTGTGAGAGTGAATGGTTGTCTGTCTTTCTGTGTTGGCCCTGCGATGGACTGGCGATCTGTCCAGGATGTACCCTGCCTCTGGCCCAAAGATGCTGGGATAGGCTCCAGCCCCCCCCCCCCGCGACCCAAAAAGGATTAAGTGGAAGAAGATGGATGGATGGATGGATGGATAGTATTATATTGGTTTATAACCTTATTGCATGTGTGGGGGTTTTCTTTATTTTTGCAAATACTGTTTGTGTAATGGTACAAAATTGAACCTAAAGGATGATTGCACTTAAAGGATTGTGAAAAGGCAGCCAGGTAACTGACACAGATATACGAGTATTATCCATCCATCTTCCACTGCTTATCCAGGGGTGCGGGTCATGGGTGCAGCAGTACAAACAGAGTATAGCCTAGACCAGGGGTGGGCAGTGAGGGCCATTCCACTGCAGGTTTTCTGTTCCACCCAGTCTCTTCAGCAGGTGTTTTCAATGATTAGCAATCCTTGAAGCTGATAAGAGCAAACACCTGCTGAAGAAACTGAGTGGAACAGAAAACCTGCATTGGAATGGCCCTCCATGGCACATGATTGCCCACCCCTGGCCTAGACTGCCGCCCAGTTTACATAGCACCATGATCCCTCATGCAGGTGATAAGCCCACTGGAGGATGGACCATTTGGCTCCTCCGGGCCTCCAGGTGGGGTGCAATGGGTCCTTGTAATATTTTTCATGGGGATCCACTGGACCACTCTTGGTCTGGACCTTCATGATTTGCCTTGGGAGACCCTACCAGGGGCAAGTTGCCTCCCACAACATAGCTCCTGGAATCATTAACCTGACATGATAAAGTGGCATCCATGGAGAGTTGTGTGAGTTAGTTCTTAACACAATATTATTTTTTAAATTTATTTAGTCTATATATTATTTCAATATTAAAGTTATCATCACTAGTATATTGCAACAGCCTTAGTCTATAATAAGAACTGACTTTGCTTTTCTAAAAACAAGAGTGTTTTAGCATCAATTTTACAAAATATCAGAAATCTGCATCTATCCCTTTTCTGGGAACCGTTAAAACCGGAAAAGCACTACACTTATTTATTGCAATTTTGCAAATAAATTTAAACTACAACACTACACAATTTAGTGACAATTATTTCTGAAAAAGAACAAAAAAATTACATTGTAAAATATGTCATTTTAAAAAAAAAAGCAGGACATATCAGCTCTTTATTTTAAATATAACAAAAGTAAACATTTGTAACTTGTATTTATGACCTTAAGCTCACTTAGGTTAATATAACAACTTGTTCATCGTAAATATTAATTTCAACTTTGCAAAATATACTGTATATGCATTTGAAAATGTTAAACTGTTCTGACCCTCTTGGTGGCTCTTCTGTTAATTTATTAACAATGTACCAGAGGTTTATATAAAAAGATAATGCTCAAATAAATAAAATACATGTATGCATTTAGGCCAATGTCTTCAGTCACTGCAGTAAACTTAATTCTTTGTTGAATGCATTCTCTGCCTTTGGACAAGTGTGGACAAAGGAGAGGTTTTGACCTCTAGCACTGGCTCAAAAGTCAGGGGTCACCCAGTCCTCAAGAGGGTTGTTAGTATTCACAGCAGTCTCTCTCTGACAGAGCTGCAAGCAACGTTTTTTTCCATGATTTATTTTCCTGGAAACTTCATGAACCAAATTCAGACAAAACTGTCAGGATGAGTTGGCGTAATCTACAGAAGTAGTGTACATAATCCTATGAGTGATGCATACTCACACTTTCTTGGTTTATACTTTGAACAATAGTTGCCACATTCAACAATATGACAAACCGATTTGCAATAAAGCCAGTCAGGTAGCACACACTAAATCACTCAGACAACACAGCAATGTGTACCTTGTACAAATCAAATCAGCTGCTCTTGTTGCAGAAAGATCAAAACGTGTGTTTGGTCAGTTGATCCAGTGTCTGTGACTATACAGAAGTTGCTCTTTGGCTGTGTTTAGTGTATCAGAATGTGGCATTAGTGACACAGTCCAAAGCCTTTGCATAATGAGCAGGGTTATTGCGATATGTGTTTTAATGTGACCCAGGATCTTTCCCTAATCTGAATCAAGTCCTTTCAGACCCATTTTCCACAAATGTGGCAAGAGCGTTGGTGCTGGGCCGTTAATCAGAGGTGCTCAGCTCAGCTCCTGAAAACATCAGTTTGCTTTTCAACATGACATCAATTTCACAAACATGGGCATGCTCTGGAAAAAGTGGGTGTGCAGTCCTCTGGCCTGTGACATCACTGGTGCCAGGATCCCAGGAGCTTTGTATTGGAGCCCCCCCCCCCCCAAAAAAGGGGCACCAGTACTAGTTTCTCAGGCTGAGCACCTGGGGCCTCATGTAAGATAAGATAAGATAAGATAAGATAAGCCTTTATTAGTCCCACAACGGGGAAATTCCAGGATTGCAACAGCACAGGGATAGCAACACTCAGAGCAACAATCAGAAGGCAAGAAAAAAAACAAGCAAGCAAGAGCAGCTAATAAACATATGTACGTATTACTATAAAATATATATATATACACACACACACAGACACACAGTGCAGAGCATTGTAGCTGGATGGAATAAATATATGAATATATGAACACACAGTGCAGAGCATTGTAGCTAGATGGAATAAATATGTAAATATATAAACACCCACAGTACGGAGCATTGCAGCTAGGTGGAATAAATATGCAAGTATATAAACACACACAGTGCGGAGCAATGTAGCTAGATGGAATAATATGTAGATATATAAATATATAAACACACCCAGTGCTGAGCATTGTAGCTAGATGGAATAAATATGCAAATATATAAACACACACAGTGCAGAGCATTGTTGCTAGATGGAATGAAACAGCATAACCGTCTACTTAGTTATCCTACATGATATGATTATGTGCCCATACATATTCTCACCCTCCATAGCGACCGGTATGTTCCTAGTTGTATGCCGGAGGGGACCATTGTGTAAGTCTATTGCATCTTTTGCATTCAAAAAACTATTAGTTTGTTACGTCTTTTTGCTATCTCTGCGAGCAGCCCTGCTTAGGTTGTACAGTCTGACAGCCGTTGGTAGGAAGGACCTACGAAACCTCTCGGTTGTGCACCTGGGATGATGTAGTCTGCTGCTAAATGAGCTCCTCAGTGCATTCAGTATGTCCTGCATAGGTTGGAACTCGGACTCCAGCAGAGATGACAGTTTAGCCACCGTCCTTCTCTCTCCTATCTCCTCCATCGGATCAAGGCGCTGCCCCAGGACAGAGCTAGCTTTCTTAATCAGTTTGTTCAGTCTCTTCCTATCGGCTGCAGTAATGCCACTGCCCCAGCAGACCACTCCAAAAGTGATGGCTGATGCCACCACCGTGTCATAGAATGACTTCAGCAGCGCCCCTTGTACACCAAAAGACCTGAGTCTCCTCAGCAGGAACAGCCTGCGCTGTCCCTTCTTGTAGAGTGCATCAGTATTGTGTGACCAGTCTAGTTTATTGTTCAGATGAATACCCAGGTACTTATAGGATGTCACCATCTCGATGTCTGTTCCCTGTATATTTACTGGTACTGTGAGGGGCTGCCCATGCCTGCGGCAGTCCACCACCAGCTCCTTAGTTTTCCTCGCGTTGATCTGGAGGCAGTTCCGATGGCACCAGTCCACGAAGTCCTGGATAAGCCCTCTGTACTCAGCTTCATCTCCATTGGAGATGAGGCCAACGATCGCAGAGTCATCAGAGAACTTCTGTAGATGGCAGTGTGTTGTGTTGTGTGAGAAGTCCGCAGTATAAAGAGTGAACAGGAAGGGAGCCAGCACCGTTCCCTGGGGGGCCCCCGTGCTACTGATGATCGTGTCGGACACACAGTCCCGGGTTCTCACAAACTGAGGCCGGTTCGTGAGGTAGTCCAGGATCCATGATGACAGGTGCTGGTCCACCCCTGCGCGCAGCAGCTTGTCCTTCAGGATCATCGGTTGGATGGTGTTGAAAGCACTGGAGAAGTCAAAGAACATGATCCTCACCATATTCCCGGGCTTCTCCAGGTGGGACAGAGAACGGTGAAGGAGGAAGATCACCGCATCCTCCACCCCAATGCCATGCTGGTAGGCGAACTGGAGTGGATCCATCGCTGGTTCCACCAGGGGGCGGAGGTGAGCAAGGAGCAGTCTCTCCAGGGTCTTCATCAAGTGGGACGTCAAGGCCACCGGTCTGTAGCTGTTCAGGTCTTTGGGGTGGGAAGTTTTTGGTACAGGTACCACACAAGATGTTTTCCACAGCTGTGGTACCCTCCCCAGTTTCAGGCTCATGTTGAAGATATACGTCACAATCCCACACAGCTGGTCTGCACAGGACTTGAGGAGCTTTGCGCTGATGCCGTCCGGTCCCGGCGCCTTCCTCGCCTTGATCTTCCTCAGCTCCGTCCTCACCTGGGTCCTGGTCAGGGTCAGGATGGGGGGCTGTGTGTTGGGAGTGGGGGGGTGTTGGTGGAGTGGGGAGTGGGCAGCAGGACTTGATTTCTTTAGAGGCAGCAGTGGTTGTTGTGCAGTCAGGGGGGAGGGCGGTTGGTCAAATCTATTGAAAAACAGATTCAGGTTGTTCGCCCACTCCCTGCCCCCTGTGGCCTGGGGGGAGGTATTCTGGAGCCCCGAGATGGTTTTGAGGTTTCTCCAGACCCCGCTGATGTCGCTCTGTTGCAGCTTGTCCTCCATCTTCTTCCTGAAGCTGTCCTTGCCTTCTCTGATCTTTCTCCTCAGCTCCCTCTGTACGGACTTCAGCATCTCCCTGTTCCCTGACCTGAAGATCCTCTTCTTCTCTCTCAGAAGTGTTTTTATCTCAGGGTTGATCCAGGGTTTGTTGTTTGAGTGACGCCGTATGGTCTTGGTGGGAACGGATTTGTCCACACAGAAGCTGAGGTAGCCCGTGAAGGTGTGAATGAGGCCATCGATGTCCTCACCATGTGGATCGCAGAGCTGCTTCCAGGCGGTGGCTTCAAAACAGCCCTTTAGGGTGTCCATTGTCTCCTCAGACCATAACTCCACAGTGTGCATGGCCGGAGGTTGTCTGTGCACTAGGGGTTTGTACACCGGCCGGAGATGAACCAAGTTGTGATCCGATCTCCCGAGTGGGGGGAGTTGTGATGAGGTGTACGCCTCCTTAGTGTTTGCGTAGAATAAATCCAGTGTTTTATTGTCTCTAGTGTGGCATGTGACATACTGGGTGAACGTGGGTAGAATGGGAGACAGTGAAACATGGTTGAAATCGCCTGAGATGAGGAGAAGAGCATCTGGGTGTTCTGTCTGCAGCCTGCTGGTTACTGAATGGATGACGTCACGTGCTGTCCCAGCGTTCGCCGTCGGATTTGCATAAACAACAATGCAGATCACGTGTGAGTGTTCTCTCGGGAGATATGTAGGCCTCATGCTAACAGCTAGCAACTCAATGTCTTTGCTGCAGTGTCGTTGTTTAACAGTGATATGTCCCGGTCTGCACCAGTTGTTGTTAACATACATTATCACTCCACCGCCCCTAGCCTTGCCACTGTCTGGTGTTCGGTCAGCTCGTATCATGTGAAAACCCTCCAGCTCAGTGTTAGCATCTGCTGCTAGTTCAGTTAGCCACGTCTCAGTAAACAAAAGGAGAGAGCACTCCCGGTATGTGCTATCATAACGGGAGATAGCCGCTAGCTCATCTAACTTTCCCAGTATCGACCGTACATTTCCCATGACAACAGATGGAAGGGAGGGTCTGTACCTTATATTTTTTGTCCTCCGCCTTACTCCAGCCCGGCAGCCGCGGCGTTTTCGCCTCAGTTCTCTCGGAATGTCGAGTTTTTCCAATGGGACCGGGTGGCGGTTGAATGCTAGCAGCTGTTCTCTGCTGTATCGTATCCTGCTATAGACAGTGGCTCCGTCCACCGGCTCAGGAGACATTTAGGACGATCTGTGTGTCCGTGATATAAGTGGGGTGAAAAAAAAAGATGGATCAAAAGAGAGAGGAAGGGAAAAAGACTCGGAATCGAGCCGCTGTTGCAAAAGGCAGCCGACTCGTGTGGCGCCGAGAGAAAAAAAAAAAAAAAAAAAAAAAAAAAAGCATTGTACAGTTTTCATACCAAAAGATGGCGTACTCACAAAATTTGAAAAGTATGTGTGCACAAAAATTTTCAGATTTATAAAACTGTGCGCACGCCTGCTTCTCTGCTCCTTTTCTTTATACATCCCACCTTCCATGAAAAGTCAGCATGCACAATTTCTTTACTCCACCTTGGTTCTTCCCACTAATGACTATGTAAATTAAGAAAAACGCCCCTTCTGTCACTTTTCTGTCAAACAGTGATCGTCAAGCCTGCGGGAAAGCAGGTGCTGAGATGTTGATAATGGAGGTAGAGGTCAGAAAAAAATTTATTTTGTTCTGACCCTTCGGAATCAACAATAAACCAAGTTTACCGAGTAGATCGTGTTACAATGACATTCATTCATTTTTAAAAATTTCTGCCGGATCATAAGACAAAAAAGAAAAGGAAAGAGAAAAATACAACATATTTCGGACAGAAAGGGTGTAGGCTGAAGCAACAACTTGTGCCTGCCCTGTTACACCTGGAAAACTGGATAAGGACCAACAGAGAGTCACGTTTGCTGAGAACACAAACTTTATTACACAACGTACAGGTAAAGGAATACAGACTGTTGTCGGGAGGCTGAGCGCTGTAACAGCAAGCCGAAAAGAGGCCATAAGATGGCAGTCCCTTACTTTCATGAGTTCGGTGTGATGATGTCACCAAGTGGCCGCGTCACCACACTGATGCCAACCAAACTTGTGGTTTTCCTACACCACATTCAAAACCCCAGTCCGAGTCCCACAATGTGCGAGTCGACTCCCACATGGCCGCGTCAGCCGGGGCAGCTGATCGAACTCGACGAAGGCAGTTGACATGCTACACCAAACCATCTGCCAGCTGGAAAGTCGCTGGCGCCAGCTGGAAAGTCACTGGCCCCTGCTGCGTGGTGATCTCTGATGGGTGCCGATGGTGGAGGAGACGGTGTTGAGCCCGACTGTGGGTCCAGTCGTTCGGTTCTGCGGATCCGAACCCAGTCTATCGCTGCAAGTGGTGCTCTGTTTGACTGCATTCGGTGTCATGGTTGTGATTGTTTGGCTCTCATGTCTGCTGTGGGGCGTCCACCAGTTTGTGGTGGTTCTGCTGCATCCTGTTGGGTCATGGACTTTTCATCCTGCAGCCTAGCTGCAGCTCCTGGAGGCCGATACTGGTTATGGATTCGGAAGGTATCTGGTGGTTCTTTTGTGCTTTGTTTGGTCGTGGACGCTTCGTTCTGCGGCTCAACGATGGCTACTGGAGGCTGGTGCCGGGCGTGGATTCGGAAGCAGTCCGGTTTCTTCTCTCCCTCTCCTGAGAAGTCTGGTCGTGGCGATGTGTTGTTGTCGCCATTGGTAGAACCTGCGCTGAGTTGTTGCATCCCGGGGTTCCCAATAGACGTGGGCTCCCTCTCCTGCAGTGGCTCCCTGAGGCTTATGCTGGGCGAGGATCTGAGGCAAGTCCGGTCACTGCCTGTCCTCCGGGCGGTGCTCCTCCTGTGAGCACGGAATGGCTATACCCTCGTCATCTTCATCTGGGTGTGTTGCATCCTACTTATCATCGTCGGTCAAACAGAGTCCGTTACTGTCTCAGATGGAAAAGCCCAGTTGATAAAACAGGTTGCATCCTAGTATGTAGTCTCCATGTGTAACCACTTAGAAAACAAAATCAGTAACGACTCTTGACACGTAGTGGACCGTTGGTGTGATGTCCCTACAGTGCTGACCCAGTAGCCACCATACCCATACAGCTCAGCTGGGTCTGTCCCGATCAGGTGGTTGGGAAAGAACTTCTTCACGGTGACCCAGTTCAACATCGGTCTCACTGCAGTGGTGTCGAACAGGAGTAGTAAGCTGACGTCATCCAGCCCTACCATGCAGAATATATATGCCGCACCTCCGGAACTCATCATGTGAATGGTAGTCACGGGGGGAGTGATTTGACCTGACCAGCGGGCTTGGTGGTGGTGCTGACTGGCAAACCTTGGCAAAGTGGTTGAACTTGCTGCAGTCGCTTACATCGTTGTCCCCTTGCTGGGCAGGAACGCACTCTTTCTCGGTGCGTCGGGGAGCCACAGTTGCCACATGAGAAGTGCCTCATAGCGTTCTTCTGATCCACGATGTTTAGTTCAGATTTTCCTGCCATGTCACTGAGCCCTTCTGTGGTTACCGCATATACTAGCGGTGTGTGGCTTGACTGTCGTTGCTGTTGCTGCACACCTAGCTCCGATGCTAACCTGTCAGCAGACTAGCTGGAATGCTAGCTCTATGGTACTAACTTGCGCCATGTTGTTTGGCACCATTAGCATCTTTGCCCGTAGCAGAAGGTTGCTAGTGTGCTCGGCCAAGTGGTCCCGCACCATTTCGTCCTCAAACAAACCGAATCTGCACATGCTAACTAGGTGGTGAAGGTCCGCGACAAATTGTGTTGTCTCTCCAGCCTTTTTGTCGCCGTTGACGAAACCTAATGTGCCACACCAACACATCAGGTGTGGCAAAGTAGCTAGCTAGCAACTCGACTGACTCAGCAAACGATTCTGTTGGTCCTAGCGTGTGGAAAATACATTGGCCTTCTATGCCCAGATTGTGAACCAGTAGAGCTTGCTTCCGTACCTTGTCCAGCTTGCCTAGGTCCAACGCCGATACGTAGGTCTCAAAAGCATCAAGCCAGTGCAGCAACGGTACGGGTGGCTCACTGGGGTTTTCCAGAAACGGTTGTAGTGGTCCAAATATGCTTTCATGGTTTACTCTCGTTGCCAAATGCTCTGTCTGGAAAACTGGAAAAGGACCAACAGAGAGTGGTGTTTGCTGAGAACACAAACTTTATTGCACAACGTTCAGGTAAAGGAATACAGACTGTTGTAGGGAGGCTGAGTGCTGTAACAGCAAGCCGAAAAGAGGCTGTAAGATGGCCGTCCCTTACTTTTATGAGCTCGACGTAATGACGTCACCACGCTGATGCCAACCAAACTAATGGTTTTCCTACACCACATGCCCCTCAGTTAATGCATCTGACGCAGACTGAAATAAAATAAAATGGCATTAAAGTTAAAGACGGATCGCTAAATGACAGTGTGACTAGGGGGAAAGGGGGGGTGGCAACACAGAAAGAAAAAAAATCCACATAGAGATATGATGTTATTGAGTAAAATAAGTAAATGAAATAAAGCAAATAAACACCACTGAATACCACTCCAATCTTATAGCTGAATTTATAGTTGCAAACTAAATCTGTCAGAATCCAAATTACGCACAGCAGCCGGGGAGAAGCCTTTTATTTCCAGATTACAATATCTCTGGAGATTACAGACTATGGAAACATCTCTTCACTCCAATACAGCAGCAAATGTCACCGCTGCAGCTACTGGGGTTCACCTGCAGGGATCCACAATCCAGTTGCCTCCAAGTAGTCTGCAGTCAGGAGCTTCTTGTTACCTTGGCACATATTGTGCTGGAGCTGGGTCTCGATTAGATTGCATTTTGCCTAACAGAATTCCTCCCAGAAGAGATAGATCTGTGCATGTTGCCTTGTTAGTCAACCGCATAGTCTCCAGTAATTTTTTTTTTTATAATCTCTGTCACATTTACAGAGACAGGATCCAGTTTCCAATGGCGCTGGTTTTGGACCATAAATGAGGCAGGTTATATCTGAGGGAAATTAGTTATTATTCAGCGGGGTTTCACTGCGCTCAATATGCCGAGTTGTGGAGATAAATCTTGTAATAAAAATAATCATGCTCCTCAACCACTAATTCATAGACAAATCATCTTAACTGAAGTAGAAACATTATTTTAACACATTCTGTGAGTTTCAGCTGTTTTTAATAGACCCACCTGATAGAGCCAAACAGAATTTTGCAGAGAGCCCACAACTTCTCAAGGCAGGTGGAAACTTTGCGGCCCGGCCCACAGATTCTCGCATCACATTTGTTTTTATACATCCCACTGTGTGGTAACAATCAGCTTACACCATGTTTTTGTGCATGCGCAACATTTATACATGAGGCCCCAGTGCTTTTGCAATGAAAACCTGGAGACTGGCGCTCAGCATGGCTCCAATACTGGCTTCCAGTAAAGTTTCAAATTGATTTTCAGATCTTAGTGTTTGTTTTTAATCTTTGCATGGGTTGGTACATTCCTGCCTCAGTGATCCATTAGCCCAGTATACCCTGACTCGATTATTGAGGTCTGCTGACCAGTCACTCCTTGCTGCCTCAAGGTCCAGATTAAAACTAAAGGAGACCCTTTGCTGTGACAGCCCCCAAACTTTAGAATGATGTGCCCCTTCATGTTAGGCCCTCCTTGAGATTAGAAACTTTTAAAGTTGACTGAAATCTCATTTTTATTTTTTGGCTTTTAAACCAGTTTGAGTATCAACGTTGAACCTTATGTTTTCTGCTTTTATACTCTTATTTTAATCCTTTTTTAGTGTTATAGTTTTAGAATGGAAAGCATTTTGGTCAACTTATGCCATTTGAAATGTGTTGATAAATACATTCAACTTGACAACGCTAAGCACTCTAATATAAATAAGCTGTGGAGGAACGAAGAGATGAGACATGAGAGCTGCCAGTTCAGACCTTTACTCAACTTCAACATAAAGAGGATGACATTTGGCGCCAAGATGCATACAAATATTCCCAAATTTCTCCTCCCCTCTCCCCAAGTTACTGGGTGTGAATGGAGCCTCCTAGTGGTCTGCCACGCAACTCCCCCTGGAACACCCAGAAGGGGCCTTATCAATCCAGTACCCTGGATTTGAGTAATCGCCCATTATGGCTGTATTGTGGAGCCGCCTGGCCAGCTGAGGAGTCCTCAGGTCAAGGTGCATGAGGCAGGGAGGAAAACAACTCAGTCTCAGGTCTTCTGTAGGGGAAAAACAAACCTGCAAACCCACAGCAGGTGGGCGCCCACGCCAGGGAGTCTGAGCCGTCACCACCTGCTCATCTGCTAAAACATGACCAGGCTTGAGCCTGTCTATACAAATGGTTTCTCTGCGTTCCCCAAAATCCAACACAAAATGTTTTGCACCCATCTCCAAAACTCTGAAAGGGCCATCATAAAGTGGACGCAGTGGAGTCTTGTGGGTATCATGCCATGACGAAAACAGACATGCATGCTCCAAATGCTTAGGAACAAACGCATGGGGGAAACAATGGTATACTGGCCCCAGAACGCAAACTGACTCTACCCTAGGAAAAAGCTGTGAGGGGTCGTGCTGGGTGTGAGACCTTACAGCAAAAATTCACCTGGGACCCGCAACGACTGACCAAAAATTAGCTCAGCTGGGGAAGCGGGAAGACCCTTCTTGGGTGCGGAGTGTAATCCAAGCAGGATCCAAGGAAGGCGGTCGACCCAATTTGCATTGGCCAATGAGGCTCTAAATGCGGCTTTAAGCAACCTGTGAAACCTTTCGCACAAACCATTATAGCTTGTGGATTGTACGCAGTGGTATGATGAACTCTGACCCCTAGGCTCTCAGCCATGGTGGACCAGATTTCTGAAACAAACTGGGGGCCTCTGTCAGAGGTGCTGTCCGATGGGGGACTGAAACGTGCAACCCAAGATGACAAAAAGGTGCAGGCTACGTTGGCAGAAGTGGTGTAAGTTAAGGGGATTGCCTCTGGCCAATGAGTGGTGCAGTCCACTATCGTCAAAAGGTGCGTAAAACCTTGCGACGAAAGAAGGGGGCCGATTAAGTCAACATGGACATGGTCTAATCTTCTACTCGGGATCCGGAAAGGTTCAAGTGGAGCTCTGGTGTACCTCTGAACCTTAGCTCGTTGGGCACGCCACGCAAGCTGCAGCCCACTCCTTCACATCCTTGTGTGAGCAGGGCCAAACGAATTTGGACCCCACCAGCTTAACTGAAGCATGGATGCCAGGATGTGAGAAAGAGTGAACTGACTCAAAAACGTGGCAGCGCCAAGACACTGGAACAACCGGGCGAGGGCGTCTGGTGGAGACATCGCATAGCAGGGGGACAACCCTCTTGTACCACCTTGCTCTCTAGCCTGAGACCAGTACCTGTAGAATGAAGTGTGAGAATGTCCGAGTCTCCCGATTGCTCGGTGGCCATGGCAGAAAAATCAATGCCCAGGTAGACCGGGGAGACCAGCGCATGCGACAGTCAGCCACAACATTGAGCTTGCCGGCCACATGCTGAATGTCATCTTGGATTTCTCGATTATGTAATCATTTAAACACACTTTTATTGGAATAAACAGATAGTATGACCCCTTAAACCTCTGTTTTGACACCAACATCAGCTTTCTAGGTGCCTTAGTAGTCAAGAAACAAAAAAAATGTTAATCGGTGGCCATATTGGTGGCCATATTGGATTTCATCGTGATGGGTTTGTTTCACAAGTAAACTAATAGCATTAATGGAATGCTTGACCCCAAAAACCTATGTTTAGACTCCAAAATCAACCTCCTAGCTGAATTAGTTACTGAGATATAGGTGGTGGTATGCATTTTGGCGGCCATTTTGAATTTTTGGCAAAAAAAAGGTTTCCCGTAATTTTTGGGAGGTACATGGGAGCTTATTTTCATTAAAATGGGTCTAGAATGCTGAATCCAGTGAGAAAAAAAGGTCCTGGGAGGTTGGTCACGAAACCCCCAAAAATGACTCTACTATTGACCAGTGTTATCAACGTTGTAAGTCACCAGTGGAGGAATGAAGAGACGAGACACGAGAGCTGCCAGTTCAGACCTTTATTCAACTCCAACATAAAGAGCATGACATTTGGCACCAAGACACATACATATATTCCCAAATTCCTCCTCCACTCTCCCCAAGTTACTGGGTATGAGTGGAGCTTCCTAGTGGTCCACCACAAAGCTACAGTTAATTTTAAGTTAATTTTACCTGACTTGAATATGGATATTTGTCCTCTGAAATGGCACACATGCACATCACCAACAATAAAAGATGTCATATTTGTGCAACTACTCTTTAAACACAGAACAAGGATGACTTTTTAGTAAAGATATGCTTGTGATTTTGCTATAAGATAAGATAAGATAAGCCTTTATTAGTCCCACAATGGGGAAATTCCAGGATTGCAACAGCACGGGGATAGCAACACTCAGAGCAATAATTAAGAAGATACGAAAAATATAAATAAGAGCAGTGGATATACATACAGTACGTACATAAATATATAAATATATATACAAAGTGCGGAGCATTGTAGCAAGATGGAATAAACAGCATAACCGTCTACTTAGTTATCCTACATAGTATGAATATGTACCCATACATATTGTCACCCTCCGTAGCGACTGATATTGTCCTAGTTGTATACTGGAGGGGACCATTTGTGTAAGTCTGTTGCATCTTTTGCATTCAATACTACTAGGTCGTCACATTTTTTTGCTATCTCTGCGAGCAGCCCTGCTTAGGTTATACAGTCTGACAGCCGTAGGTAGGAAGGACCTGCGAAACCTCTCGGTTGCGCACCTAGGATGATGTAGTCTACTGCTAAATGAGCTCCTCAGTGCGTTCGATATGTCCTGCATAGGGTGGGACTCGGACTCCAGCAGAGATGACAGTTTAGCCACCATCCTTCTCTCTCCCCTATCTCCTCCACTGGGTCAAGGCGTTGCCCCAGGACAGAGCTAGCTTTCTTGATCAGTTTGTTCAGTCTCTTCCTATCGACTGCTGTAATGCCGTTGCCCCAGCAGACCACTCCAAAAGTGATGGCTGATGCCACCACTGTGTCATAGAATGTCTTCAGCAGCGCCCCTTGTACACCAAAAGACCTGAGCCTCCTCAATAGGAACAGCCTGTGCTGTCCCTTCTTGTAGAGTGCATCGGTATTGTGTGACCAGTCTAGTTTATTGTTCAGATGAACACCAAGGTACTTGTAGGATGTCACCATCTCAATGTCTGTTCCCTGTATGTTTACTGGTGCTGTGAGGGGTTGTCCTTGCCTGCGGCAGTCCACCACCAGCTCCTTAGTTTTCCTCGCATTGATCTGGAGGCAGTTCCGATGGCACCAGTCCACGAAGTCCTGGATAAGTCCTCTGCACTCAGCTTCATCTCCGTTGGAGATGAGGCCAATGATCGCAGAGTCGTCAGAGAACTTCTGTAGATGGCAGTGTGTTGTGTTGTGTGAGAAGTCCGCAGTATAAAGGGTGAACAGGAAGGGAGTCAAAACCGTTCCCTGGGGGGCCCCCATGCTACCGATGATCGTGTCAGACACACAATCTCGGGTTCTCACAAACTGTGGCCGGTTTGTGAGGTAGTCGAGGATCCATGATGACAGGTGCTGGTCCACCCCTGCGCACAGCAACTTGTCCTTCAGGATCATTGGTTGAATGATGTTGAAAGCACTGGAGAAGTCAAAGAACATGATCCTCACCGCATTCCTGGGCTTCTCCAGGTGGGACAGAGAACGGTGAAGGAGGAAGATCACTGCATCCTCCACCCCAATGCCATGCTGATAGGTGAACTGGAGTGGATCCATCGTTGGTCCCACCAAGGGGCGGAGATGAGCAAGGAGCAGTCTCTCCAGTAGTATGGAATACTGCAGCAGTTAGTCTGCTGTGTGTATTGAGGTACAGAAGGAGGAAGGAAGTCCGTTGTTTTTAGTAGCAACTGCTAACATGAATGCTAACAAAGGTGATAAATGAGATCAGCATCTACTACTAGTGTTCCGAAGTATAGAAGGAGATTTGCCAAGTCTCACACTCCTGGTGGGTGACACCCACTTTTGATGTTTGTCACCTGCCAACCCACCACCAAATCAAATCTCACACCAGATATTGCACTATCACAAGTATACAGGGGCAGTGGTGGCCTAATAGTTATAGATGTGGACTTATGACTGGGGAGTTGCCAGTTCAGTCCCATAACTGGCAGGATCTGGGTGGGACAGATGACATAGCAGTGTTTGCCTCACTCATTAACCCCACTGTGGTGTTCTTGATCAAGGCCCTTAACCCCAGCTGCTCCAGTGGAGCTGCTCAGTGTCCACAGGTCAGTCTGTGGTTGTGCTGGGCCATTTCCAGGTGTGAATGTGAACAGGGTGTCCATGGCAGTGGCCCTCTGATTCTACACTTGGGGTGTGTGTGATTAACACTGTAGATAGGTAAAACACAATCTCGTTCTACTGTACATGATTGGTTGTACAGTTGAATGACAATAAAGAGTGATTAAAAAAAAATAAAGGGTGATTATTGTTAAAACTAAGGGTGATTTAAAAAAAAGGGTGATTATTGTTAAAACTAATGATATAATTGTTACGTCTGTAATTAATGAGATGGGAGTCGTCTTGTACCGAACATCCAACTGAACTTTGAGAACACACACAACTACTGTATATACACTGGCCGCAGCCTGCCTGACGTCACTCCACAGGGTGGCTACGGCAACCCCCGAAGCCAAACTCGTATACAACATTCTCCCTTCCTTAGAAAAGTCCAAAACCACACACACCATTAAGACCCTCACCAATTTAGGATCTAAATCATGCACATTCATACAACAAAACCTAAAACGAGGGAGGATGGGTGGACTACCGTCCTACCCCACACAGCAAAGCGGAGTATTCTGCCACCTGTACTAAATAAAAGTCCATTAATAAACTAAAACATTGCCGTGTTCCTAAAAAGAAGAAGAAGAAGATCCGCCGTGAACATTCTTCCCCTCGAGCCCAAACTAAGTCCATAACTCTGAAAGGGGTCTTGCTCGGCTCGCAGTGTTGCTGCTTGGCACGCCGCTTCTCCGTGCCTGTTGGTCTGGCACCGACCGTTTTCAAAACAGCTGCAGTTGTCGCCATTGTAGCCCCAGGTTCACTGGCCCCCTGAGGCCGAGCTTCAGGGAAAACTGGAGCTAGCTTGTCGGCCTCGCTCGATGACACAGGCATCTCGCCGTCATGCCCAGTACCCTCGACCAGGGCGCCATGGGCTCCGGCACTGAGGTCTTCCAGTGGCGACCCTGAGCGAGGCTGGTCCTGCTCGACCTCCATGGTGCCCGGCAAATCTTCGTACTGCTTGCTCCCAATGTCCGTCTCTGTGCCCGGCTGTCGCTGCCATTTCTTGGGGTTCTCAGCATGCTCGCACGCACCCCCCCCCTTCCACTCTGGCCCTAGCTGCGGGGAAAACTGAGCCGAATCTGGTCGCTGCTCTCCCCCATGCCATCTTCACTCACTGTGCTTTGGTCGCCTCCAGTGCTGCGGTCACTCACCATGCTGTGCTTTTCCGCTGGCTTGTCTTCAGTGGGTGAGGGCTCCCTCTCCTGTGGCTCCGGCTCCACCGTGAAAACTAGCTTATAGCTTTTAGCTAGTGTTTGGCACCCACCAGGCTCTGTGGCTAACTTTGCCATTTCCACTGACTGAGCTGTTAGTTTCTCTGAGCTAGCTAGCTTAGCTAGCTTTTGGCACCAACAGCCTTCCCACCCACAGCTTCGTGCTCCTTGTGTGTTTGCATTCAGCCATCCGTCTGGCAGCATCTGTATAAGACTCCGTCTCCCCTGAAAGGGTTAATGTAAAGTTAGTGCCAAAATAATAATTCTGTAGGTAATCTCCCATTATGCTCTACACATATTCCATACAAATTCTGTTTGCATGCTTATGAACAATTATGTTATGGTAAACTGATAAAACAGGAATGAGACAAAGCTATAGAGCTCTCTCTCTCTCTCTCTCTCTCTCTCTCTCTCTCTCTCAGGTCAGGTCTTTCACATTAGATACACACCCAGACTCAACACCCACGCACACTGTTGATAGCACATTCTAGAACGAAGTGGCGTTCAGTGGATGGCCTGTTCCCACTATAGGCAGATTAGCCAATCAGATAGTCACGTATAGGTCCATCCTATTGTACTGGGTCGCCCCCACCCGAGAAGATAATTGTATTCACCCGGAAGTCTTGGTCAGTGTGGCGACGCTCCAGAGGGAGCTGCGTCACGCTGCACCCAGCGCTGCTTGCTTTACATGTGACTTCTAAATAAATGCTTCATCTTAAAATTGAAGAAATCTCTGGCTTGTTCTTGGATCTTTCAAAGAATCGGGTATTTTTCTAACAAATTGGTGCCGGTGACCCGGATTGAATTCTTCCGAGACGAGTCTGAACACATCACATTGGAAGGACCCTTTTGCAGACTACTGTGGCGCCTGAACAAAAATAAGGCAAGCAGAGCCTTTTGTCTACAAAATTCTGCAGTTTGGCCATTCTAAATTTACAGCTGTCTCATAAAGAGGTATATCCGATCTCAAAATTTATCATTTGGTTGGGAGTCACATGTAAAGTCTAAACAATAGTTTGAAAAGTTAAAGACAGTGCACGTGTTCTATTTTCAGTCTGAGGTAGAACGGCCGCGGCCATGGATGTACATTACAGGTGTATAGTCCATCAAATAAAACATTTTGGAGTCAGTCTGAACCAAAATGACGAGACTTAGGAACTAGAGTGACTAATAATCACCCTGGTATGTCTCCTCAAATGAAAAGAGCCAGGTTTTAGGAACCTGATGCCGAGGGGAGCCATTGAAAGTGTTCGACTGGATGCCACTCTGGGATTGAAGCCACGATCGTTTAATTTGCTGGACACAAGACACCGCTTGTTCTCGGAGCCGAAGGAAGACCCCGAGGGAAAGTGTCCGCTGTGTACCAGAGTTAATCACGGTACCGCTTGTGCGTGGGGGACCTGCCGAGGCCTCAGCGAAAGTACTCTCTGTTTAACAAAAGATTAAATGGATCGGTGAGATTCTGGGTTGCAGTCTGTACCCAGAATTGATAAGACAATAGGAGGCAACGGCCGTGCCTGTCTTCCAAATTGAAATCCAGGGTTAGCCTGATTTCGGTTGCAGTATTGAGCATATATAAAGGTACTCTTAATACGTTATAAGAATCTCAATCTATCATGAGTGAGTAATGTAACAAGGAGACAAGAATCTTTTTCAGATCAATAGTGAGTGTCGTTCATAAATATAAAACAATAAAATAGCTTGTTAAAATCAGTATAAGACTGATCTTTATGATAAGATACCTCTTGTATCGATTACCTGACGAGGTTCCAATGAAAGTATCCTCTACATATAAGTTAAGCTATAAGTAATGAGTACATGCAAATCTGCGGCAAATTCTCCACATCGTGCAAGCTGATCTCTGTAAAATTTTGTGTCTTTAAGGGGATAAAAATGTGATTTGAGAAATACCAGGGGTTGGAAGTATCTACTAAACCAATCCCATAGTATGATTTAATCCAGTGTCTTTAGGGGATAAAAGTGTGGTTTGGGAAATACCAGGAGTTGGGAATATTTATTAAAATTTTCCCATAATGATTTAACTTTTTCCCATAATGATTTAACTAATGGCGGGCTCCGGACCGGGTGGTCAGAACAAAGGAAAGCAATGCGCCCCCACCACCGAGTGGAGGTGAGATTGGTAAAACAGGTTACTGAGAGGAGAATTATTTGAGGTAACAGTATTAAAATGAAGCGCTAAATTAAAGTTGTAAGGTTATTCTGGTGTGTGTACAGCTGGGGTTAGGGAGGCAGTGCCCCATTTTCTAAAAAAAAAAAAAAAAAAAAAGTCGTGGTTTGTGAACAATAGGCTCAGGAGCCATCTTGCGAGTGTCCCATCTACTGCGCATATGAGGGCGCCATCTTGAATCACCTTCAAGCTGTGGAACAGTGCCTCCATCATGTGGCCAAATATAGGAAGTGCACTATTTCACAAAATTACTGCCAACAAAAATTTAAATCTTAATAATAAATCTGGAACTTTATCTCTCTGGCTGAAAGGAAAGCTTTAAATCCATGCATGGTAAACAAAAACAAAGACCTCTGGCACCTGCCAATGCAGTGAGGCAAAAAAGCATGCCATTCAGCTTGGAGAGAAAAGGTTCAACTTTAAATTAGGCAGAGGGAGGTATACAATAAAACTGGAGAATAAGGAGATTTATTCCTCAACAAAACTGTAGGAAAATCCTAGGTGGACACTATATAAAGGTGAGAGAATTTAAATGAAAAATTGCACGTTGGTACAGATAAGTAAATATAAAAATGAATTAAATTATAAATACAAAAATATTGAATAAATACAATGAACTAAAATGAATGAATAAAATAAATAGGAGTTTTTGTTGTGGAGATGAACCTTGTGTAGGTGAGAGTGGGCAGAAAATGGAAAGGGAAATTTGTTTTTGAAGAAAATTGAAAACTGATGAAATGTTAAAGTTTTGTGCAGGACGCAAGACAAAAAATATGGAGAAACGACTGGAGGAAGGAAAGAAAAAACGTAAGAATAAGAGACTTATGCTGCAACGGTGAGAACAAATGCAAAATAATCAATAAACATGATATAACAGAAAAGGACAAGAAACACGCTGTTTAACAACCTGTTTCCCTGTTAATTTGAGACGGTGTTGGCTGTGGACCATCCCTCCCCCAGCAGCTGCGTCCATCTTCCTCCTTCACGCCATCAGTGACCCCCTCCTCCCTCCACTTCGCTGTCCCACTTCAGCAGTCAAAGAATGCAAAACAATGGGTCAAACAATTGAGCACATCAGCAGAGGTTGATTGAGAACTCCAGTTTGACAATTCCATGCAGCAAGACAGGGGTGAGTCCTCACGCATCTGATATTGTATAGTATTCCTGTATATGTATCAAGCCGCTGAGGCTGGTAGAAAATTAAGTTTGTTATTCTCCATTTGTGAAATGTGGGGTGGTTCATCACTCAATTGATATCTTTACTGTATTCCTGTGTGTGTATCAACCAGTTGAGACTGACTGAGAATTCAACACAGCAAAACATCTTGAGTGATAGTATAAATACAAGGGGTTGGACTAGGATAATAGGAATACAAGCAGATATGGTACCACTGTTGCTCTGAGTTAAAACGTGTAGATAGGCTGGCGTTAAGTCCCAGCTAACAGGCGCACAGACAGCTAGCGTCTGTGTAGAAGCTTCCTGTTGGGGTCTAAATACACGGACAATATGTCACTCAGCTACTGCAAAGGGTACGGGTAATACCTATATGAAATGTCTCAAGAAACAATGGAACGATGGCAGGCCTGTAAGCCCGGCTCCCTGGGGTCGGCACTATCCCAGACAACGGCTAGATGGTTGACAAAGGTCCCAGTCACAGATCAAAAGAAAGGAAGGGAGAGATTTGCCAGATGGGTCAAACAAATGCAGGACAGAGGAATGGTTGCAGGATGTGAAAACAGCCCCCCCAACCAGGGGGACCTGGCTATGTTTATGAGACAAGCTAGAGGGGGGCATGAGCAGGCAAGCAATAAGCACCGGGAGGCCAGTATATTTAGGAGGGGGAGAACAGGGAAGGAATTAAAAAGAGCAGGAGAATTTCTCACAGACTGTCAATGTTTTTTGGGGGGGAAATTAAACTCACCCTGCAGAGGATGTCAGGTAACGCCAATGGTCTTCCACTGACCCCAGAAGACTCCATCACAAAGGCAGAAATGCGGCCACAGGCTATTGAACCACCTGCTGTTAAGTCCACAGCTCCCCCTCTAGGTGGAGAATTACTCACACCCCCACCTCCCTACACAGGGACACAAGCTCTATCAGAGAGGTGCCAGAGTTGCACTAATCAACCTACTGTCTCAGCAGAGGTGCCAATTGAGTTTGCCCAATCAACACCCACGATAATGGCCCTCCTGATGGTGATTAAAAATGGGCTGTTACAAACAGCTAAGGGGGAGCCTGAAGGTAGTGAGAAAATTAAGGAATTTCTAGGAAAAACTGTAGAAAGTGCTACAAACACCCCCGATAATACAGGGGCAGGGTCAGATTGTACTTTTGTCACCAGATCATATGCTGAGACAGGTACTGACCAAGACACATCATCTGTAAACACCCTCACTTTAGCCCTTCAGGATATGGGAACATATCCACATCATGCTGCCTCCTCTGCAGAACACAGCCCACACATGGCAGCCCACACACCTAGCCAATGGTAACGTACACACAGGTACACATGGATAGAAGCCATGCCCCCCAAGTGAGGCAAATGCCACTGACCACGGCGACGTCAGTTGGAGGCCGTGTGACCACAAACTACACTGCATTTTCACTCCAAGATACAGCCTTGATAAAATCACAGCTGCCAAATGCAACCACCTCAAGACCTCACACTACAGCAATATAGACCTGACCCGGAAACCCCACCTAGTCTGACCTGGCATCAGTATCAGCTGCAGGGCCACAGGAGGTCAGAGTTTGAATAGAGTCTGAGGCCCCCATGGGACTAATACTTCCTATGTTAGCAATTTGGCCACTGAGCTCAAACACCCACAAGGGCCCCCGGGGGGTCCCCCAATTAGCAACACAATGGGTATCCTTCCCTACAGGATGTTGAAAAAGAACGGCTTTGATATTAAGCCGTTCTGTTTCAAAGGGGGAAAGTGAGACAGGAACGGATAGAAAAGTTATTAATTCATTAAGGTTTACTTTCTTGAAGTCTGAGTGAGGTATTTCGCAAGTGGTATCCTTTTTAACAAGCAGGGAGTGAATCTAACAGCAAAACTAAGATAATTGATCACAATGTTCTCAACCTTATAGCTGAGAGGTCGGTCTGCTTTCTCATCTAAAATGCTACCATGTATGCAAACTATTGAGTAGCTACAGAAAGAGTACATAAATATGAATGAATTTTTATTTTTTGGAAAAAGATTAAAAGAAAGGAATAGAACAATATATCAAGGAAAAATCCATCAGGGTCAAATTAAACAATAACTCCTCTGACTGCACAATTCAACATAAGTCATCCGAAAAGGGTAATGGCTGAGGCCGCAGCTTATATTGCCCACCCATTCTCCATCTAAGAAACATCTAATAAAACAAAGGCTAGCAACTAAGACCAAAATCTGAAAAATTCTTGACGCTTGAAAGGTCATTATTCCACAGAATATCAGGCAGTGTGAACTTTTGCTACAAGAAAACTAGCCATCTTCTGACCAAGAGAAATGAGGCAGGTTTAGGGCTCCTTAATACTTAAGGGCCAATACATATTTGGAGGTTCCCAGACCCTCCTATCTGTATTTTTTTGCACATCTCTCAAAACTTTATGGATATGAACTAAACTTATCAACACATTTTCTAGTCTCAAAGACAACCACTAGTGCTAGCCCTCTATTCTGGGTGCCTATAGGAGAGGGATGTCTGGGGACAATTTGGAACAACCAACTAATCAAACATGTGAGAGCAGTGCAGCCAAGAGTTCAAGAAAAGCTAGAGAAAAGTTTTGTTTATGCTTTACAAATCTGTTGAAATCTAATAACATTGTTAAAGATCTGCAGTAGGCATTTTTAACTCGACATAAGGTATGAACATGTGAAGGTAAATCAAGTACAAATTTGAAAGATGGATGTGCAAAATAGGATAAAATGCTGATTTACAATCACAACAAGACAAGGGTTGAAAATTTATGCAAAAGGAGATAAGGGTAAAACTGCAAGTTTCAGAGAAAATTGCACATTTGAGGAAAGGTTGCAAATTTGCAAAAATATTTTGGAAAGAGTCACAAATTTCCGAAAAACTTGCAAATTTACAAGGAAAAAATCCAAAATTTGTTAGGAGAAAAATGACTTGAGAGAAAAGGTTGCAAAGTTACAAGGGAAGTGTTTAAATTTGAGAAAAGCTGTAAGCTTACATGAAAGTCATATTAAGATAAGATGAGCCTTTATTAGTCCCACAATGGGGAAATTCTAGGGTTGCAATGGCACAGGGATAGCAGCGCTCAGAGCGGTAATTTGGAGGATAAGAAAATAAGAGCAGTGAATATACATAAATATATATACACAGTGCGGAGCATTATACATTTCCTTACACTTTGTATGGAGATGGGGGATGGCAGCGTAACAAGGGTTATGGTTTTTGATCATCCAGAGATGAGTAAAAAGTGTTATAGAAGAAGATGAATTAAAACAAACACAACTAGAGTAGACTAGAGAAACAAGAAGATAATTTGGGATAAAAACAGCAAACACTCGGCCGAATAGACTCAAGAATGAAGCATATACATACATATAGCTGTGTGCACACCAGCCTTATCCAAGGGGTACAAGCATCATAGACGCACGCACAGAGCGGAGGTGGAGCATAAACAAGGCCTTAATGTCTTGTGCACATAGATCTGCAGCTCTGACACACACAAGACAGCCAGTGTAGCTTGACAAACAAACCAGCGGTTCACACCCGCGTGGTCTGTGTGTCACATGGTTAAGTCTTGATTTAAATATTATTTAGAATTGTTTTGGGGGGCTAATGAAAGTTTTAGGTTTTTGTATCTAAAATTGTTATAGTTCTGTAGGCATAGTGTTAGTTCATCTGGAGGTTATCTGTTCAGAAGAAAAAGACAGAAGACTTCACCACACCAAGATACAGATGACTGTTATACTTAAGTTTTCATAGTAATCATCAGACGTCTTAGTTTAATACATTCCTTGACAGGCAGATGTTCAGACCCAGAGGCATTATTTAATTCCAAAACAAATTCTAAAGGTCAGTAATGGAAAGGCATCCAATGCCAGGGTAGAAATCAAGAGATGAGTTTTGTCACAAAACAGAATTTTGGAATTGAGCCATGTTGGTTTATTATAAAGCTGACTTTTCAGAATGAAACCGATCACTTTTATGTGCAGGATCTTGCATGGAGCATTAGCTGGGGACAGTAGTCAGTAGTATGAATGACGGGACAGTGAATCATGAATAAGACAAGCAGGTGGTAACAGAATGTTGATGAAGGCTGAAGAGAACACAGACCAGATGGACGGAAGGAAGTTTTAATACTGAAAGAGATTATAGATGTGAGATGTTTCATCAGCTAGTCCAGGGAAAGGTGAAGTCTTGTACACAGATGGATAGTGGATGGAAAAGAATTGAGTGAGTGTTTCTGATGGAAAAAGTACGTAGGGGAAGAAGAACGGTGGATTTAGCAAATGTAGAACATATTTCTGATGTTGAGATGGAAATGGAGAAAGAAATGAAAGCAGAGTATGTGTTAGTAGGAAAAATAAGGATCCACGTAAGATTTGCAGCTGTAGCTTTAAAAATCAAACAAACAGAAAACCAATAAATAAATTAAATTTTGCTTAAGAGTGTCAGGAAGAAGGCACAAACGCAGGCAGCCGTCTTAAATGTTTCCAAGTACTTAAAGTAGCAATGAGGCATTAGGTGTCCATTCTTTCAGTGCATTTCATTTAGTTGTGAATATTAACATTAATGAGCAAACACTCACAGCAAAGATTATAGCTTTACTATATACTCGGTTATTTAAAGTCAATCTAACACCCCAGTTATGTTCCTCCCCAATAGAGGGTATGCATAGGATGTCACCAAACAGAACTCTTGGAGGATAAAAACACTGAGTGGAAGGAATTGGTGGCAGCATGGAGGTGTATGCCAGTGCAACACAAAGGTCCACGCAGCATTCAATTACAGTAATGCAGATAATATCTGTTGGCATGGTGGAGAGTTAATCTTATTATCCCATCTTGTATTAATTAGCAAAATTAAGTAAGGGCTTTGAAGCAGTTCTTTTCTTGACTCAAGGTTGGAAATCTAAATAAGAAGGGAAAATAAAATTTGAAGGAAAAACACGCACTTATTTATGGAATGGCTGACACAAGGGGAGCCTGAGGCTCCCCATGAATCTGTTTCTCTTATAAAAGGAGGCCAAGAGGACAAGGGGGGAGGACAGCGGAGGAGGAGGAGGAGGAAGCACGCCCCACAATGGCCGCTGCTGGCAGGAGAGAGGTGTCCACATCCACCACTGAAAAACTGGACTGCATACTTAAAGACTAGAACAGATAAGTGGACTCACTTCTACACGTATGCAGAAAATTAGCAAAAATTAAATTATTGCATGTAAAGTAAGAACTCCGGGTAATGATATACAGGACTTTTCAAGGGCAGAAAAGTAACGATCAAATTCTGCAAATGGCAAGCTACCAGTAGAACTCCTATCAACATCTGTAAAGGTAGCATTGTACCCCATGTACTATAGGCAATTGAATGGATCTGATCAAAATTATGAACTACCATTATATGCAAATCCATCCTCCAGATTGGTCATAAAATTGGACTGATAAAGAAATGTGTGGAAGCATCCATTGTCCTAATTGAAGAGGATAAGAGACATTTCAACCGATGGGGGGTTCCACACATCCCGCTGGTTAGACCCAAACACATGGATTGGAAAATGTTGGACATTTTGTCACCTCTACTGTAGAATAGAGTCATCCATGGAAAACCAGATAAAACCATAAGCATTGTCTCTTAACTGGGTAACCACAGCACAAAAGGCAGCACACAAAGATGCCCAGAAATCTCCTATATGACCAATCTTAACATTAACAAATGAGGGGATGAGGAAAATTTGAAGCAAATTCCAAATTGGTTATGGTAAAAGGATAACTAGATGTAGATCTAATAAAAGGAGCAGAGTACGACACTATAGGCCATATGTTCAGAAGCCCAGAAGGGCGTTAACAAATGCAATTTTCCACAGTGGGAGTCATCAGCAAGTCTTAGACCAATTGCTGGGTCGAGAGGAAGAGCTGAGGACCCCAAGATGAAGGATGATAACGAGGAAGACCATTCTGCCATCACAGATTATTTGTAAACACAGTGTGCTAATGATAATACATAAATCATACATAGCTCACCACACGGATGTAGGGGTGTGAGACTTATAGGGTTCTTGCGTTATTTATCTCCATCATGCTAATTACGGTTAGGTAGTCTGAATAAGGGTGAAGGTTAGAAGCTCTGAATGCCTGAATACAACAATGCATGGATAAGGATGTCTCCTAACGTTGAACAATATTGTTTACTACCTACCCACTGCTGAACATATAGGTCCCATCACCCAACCACACATCACAACACAATCACCACTTGCAGATTTCATATAGTCAACAATCACACACTCAAGGCTACTGGGAGATAACTTACAATAACACATAGATAACTACAGATGTAGTGAATAAGAATAAAACTGTACAGGCTCCATACATTGTGATGGCAACCCCTCAGACCATTATTGGTCCTGCCCCGGCTGAGCCCTTTGTATCGGCACTTGATTAAAGGTGTAGGGTACAGGGAAGATGCATGCCGGAGAGCACCAGACCATCACGACGTGTGCCTGCAACATAGAAAAGGTTGTAGGGCAAGTGACTGTATGACTTCAGTCCCCAGAAGAAGAATGGACTGGTACCCGAGCGCATCCACCGCACCTCCAGCATCCAGGGTAGAGCCAGGAGCTCGAGCCTTACCAACACCAGCATGTCGACCTCTGTCCAGCGACAGGGGGGTGGCATCCCTGGGACAGCATCACTGAACTGTTCACTGGCTGGACTGGATGTTACATACCCTCTGCTGCACCCACCAGACTGTCCTGTAGACCTCATGGGATGAGGTGTGCCTCTGAGAGCGGGGACACACAGTTGTTTCGCTTCTGTGTCAACAAGATGGAACTGTGCTCCACAGCTGCAGATACGCGAAGCAGACACAGAGGAAGGTCAAACCTCTGTTGCAACCGTGTGATGAATGTAGCCGAATGATGTGAGCCCTGGCAAGGGTCAACCGGTGGACAAAGGTTTCGTGGGCTTTGTGGACTGACCCTATTCGACCCTATGACCCCCACATGGTCCACTCCACTGGACAAAGAACTATGATCAGAAGGAGACCTCAATGGGGGTACAGGACCTGGTGACAGTTCACCTCTTAGACATCACTGCACCACACTAGGGTGTCCAAATGGGGGGAGGCAAGGGTAGCAGAACAAATGATGCAAGCCTCTTGGGTTGACACACAATGCAGGGACCTGCCTTATTCACCATCTGTTAATTGCTAGAGTCTCTCACACCATACATGGTTGGCATGATAAAATCATGTCAAAGGGGGGAGTGAAAGGGTTAATGTAAAGTTAGTGCCAAAATAATAATTCTGTAGGTAATCTCCCATTATGCTCTACACATATTCCATACAAATTCTGTTTGCATGCTTATGAACAATTATGTTATGGTAAACTGATAAAACAGGAAGGAGACAAAGCTATAGAGCTCGCTCTCTCTCTCTCTCTCTCTCTCTGTTTCCGGCGGCCGAAGGAGGAGGGTGGAAATAGGGAACTCCGTGGTCTATTGGACTTTTTTTTTTCATTTTTCCATCACTGCCCGCATAATAAACTCTTGTTTTTTGGGGAGGAGGATGGCGACCTTGGAAATGCCACCTCCATCTATCCGCCAGGGGGTGCGGATCATTCCCCCGGACGACACTGTTACTGTGAAGGGGGTCCTTATGGCTGTGCGTGCCCAGGTGGGCCCTGCTGCGATCCGCTATGCGTCCAGGATGAATAGGGCTGTAGTTGTGTTTCTGGCTACTGAGGAGGATGTCCACGCTCTGGTTGCGAGCGGTATTGTAATCGGGGACATGTATGTACAGGTGTCCCCCTTGTCAGTTCCATCAACGCTTATCACCGTCTCGGGTGTTCCACCTTTCATTACTGACGAGCAGTTGGGTTGGCGGTGGAGCTCCGCAGATTCGGGAAGTTTGCGGGCCCGTTTAGACACGTCAGTTTGGGAATCAGGGAAGCCGACTTACACCATGTGAAATCACTCAGGCGACAGGTGTTCATGTTTCTAGACTCGCCCACTCAGACTCTGGAAGTGTCCTTCCAGGTCAAACACGGGGACGGCTACTATATGGTGTATGCGAGCTCGGGACAGATGAAGTGTTTTGAATGTGGCGATGTGGGCCATAAATGTTTCGCCTGCCCGCACAGGCACCCGGCGGGGGCCTCTGGTGGAGCCGCGGCCGGTGCGCCTTCCGCTCGCGATGCTGCTGCGGACGGCGTTGCGGGGGCTTCCGCTGCGGCGGAGCCCGGCAGGGCCGCACAGCCTGCCAGCGAGGCCTCCGCACCCGTCGCGACTGCGGACGGTGTTGCGGGGCCTTCTGCCGCTCCTGCTCCGGAGCCTGCCGCTGTGGCTGTGGACAGTCGGCCTGTGGCGCCCGCGGCGCGGCCTGCAGCTGGGGGCGTGACCGGTCGATGACGTTGACTCAGCATCGCGCTGTGTGACATCAGCGGCTGCGCTTCCGCAGCCTGCTGCCACTTCAGAGCAGCAGGCGGAAAAACACCGGTCGGCTGATATAGGCGCCGCCCCGGAACACGTGACTGATGACAGATCAGCTGCACCAGCTGATGTGCCAGCTGAATCTAACAGTCAGCAGAGTTGTGCTGACGAGGGAATGGAGTGTGAAACTGATGCTGAGTCTGCTAGAAATGAGTCTATTGGGGCAAATGGCGATGCCACTGCGCATTTGTATTCACTAGACAAAATAAATGCTTTCCTGGATGGGACCTATAATAATAGGGCCGTTAACGTCGCTGATTACTTCAGTGACACTGACAAATTCATTCAGTCTGTTAATGTACTGAGGAAGGAGGTTGGTGTTGACCTCCTGGATGAAAGAAAACGCTTCCGCCTGAAGAAGCACCTCACAGCCCTGCGTAAATCAGCAGGGGGACAAAAGGCCAAGTGCGCAAAGATGGAATGATTTCCATGACAAAGCACGGTGCTCCTCACAAATATCGCCATAATGCAGAAAATACAATTAGGGACCTTAAACATCAATGGTGAGAGGGGTAATCATAAGAGGGGATTCATTAGTGACCTATTCAAACGGAAAGGTCTCAACATTTTGTTTTTGCAGGAAACTCATACCACTTCGGCAGATGAAGTCGACTGGGGCTTGTGGTGGAAAGGCCCATTTTCACTCAGTCACGGCACCAATCTAAGTGCAGGAGTGGGCATTTTGTTTGGGGAATCAGCAAATGCACAAATTTTATCGGTGGTGGAGATAGTGAGGGGCAGGCTGCTTCTCGTT
The DNA here is from genome assembly GCA_020510985.1 of Pholidichthys leucotaenia. NCBI lineage: Eukaryota > Metazoa > Chordata > Actinopteri > Cichliformes > Pholidichthyidae > Pholidichthys > Pholidichthys leucotaenia. The sequence goes on along the minus strand of CM035850.1, from coordinate 100,296,623 downwards.
AGGGCACAAGTAGGGGATTCCGTGTTTTGCCTGGATAATGTTTACGCGCCAAACCACGGCGCAGAAAGGGTTGCCTTTTTCAATATAATGACTACTGAACTGCAGCGCTATCACCAAGAACAACTTGTTGTTGCTGGTGATTTCAACTGTACCTTGGACTTCACTGTAGATCGCACTAATGCAGAACCGCATCTGCAGTCTTCTAGAATCTTGGAAAATTTCACTGTGCAGTTCGACTTAGTGGACACATGGCGGTCTAAAAATGCAAATGCGAGACGGTATACCTGGGTCAGGGTCACTGACGGTGTTGTCAGTGCTGCTAGATTAGACAGGATATATGTTTCTAGAACCTGTAGCCCCAGCCTCCTTCACAGTAACATAAGTCCCGTCGGTTTCACGGATCATCACCTGGCTACTGCGGTGTTACTGAACTCACCAGGGAAACGGGCAAAATCATATTGGCACTTCAATAACAAGCTCCTACAGGACAACGCCTTTTGTCAGTATTTTGTGTGCTTCTGGGAACACTGGAGGACCACAAAAGCTCGTTTTGGTTCCCTCGAACAGTGGTGGGACGTTGGCAAAGTGCAAATTCGCCTTTTTTGTCAACGGTACGCTACGTACTCAACTGCCATCATCAACGCCAAGGTCAGTGAACTAGAGGACGCTGTCAAGAGGCTGGAGGCCAGCTTGGTTACGGGTCGGGATTCTACCGCTGGTCCTTTGCTACAGGAGAAGAGATCGGCCCTGCGCACATTCATGCAGGGCAGAGTGGAGGGGGCGCTAGTGAGGTCGCGCTTCACTCACCTGCAGGACATGGATGCACCAACGTCCTTCTTCAATTTGGAAAAGTCTACTGCGAAAAAGAAGTTGATGGCTTGCTCGACACTCCCAGATGGTCGCCTGACTACGAACCCATTCGAGATGCGGTGCCATGCAGTGGATTACTACGGGGCCCTGTTTGCTGTGGGAACGTGTTGCAAAGAATCTCAAAATCAGCTCTTCGAGGCTCTTCCGGTGCTCGGCCAGGAGGACAGGGCCGCTCTGGACTGTGCCCTGACTTTGGATGAGTTGACTGTGGCTGTGAATCAGATGGTGCTGGGACGCGCGCCTGGACTTGATGGCCTTTCTTCAGAATTTTTTAAGCATTTTTGGAATATTATTGGACCAGACTTCTATGACGTTCTGACTGCCTGTTACAGGGAAGGAACGTCACCTGTCTCTTGCCGCCGTGCAGTGCTGTCTCTGTTGCCAAAGCAGGGGGACTTGGCCCTGCTGAAAAACTGGAGGCCTGTGGCTCTTCTTTGCACGGACTACAAGGTGCTTTCCAAGGCCCTGGCAAACAGACTGAACACTGTCTTGGGTTTGATCGTGGATAAGGATCAAACATATTGTATTCCTGACCGGAACATTATGGACAATGTTTTTGCTCATACGTGACGTTCTCCAGCTCAGTAAATGTCATGACTTACAGTTTGGAATTGTGTCTTTGGACCAGGAAAAGGCCTTTGATGGGGTTGACCATTCCTATTTGTTTTCTACCCTGAGGGGGTTTGGTTTTGGAAATATGTTTTTGAGGTGGGTCAATCTGCTATACACTGGTGAAGGTGGGGGCGGGCCTGAGTCGGCCAATCCCTGTACACCGGGGAATACGCCAGGGGTGTCCACTCTCGGGTCAGCTGTACAGCTTGGCTATTGAGCCTTTGCTGTGAGGGTTGCGCGCTCGGCTGGGTGGTCTGGTTCTGCCGGGGCCATCAAGCTGTGGCCGCCCGATTGTCTTGTCTGCTTATGCGGATGACGTCAACGTTTTCATCACCTCCCACGGCGATGTGCGGCGTCTGGTGGACACTTTGACAGTTTATGAAAGGGCATCTTCTGCACGGGTTAATTGGGCCAAGAGTGAGGGTCTATTGGTGGGCCACTGGTCACCTCAAGGCGTCCCTCGCCTACCCGGCGGCCTGCAGTGGGGGACGGCCGGTCTCAAGGTGTTGGGGTTTTTTCTGGGTACGAAGGCTTTTGAACGAAAGAACTGGGATGGTGTTAAGGACAAGGTGTGTGCTCGCTTTTCTAAATGGAAATGGTTGCTACCACAGCTGTCATATAGGGGCAGGGTTCTGGTCGCGAATAATCTGGTTGCCTCGGCTCTCTGGCATAGGCTGGTGGCTTTGACACCGCCCAGGAGCCTCGTGGAGGAGATTCAGAAGAGAATTGTGGACTTCTTTTGGTCTGGTCACCACTGGGTCCGTGCGCCAGTTCTCTACCTGCCTGTGGCCGAGTGGGGACAGGGCCTGGTGGACATACATTCCAAGATCGCCAGCTTCAGGCTTCGAACTGCACAACGACTCCTTTACGGATGCGGACCCTGCTGGATGGACACTGCTAAACTGCTCTTGAGGAGAGTTGGTCGCTTGGGCTATGATAAGCAGCTCTTCCTCGTGACATCTGGGGAGGTGGACCTTACTGGACTATCTGCTTTTTACAAGTCCGTTTTGCATGCATGACGAGTCTTCAACGTGGCCCGCTTCCGTGACGAGACGCCGGGCATGTGGCTGTTTTAGGAACCACTGTTTTTCAATCGATTCATCGAAGCTGAGGTGCTGCAGTCTGTCAGTCTGCAGAGTTGTTTGCGGGAGGCACGCTGTACCAAGCTTGGTCATCTTATGAGGATGTCGACCACATCGATGGATACACTGAGGCGGAGTGCCAACATTACATCTGTCAGACTGCTGCAAAGGGTGGTGGAGGACGTGTGCACTGCCCTGTCACAACTGCTTCGAGCGTTTGCGACAAACCGCACTCTTTCCAATCAATGGGATGACGACACTGCGTCCACCTTTCCTGCAATTTCCATAACTCCAGCTGTGGGGGAGTGGCAGGGAGGAGAGGATCACCTACTGACCTTCAGGATTTCTCGCCTGGGCAAGTTCCAGTTTGTCGGGACAAGGGTGGTGTATCACATCTGTGTGAAGGTTCTGAATCTGCGCTCTCTGAAGGATGTCACGGAGTCGAGTTGGGTGGGTTGTTTGAGGCCAGGGGTCTCCCCAAAACTAACTAACTAACTAACCTGCACTTATATAGCGCTTTTCTAGTCACAAAGACCACTCAAAGCGCTTTCATTAATACTAACCCTCAATTCTAAGGGCCTATAGGAAACAGATATGTAGGGACAATTTAGAACAGCCAATTAACCTAACATGCATGTTTTTGGCATGTGGGAGGAAACCGGAGAAATCCCGGAGGAAACCCACGCAACACGGGGAGAACATGCAAACTCCACACAGATCACTGTTGGTCGGGGGCTGGGATCGAACCCACGATCCCACGATCCCCACAATCCCCCGGCCAAGGGTAAACTGTGCTGCCGCAGTGCTAACCACTGCGCCACCGTGCAGCCCAATCCATCATTTTATACAAAGAGTAAAGAGAACCTTCTTGTCAGAAAGTTATTCGTCACAGTGGCGGTACATCTCATCCACCTGAGACCGCATGGAGTTCAGTGAACACCCACACGGACCACAACAAAGACAAAATAAGCGTGGATGTGGGACATCAAAGTGCCACAAACTCAGCAAGGCTGAGTTTGTGGCACAAGGCTCAGCAAGGCTGAGTTTGCCACAAAGGCAGCTGGCGGTGCATGTACAAGCAACCTATTGAGAAACGCACAGCAGATCTCCAGTGGAGGATTGTGCATGGGGCAATAGCCACGAATAAATACAGGGCACACCTTGATCCGACTGTGGGGGGGGGGATGTTTGTTTTGTTCCCAAGTTGAGACCCTCGACCATTTGTTTGTCCACTGTTTTCGTTTATCTGGACTTTTTGAGATTTTGCGCGAGTGGTTTCGGGCTTTGGGTGAACGTTTCTCTTTTGGGCTGCACGGTGGCGCAGTGGTTAGCACTGCGGCAGCACAGTTTACCCTTGGCCGGGGGATTGTGGGGATCGTGGGATCGATCCCAGCCCCCGACCAACAGTAAGCTGTGTGGAGTTTGCATGTTCTCCCCGTGTTGCGTGGGTTTACTCCGGGATTTCTCCGGTTTCCTCCCACATGCCAAAGACATGCATGTTAGGTTAATTGGCTGTTCTAAAATTGTCCCTAGATATCTGTTTCCTATAGGCCCTTAGAATAGAGGGTTAGTATTAATGAAAGCGCTTTGAGTGGTCTTTGTGACTAGAAAAGCGCTATATAAGTGCAGGTTAGTTAGTTAGTTTTGGTCTGTTCATTTACGGTCCGAAGTATAAAGTGGCAAGGAAGGCTGCCCACACTTTGATGAACTTCCTATCTGGTACTGTGTAGCATCATCGTCTCCTCAAACCAAGACAGAAGATCACTTCTTTTCATTTTATCGGAATTTCACTTTATTCATTACACAGGAATACCACTTTTCTGCCTTTTCAGGAATATCACTGGCTTTTATGTCGACTCATGCAGGCCTCTCCCAGGCCTGACCAAAGATGCTTGCTTTCCCAGGGCCCCAATGTAAACAGTTGCCTCTTGCAGAGATTGTAAGGATCAGAATTTGCTTTTAAAGGCTCAAAGGAACATAAAACTCAGGAGACCAGACCTCTCAACATGAACACTACATTTGGATAACGTACCCTTACAGGAAACAATGCTTAAAAAAAAAGAGTCATAAACCGCTTAATCTGACGGGTTTATAGCCCGATGCTGTCCAGACTTTCGCCCAGATACTAAAGGAAATCATCTACAGCTCAACAGTACCTCCTAGCGGATACCTACGGAATGTGTTTTCAGTATGTAGGATGACTTTTAATTTGTTCTAAACATTAAGTTTCTTTCAGCTTATCCTCTGGATCCTAAGGACACTGAAAATCATCCCTCTTTTATCACCAACCATGGTTTGCTGCATTTTGATCTAAATGTGAATGCATGTATTATAATTATGTATAAGAAATGTTATATTCATGAGTGTTATTCAAACACATATTGGAGTAATGGTATAAATGCATGATCACCAAATATTAGCCAAGTCATTTAATTTAGTTAGATTTTATATTGAGCACTTAATTTCATAAGAACTGACTGAGTGTTGATTTTCCCTCTGCAATTTCATGGGATGGTGTCTTTGTTTGATTGGCTGCTCTCAAACAAAGAAATGTCCTCACATTGGATAGCAGCCATTTCAAACTGCTTCTGAAAAAGTCGATTGGTCAGTCTTGCGATCGACATCATCAGTTTTACGACCCGGCGAGGTAACTTTAAAAGAGAGAAGTTAGATTTGAGTTTTTTAGAAGATCAGCAGAGTAAGCGAAGAGTAAGAAATAAGATCAGACAAAGAACAGGTAGGAAGATTAGCAAGAAGTAAAGTAACAATGTAACAAGTAGCAAGATAGAGAACGGTGATAGAATTAAGAATTAGAAACACAGAAAGAAGAAAGAGATTTTCAGAAAGATTAGGAACTAAATTAAGATTAAAGAAGCAGAATAGTAATCTAGATCTCAGAAGAAGATTTTATTCCACCGTTTCAAGACCCTGTGAAGTTTTATTTTATTCTCTGTGAAGTTTGTCAAGTCTTTCTGGTTACTGAGGAGAAACCATTTTTCTTTAGAGCTCGTCCTTTTAGAGAATCAAATTCTCAAATTTTTTCCTTCACCTCAGAAGCCATTCTTATCCTAGTCAATGTTTTTCTCATTTTTTTTATGACTTTTCACGCCATTAGAGTGGACCTTTAATTTGCCTAATTTAAAGTGAACAGAGACTGAGAAGTTTCTCCTTCAGTTTTTGGGTCGATCCCACTACAAGAGACCTCAAATTTGGACTCTTTTTCCAAGGACTTTTCACGCCGCCCTGAGACAAACCATCCATGGCTGCAACTGTCTTCTTGAAGGCCCCCAGCTGAGTTATCACCTCCACGGCTGTGAGGACAGCAGCCGCTTCCTCCGACGTCCTAACTTCAAAACCCAGCAGTACCGACCCGCGGAAACGTGGACCTACGGCTGTTGTGTGAGTGGAACTCTTATTTCTCCTATCTGCTGGGTTAAAACGTGATGTTCTAATAATTAAATTACAATTGAATATGGCCCGTATTTCAGGGCTCAATTAGTCTCTCAGCCACAGGATAGAGCTGTAAACTGAAGGAAAACTCTTAGTCATTTTTAAGTAACTGCCCTTAAATTTTTGTAGATTAATTCAGAATTCATTTTTAGATAATTAGCTTATGAATTTTCCCCATAAAATTGCATTGTTTTGTTAAAACATTTCAGTCTCATTTACCGTTGAAACATAAGTCTGGTTCCTCCTTGGTTCTACAGAGGTGTAACGCTGGATTTTATGTTCAGAAACCCAATATCAGTTGATGTGATATTTTACGCTGTTATCATTTAAATCTGTTTATTCATCATTTGAACGCCATGCCATGTAACCTGAATGAGTTTAATAAAAGGGTGAATGAGAGAAGTTGAAGCGTTTTCCTTTCGCATATATCTGTTTCCTAATCACAGCAGGACAAGAACTCACTGAAACTTTGAGACTGATTCATTAAGTAATTGAAGGTACAAAATTAAATAAAATTAAAGTTAATATTATTGTCCGTTAGGACTGGTGCCCCTTTTACGAGTGCTTTTATTTAATTTAGCGGGTGTAGAAGTGATGGTCTAACTCCGCCCCCTTTCACACCCACTATTAAATAAAATAAATAATTCCTGTACCTTATGACAAATATTTTTATAGGCAATTCACGCGACAGTTTATTGGTGCCCCTGTGTGAGGCCTCTGTAATTGGGAAACGTATATGCAGAAAGAAAAATCATTGAAATCATTTTTTTTTCCTGCAAATATTGATCCACTATTCGGCGAGTCTGTGTGTTTGTTTGAGAGGCTGAGGCTTGCGTCTCTCCTCCTGCCTGTGTGTCTGCTGTGTTTGTTTACCTAACCTCCCGCTGAGGAGTCTGGTGGCTTATAGCTGCAAAGGGGGGTGAGTGATTCACCCACTAAAGTCAACAGTTTTTGATGCATGCAAAGAAGTTTAAGCAATATTATTATATGCTGGATTAAGAAACAGAGGCCTAGAGTGACAGAAACACAAAGAAAACCGTCCTGTCTCTCGCCAGTTTAACCTTTCGGTGATTATCCCGAAAGGATTAATTAAACTGGCCAGTTCTGTAATTTAATTACCCAAGCGTGGTGACGTCAGATTAAGCTGGACGCGGTTTGATCTGGTCACTGAATAAACCGCTGGGGAAGTAGCGCTAAACTATACCTGGAATTAAAGGGGTAACATTATTTGTGAAAGTTGGAGATTAAACTCTCATTTTGAAAAGCAAGGCGTGGCGTGTCGATAAGACTTGCGCCCGCATCACGTGTCACCTGAACACGCACAGTTGCGCGCGTGACCGAAAGGCGTGCACGAAAACTGCGCATGAGCAGAGTAAGCGTGCAGACGCCATTTTGAAGGCGCTAAGAGGGAGTCTCTCTAGCCGCCATTTTGAGTGAGACCGGTAGACCCGCCCAGAGCGACATCACCAATGTCTCCTCCCCCTGGGAGGGCAGAGATAACTGCCTCCATTGTGTGGTCAACTATAGGAGTTGCATTTCTTGCATGAATGCACACTCGGATTAAAGCAGAACAAATCTATTAAGCTGATTTATAATCAAACAGAGCTTCCAAATTGACTTCAAATCAATCCGAATTATCCGGAACAATCTAAATTTAAACCCAAATCAAAGTTTTATCCCAAGAACAAAAAGGAAAAAAGAAACGTGTGGGTTTGAAGTTTGTTCTCATTGGTGGAAGAGCTTTTGACTGCATATATACACACTGAAAGAACATAGAAGCATAGACTTTGTATTTACTCACATATGTTAACCACATATTTTAATCTTTTTAGTTAAAAGCATATATTTACACATCTTATGCGAAAAGTCTGCAAACTTTTGAAGCTATATATATGTGTTTTGTTTTAAAGATCACTTTGTGCGATTTCTTTCACAGGGAGCCATTCAACTTAGGGACTCAAATAAATGACAAGGTTCATTTAAACTCAAGTTAATGTTAATCCTGTGCATGTTGGTAAAAGATTTAGTGATTTACTAAATATTTAACCAAAATTCTCCAAAATTAGGAAACCACATCCAGCAATTAACACTTGAAAGCTTTAGCTTATTTACAGTCAGTGTTGCTTTTGATTCATGTTTCCTCCCCAGCAGAAGGAAAACATTTAACCAACTCACTATTTCTCACCAGGATTTGAAATAAGTCAAAAGGTGAAAACTTTGACTAGTCTGTAAAACATTTTTTTTTCTTCTTCTCTTTTTAAATAATCATTAACTTTAATCCTAAGGAAGCCTTAGTGACAATATGCAAAGCCAGTTCATTTGTCTCCTAACTTGTAAATATTAAAACATTGAAAGGCTTTAAATGGAGATAAGCTTTAACAAATAGAACAAAGCCAATTCTAACTTTAAAACAAAGTGAAGACTTATACTGTAACCCTAAAGCCTTAAAGCATTTAACCTTTTTTATTTTTGTTGCTTTCTTTTTCTTTTGTAAATAAAATCATTACCTTCAAGTGAGATTCAACAAAAAATTCACAACCTAGTTGAGGACTATTCCAAAGCTACACTTTGATAACTGAACTGAAAGAAGTCAATCAACACAATTTTTTTTTTTTTTGCTTTTGTCTTGTGAAATACAAATCAAAATACAGTGTCAACAAATAAACTAACACGTATTCCACATTTCTAAAGATTTCCAAAATATTTGCTTTCCTTCTTACAAGCCTGGAAGTTGGAACAAACTCCAAAAAGAAGCTTGTAATTACCCTCACTGTAAAACGACACTCAAGGTTAACTCTTGACTCACAACTTTAGCTATAATCAACGAATTGATTTCAAGCTAAGCATTATACAAACGGTCAAACATGTCGAGTCCACTTGACGAATTAAATGACCTTCAAGTAACACTGGAAGAGTTGGCTTCCGACCTTATACCCGGTTTCTCCAAACAAGTTCGGGATACTCCACCAAAAGATTTGAAGCAAATCACGAAAAAACTTTTGGATGAATGCGAAGCTAACCCACCGAAAGCAAAGGAAATCCCCGGTGTGTTAGGAAAGTTTGCACTAGCATTAGTTGCAAGGCTAAAACGAGCTGAAACCCAAGTACTCTACGCCGAAAAGGAACTGGTGAAACGACAAACAACCATCCTTTCTCTTCAGGAAGAGAACAAATCCCTTGTGAAAAAGCAGGAACAAGCTCGCATAGAGAAAGAAGACACCCAAGCTACGCTCGATCAGACGTTGCTAAATCTGGAACAAGCAGAGGAAGAAAAGCAACGACTAGAAGACAACAATACCTCACTTCAGCAAGAAAACGAGGAATTGAAAACCGCCCTGCTTCACAAAGAGAATCAACTCAAAGAAGTTGAAGGTCAATTGGACAAAACAAGCTCCGATTATGGGAAATGCAAACTGCTCCTACGAGAAGCACAACAAGGTCTTCAGGACGTCCAAGAAGAGCTGGAAGACCACCGCAAACAAAGGGATCTGAGATCAGAATCCATGAACAGGCCGGTTCCCTCGACAAAGGGGGGACTCCCCCGGCTCACACTCACCTGACCCGTTCAGACCCGAATGGCAACGTGAAAGACATTTGCAAATTCCATCCGATGGAGATCTCAATAAGATCGCCCGCCACATCACGAAATTTGACCCCTCAACCAGTGGGTCACCTGATACCAGGGCTTATTTGCAAGACATTGACTATTACTTGCGTAAATACCCTGATGCTACTGTTGATGACCGCATTTATTTGATCAAGTTGACATCCAACAGGTCGGTATCAAAATTTATAGATCGGCAACCATTTGACATCAAGATGAACCACCGGAAACTCTATGAAGCCATCGAAAAAGAGTTCTCCAACGACTGCTTACAGTCAGGGCTAGCGACAGCCCTAGCTGTGAAACAGGGTCGCTTAGAGCCTCCACAGGCATACTACCAGCGACTCCTGCGCGCATATTTTGGATCTCAAAACACGCCTGAGATGGAAGAATACCACAATTTCAAGGCTCTGTTCATTCAGAATCTCCATCCCACGATTGGACACCACCTTGGAGTCATGGCTAACCCAAAGACAAACTCGATAAACCAACTAAGAGGGTTTGCACATTATGCATTCCAGAAACAGCGACAAAGCTGTTGGCTGCACGGTGGCGCAGTGGTTTAGCACTGTGGCAGCACAGTTTTACCCTCGGCCGGGGGATCGCGGGGATCATGAGATCGTGGGTTCGATCCCAGCCCCCGACCAACAGTGAGCTGTGTGGAGTTTGCATGTTCTCCCCGTGTTGCGCGGGTTTACTCCGGGATTTCTCCGGTTTCCTCCCGCATACCAAAAACATGTAGGTTTAGGGCGCTTGCGCACGCAGCGACCAGCAGCCAGTGGCTTGTCACCAGACTGCAAACCAAGTCTACCTACGGGTACAAATAAGTAACAAAAAAAAAAAAAAAAAAAAAAAAAAAGCAATCAGAAGCATACCGAGTCTACCGCGGTGTTAGCTGTCAACACCGCATCAGACACCCTGGACCTAGAGGGCGCCCCAAGGCCAGCCCCTGTTCCAGCATCTCGGTCACAAATAAAACGACGACAGTCCTCTAGTCAAGATAAGTCGAGTCATGACCCAGAAAAATTTTTGACACCAAGTTCCAAGCCAACATCACCAAAACCTGACTACCGTCGGAGACTAAGCCCACCAGGTAAGTCACGAGAATACGGTACGGATACCCGGGATGACAGATATCGATTTCGACACTCGCATAACCGCGGGAGGTGGTCACCTCCTTCGTACCGCCGGAAAAACTTCAACAGGGAAGCAAGACCTCCCCCTGGAAAGTTTAATTCCAAACCCTGGGAGAAGAAAGAAAAGCCCATTTCCAGCCGAGAAGACCTGTAAACTCTCCAATGCATACTTGACGAACTGAAGAGGAAAAAGGAGGCGAAAGAGGACAAGAAACCAGATGTCCTAGCCATAAATATTGTGACCACCCCAAACAATCCTTTAGGTTTGCCACAAATCAACCCTGAGGAATCTCCTACTACAAAGGGGAAGGATACCGAAGACACAACCGAGCATCCTCCACCCAAAACTCAGGAGGAGCTCCAAAATGCAACACCACCCAGTGCCATTTTAGTAGTCCAGCTACCTGGGAAACCTCACTCGCCCGAAACCGGCGACTCTTTAATCTGCGTTGAACCACCGGTCCAAGAATTTCTGTGTGATTTAACCGAGAGGGGGGTTGCATGAAAATTTTTTCTGTCATTGACCTTGGAAGATGTGATGACGCACGAAGCCCTACTGGATACTGCAGCAGACATTACACTCATGTCGCGTGACCTTTTTGAACACCTACGTGTCACTGCTAACCTTGCGCACAAAGACTTGAAACTAAGACCTTGCTCCTTAGCAATTCAACCTTATGCACCCTCAAACACGACTGTGTCATACATGTCATTGATACAAATCTCCATTGGGCCCATGACCTTGATCCACCCGGTCTATGTGTCCAATCTCAACTCAATTCCATTGCTGATAGGCAAGGATCTACTTAATCGCTTTGAGCCTCTGATAGACTTCAAGAATCTCAAGCTATGGGCTCAAGTTCGACAACCTCTTCCAACCACTCTATCTGAAGCAACCGGATCACAGTGCTACACTCTTGACACCTTGGATGTTCCAGGAGTCAACCCACTCGCACTGCTGACCCAACAAAGTTTGACGGAAAGTGACCTTGGGGACCAGGCTGAAACAGGCACCCCTTTTCAGGTCACCACATCTGACAACCCAACCTTAAATGAACACAGTTCGTTCCTTTGCACCCTAAAACCAGGGGCAGCCAACGAAGAGTACTGCCCCCAAGTAGTCAAAGGACTAGTTATCCAAAGCTCCCACGTAGAAGACGTGGTACTGGCTCTCTGGGCTGATAAATCCGCAATCAGCCAGACACTTTTCAACTCTCTACACGAGAAATACCCTGACCTTATGGTCACTAACAAGTCTTTTCGTCTCCCTGCTGGGACCAAATCAAACAAAACATTGGTCGCCACAAGTATCTGCGCCCTCCACGTTCAGTGGAACCACAGACTGCTAACGCATCCCTTCTTGGTCATTCCCGACCTGCCACATGCAGTCTACATCGGCAGTGATCTTCTTGTGAGACTCGGAACCCAGGTTGATACCATAAACAATGTCTTATGGTCTCTCACCCCAGTTCGAGACACTCACTCTAAACCAGATCTTGACACTCTAAAGTCAGGCCAGACCATCCCTGAGGCCTGCCAGGTACTGAACACTCAACACTGTCTCATACCTGCTAATGTCACATGCTACCCGGTCCAACTATGCATTCAGACCGGACAGAAACTTATGCATTCACAAGCATTTTTCCAACCGGCTCCTTTGCTTGACGATCTAGGCTTAACTCTGGAGGCCATGCCCCTTCTAAGCCTAGACTACAGAACCACCACGTTGCCGGTAAACAATCCCACGGCAGAGACCATTGTCCTGCCCAAGGCCATGCCTCTTGGCTGGCTCATCACCACAGATTTCCACGATTTTGAACTGACTGTTCCTGTGCTAGGCGGCCTCCCTGATTCCCTTTGGGCCGACTCTCTTGAACCTACAGTCATTTACATTAAGCCTTCTAAGGCCATCGCTCTTGTGTCAATGCCAACTCCTGACAAAGAGTCAGTGGGACGAATCGACTTGACCAACAATGACCAAATGCTTGTCCAAGCCATTGAGCTCCTTCCATCGGAGTCCGATCAGCAAACCAATGACAACCCCAGCAATGCTCCACTGAAACCAGTCCTCACTATCGCTGAAGAGATCGCACAGGTGGTAGCTGATGCTGATGCCCTAACCTCTGACGAAGAACGTGAAAAACTTCACCAGGTTCTTCTCAAATACGAACAATCCTTCTCCAAAGACTCCTTGGACTGTGGACTAACCACAATCCACTCAGTACGCATTCCTACACCACCTGATGCTCCTCCCACCTACGTCAGGCAGTACAATATTCCCTTGGCCTCGTACGGCCCAGTACAAGAAATAATCGATGATTTACTGGACCGTGGCATAATCAGTCCATGCAACAGTACCTACTCGGCCCCCTTATGGCCTGTCCTAAAGCCCAATGGTAAGTGGAGATTCACCATTGATTACAGGAAATTGAACACTCAAGTTCCTCTCTCTAGGTGGCCTATGACTCAACTGGAGCAAGAACTCCCTCGAGTCAAGGATGCCAAATACTTCTCAACACTGGACATTGCTTCTGGTTTTTGGACTATTCCTGTCCAAGCTGAAGACCAACACAAACTGGCCTTCACGTTTGCAAATCGCCAATACACATTCACCCGATGCCCTTTCGGTTATGCTAACTCTCCTGCAGAGTTCAACATTTTCTTGAACAAAGCATGTCCAGACGCCCGAGACAGAGGTAACCTTATCTATGTTGACGACATTCTCAGTCGGAGTCCAACTCTGGACACCCACCTCACTGAAATCGACCATGTCCTTGGCCAGCTCACGCGAGCTGGAGCCAAAATTTCTCTCTCCAAATGCCAATGGTGCAAAACCAAAGTCAACTATGTTGGTCTCTTGGTAGGATCCAAAGGGGTCCTACCACAAACGGCACGAATTCAAGGTGTGCTAAACATCAAAGCCCCTACCAACATCTCCGAACTCCGGAGCTTCCAAGGGGTATGCAATGACTCACGTCAGTTCATTGAGGATTATGCAGACTTGGCAAAACCCCTTACAGACCTCCTACGAAAGGACACCCCTTTCATTTGGTCTGAGGCTCAAGAACAAGCTATGCTAGCGTTGAAGCAAAAGCTATGCACAGCACCATGTTTGGCCTATCCCAACTGTGACCAGCCATTCTTCTTACAAGTGGGATTCTCTGCCAACTGCTTAAGCGCTGGATTATACCAAATCTACGACCACGACAAACGAGTCGTGGCCTATGCCAGCAAAACCCTCTCTGGTCCGGAACTGAAATACTCGGACTGTGAAAAAGCCCTTCTGGCTACTGTATGGGCAGTCAAGCATTTCTCCAACTATGTGGGAGGCCAGAGAATCACAGTTGAGACTCACCACCAACCAGTGGTCTTCCTCAACAGTCAACGCATCAGAGAAGGCGTTGTAACAAATGCCAGAATAGCCTCCTGGTTGATGGCTCTACAAAGCTTTGATGTGGAGGTCCTCTACGCACAAAAGTTGAGAAGCCCTCTCGGCACAGACTTGGCTGCCTGCCAACGGTGCTCTGAGGACACTCCAGGACCATCCATTCGTGCAGAGCCACCTACAGTCACTGAAGACCCAAACCATCATTACTTTGACCAGAACATCTGTCAAGATATGGCCACCGCCTATGTCGATGGTTGTTCTTTTCACCATGAAACTCACATTCGTGCTGGTGTGGGTGTGGCATGGCTGAACAATCAGCCTTGTGAACCCCACAACTATCAACTGGGTTCCCAATCATCCCAGTATGCGGAAATCGCAGGTGTGCTCATTACACTGCAACTTGCCGTAGACCATGGCATTCGCACATTGGTCATCTGCACTGACTCCAACTACGCACGCCTCAGTTTCACTTGTCATTTAACACTCTGGAAGGCCAAAGGTTTTGTAACCTCCAACCGCAAACCGGTTAAACATCAAGACCTTTTCAAGGCATGTGATCACCTGGTCACCTCCAACAACCTCCAAGTGTATTGGAAAAAGGTCAGAGGTCAATCGCGCACACCAGGTCAGGACAAAGAATGGAATGACCTTGTGGACTCACTTGCAAAACAAGGAGCCATACAAGGCACACCCTGGTCCTTTGATTCCGCTCAGGTGCCGACTTCACAATCCCACCCACCCACCCCTACAGTCTGCGCAGTCACTAGGGCCCAGACAAACAGGGCCCAAGACATGACACAAACCACAGGTCCCCTTGCGGTTGACCCTGCTTTCACTGACGCTGACGTTCTCTCTCTTCAAACCCTTGACCCTGCGATCCATAAAATGATACAATACCTCTCGGATCCTGCACTTAATGCACCATCCGACTCGGATCTCACCGACACTCCAGACTTGAAGCCACTTTTTGCCGCACGATCATCCTTGCAGCTGCGAAATGGCATTCTAGTTCATGTTTCCGATGAACTCCCTACGCCTGCGCTTGTGGTCCCTCGTAACCAGAGGGGGGTGATGATTGTTCATGCCCATGATCTCCCAACTGCAGGACACAAAGGCGTCAAAGCGACATACAACGCACTCAAACAAGTGGCATATTGGCCATACATGCGAAAGGATGTAGCGGACTACATCAAGGGATGTCTCGTATGTTGCCAGTTTCAACCAACCAACCCGATGCATCGAGCACCCCTACAGAAAAGAGGCATTTCATTCCCATGGTCTGACCTCCAAATTGACTGGGTAGGTCCCCTTCCACGGTCAGCCAGAGGAAACAAATATTTCCTCACAGCCACATGTGCTTTCACCAAATGGGTCGAGTGCCTGCCTGCTCCTAATGACATGGCAGAAACCACGGCCTACTTGTTGATGAATCACGTATTCTCTAGGTTTGGTCTGCCAAGCCGAATCAACTCTGACCGCGGCACTCATTTCACCGCCGAAGTCATGCGACAACTGTGGGAAACCTTGGGAGTTAAAGCTAACTTCCATATTAGCCACCACCCACAATCCTCCGGACAGGTTGAAAGAACCCACCGAACTGTGATCAACATACTGAAGAAGTATGTTTCACCACACCAAAAAGACTGGGATGTAAAACTCCCGCTGGTCTTAATGGCCATCCGAGCCACACCCCATGAAGCTACGGGGGTGTCACCTTTTGAAATGACGACAGGCCGGCAAATGACTTTGCCCCTGCATTTACTCTACCAACCTGGAGAAGCCAGTGTTGCTACAGCTTACACTACTCACCAGTACATGACTGACCTGACCAAACATCTCCAACAGACTTTTGCCTTTGCCCAAAAACATTTGGACCGATCAGTTGAAGGACGCAAAGCCTACTACGATCAGAAAGCCTCACATGACGAACTCCAAGTGGGAGACAAGGTCTTCTATTATGCCTTCATTCCTCAGACAGGACAGACCAACGCACGAGCAAGAAAACTCGCTCGGAAGTTCCTCCTCAGGTGGACAGGTCCACACACGATCACAGATAAACTCTCTCCGGTCGTTTACCAAATCAAAATAAGCAAAGGTCGCCAGGACCCCATCTCCAAATGGGTCCATCGTAATCAAATCAAAGCTTACAAAAACCCCATGGGACTTGTCGGGGACAACACTGTTCCATTAAGTCAGTAAACAAACCTAAATCTTGTTTGCGCCCGATAGATAACTGTTAGCTGACTATCAGCCTCAGACATTCTCGGTCGCATTTCTCTTCCTCAATCAGGTAACTGCATTAAACCTTCAAAAGGAGAAAGTTAACCCAAACTAACTGACTTCCTTAAAATCTAACCTTAAAAGACCCTGCAAAATTTCATTCAGTATCATCAAGTTATTATTTCAAAGTAGTACAAACAAAATCAACAACATCACTAGCTTAAGTCAATAATCACAAAACCCTCTAAAGGTGATAAACACTAATAGCTTAGAGCTCAGCCTCTAACAAAGTTGTTCCACCTCTAAGAATAACTTTCACCTACCACTCAGGTACCTCAAGAAAAGGAAAACTGACAAGAAGTTCAAGATTAAAATGAATCACTTCTATTCGTTGGCCAGGATGATGGCCCTCCTGTTTTTCAGTTTAGCCCTCTACCTAGCACCCTCACCTACTTTCGCCCAGTTAGAACTGGACAGAGTCCAGACAAGAAGTCAACAATCCTTAGGTAGATTCTCAACCACGGCCTCATCATTAGGGCCCCTTGCTAGCCTTAGCACGTCTACTGTTAAATCAGTCAACACCGCTACACTGAAATGCCAGATAGTTGAACCACCAACTGTTACCAAAACTTTGCAAGATACTGTGTTGGTTTTGAATGTTTGCTCCAAAGCCTCATTCAAACTCAACAAGGTCTTGGACTTGTCACTCTTCATGTTAGAGGGTGACCATGCTCACCCACATCTAATGCCTGTGTTTCTTCGAAAGGTAGTTAGAAATATTAGACTTTCAGCCAACACTTTGACAATGAGTCTGCCTTCACCGCTTCTTGCCCCTGTTTCAGATGTCACAAAGTTATTCCTCATTGCCACTCAAAGAACAATGATGACTTTCCATGTTCGCTCAGTCTTCCAGAACAAAGGTCTCAGACACCCTCTGAGTAAGACCTCTGTGGAACCATGGTTTAGTCCAGCTAAACCAATTCAGTTTGAACCTCCCTGAATTAACTCAATATTGCTTAACCTAAACATCTACCTCAGATAAGCAATACATTTTTGTTTTGCATTCTTTGTTTTGACTTTTATTTTTCTTTATTTTTAGAATTTTTGAAGTTATATGCATGCTTATATACAAACCTATATTTTTATACATAGCTCTTGCACCCCATTTTGATTTTTGTACCCATTCAAACTAGTTTTTAAACAACTATGACAGCTATTTCATCGTAAACCAAAATTCCTACCTCAAGTATGTAAGACTACGCACTTATTTTTGTAACCAGAATTTTTGAGTCATTTCAAGACCTATGCCTTAGCTTACTACTCCAAGAAAATTTTATAATTTACATTTGTCCATATTCACATTATTTTTGGAAATTCATGGAAGTCCTTCCAGTAAACCAAAGTCAAAGATCTGTACTTAGTAATAGATAATGTTTGCATGCTAGTATGTATGGATATCGCAAAAACCTTTTAACCCAGTATTTAGGTCAAGTGTTGCCAAGGAGACGAAGCTGCCATGGGTGTGTACCAACGCTGACCGATGCTCACCATTGCTACAAAGGGGGGATCAGCATCATCGTCTCCTCAAACCAAGACAGAAGATCACTTCTCTTCATTTTATAGGAATTTCACTTTATTCATTACACAGGAATACCACTTTTCTGCCTTTTCAGGAATATCACTGGCTTTTATGTCGACTCATGCAGGCCTCTCCCAGGCCTGACCAAAGATGCTTGCTTTCCCAGGACCCCAATGTAAACAGTTGCCTCTTGCAGAGATTGTAAGGATCAGAATTTGCTTTTAAAGGCTCAAAGGAACATAAAACTCAGGAGACCAGACCTCTCAACATGAACACTACATTTGGATAACGTACCCTTACAGGAAACAATGCTTAAAAAAAAAGAGTCATAAACCGCTTAATCTGACGGGTTTATAGCCCGATGCTGTCCAGACTTTCGCCCAGATACTAAAGGAAATCATCTACAGCTCAACAGTACCTCCTAGCGGATACCTACGGAATGTGTTTTCAGTATGTAGGATGACTTTTAATTTGTTCTAAACATTAAGTTTCTTTCAGCTTATCCTCTGGATCCTAAGGACACTGAAAATCATCCCTCTTTTATCACCAACCATGGTTTGCTGCATTTTGATCTAAATGTGAATGCATGTATTATAATTATGTATAAGAAATGTTATATTCATGAGTGTTATTCAAACACATATTGGAGTAATGGTATAAATGCATGATCACCAAATATTAGCCAAGTCATTTAATTTAGTTAGATTTTATATTGAGCACTTAATTTCATAAGAACTGACTGAGTGTTGATTTTCCCTCTGCAAATTCATGGGATGGTGTCTTCGTTTGATTGGCTGCTCTCAAACAAAGAAATGTCCTCACATTGGATAGCAGCCATTTCAAACTGCTTCTGAAAAAGTCGATTGGTCAGTCTTGCGATCGACATCATCAGTTTTACGACCCGGCGAAGTAACTTTAAAAGAGAGTTAGATTTGAGTTTTTTAGAAGATCAGCAGAGTAAGCAAAGAG
The DNA here is from genome assembly GCA_020510985.1 of Pholidichthys leucotaenia. NCBI lineage: Eukaryota > Metazoa > Chordata > Actinopteri > Cichliformes > Pholidichthyidae > Pholidichthys > Pholidichthys leucotaenia. The sequence goes on along the minus strand of CM035850.1, from coordinate 100,277,713 downwards.
TAAGAAATAAGATCAGACAAAGAACAGGTAGGAAGATTAGCAAGAAGTAAAGTAACAATGTAACAAGTAGCAAGATAGAGAACGGTGATAGAATTAAGAATTAGAAACACAGAAAGAAGAAAGAAAGAGATTTTCAGAAAGATTAGGAACTAAATTAAGATTAAAGAAGCAGAATAGTAATCTAGATCTCAGAAGAAGATTTTATTCCACCGTTTCAAGACCCTGTGAAGTTTTATTTTATTCTCTGTGAAGTTTGTCAAGTCTTTCTGGTTACTGAGGAGAAACCATTTTTCTTTAGAGCTCGTCCTTTTAGAGAATCAATTTCTAAAACTTTTTCCTTCACCTCAGAAGCCATTCTTATCCTAGTCAATGTTTTTCTCATTTTTTTTTATGACTTTTCACGCCATTAGAGTGGACCTTTAATTTGCCTAATTTAAAGTGAACAGAGACTGAGAAGTTTCTCCTTCAGTTTTTGGGTCGATCCCGCTACAAGAGACCTAAAATTTGGATCTTTTTCCAAGGACTTTTCACGCCGCCCTGAGACAAACCACCCACGGCTGCAGCTGTCTTCTTGAAGGCCCCCAGCTGAGTTATCACCTCCATGGCTGTGAGGACAGCAGCGGCTTCCTCCGACGTCCTAACTTCAAAACCCAGCAGTACCGACCCGCGGAAACGTGGACCTATGGCTGTTGTGTGAGTGAAACTCTTATTTCTCCTATCTGCTAGGTTAAAACGTGATGTCCTAACAATTAAATTACAATTGAATATGGCCCGTATTTCAGGGCTCAATTAGTCTCTCAGCCACAGGATAGAGCTGTAAACTGAAGGAAAACTCTTAGTCATTTTTAAGTAACTGCCCTTAAATTTTTGTAGATTAATTCAGAATTCATTTTTAGATAATTAGCTTATGAATTTTCCCCATAAAATTGCGTTGTTTTGTTAAAACATTTCAGCCTCATTTACCGTTGAAACATAAGTCTGGTTCCTCCTTGGTTCTACAGAGGTGTAACGCTGGATTTTATGTTCAGGAACCCAATATCAGTTGATGTGATATTTTACGCTGTTATCATTTAAATCTGTTTATTCATCATTTGAACGCCATGCCATTTAACCTGAATGAGTTTAATAAAAGGGTGAATGAGAGAAGTTGAAGCGTTTTCCTTTCGCATATATCTGTTTCCTAATCACAGCAGGACAAGAACTCATTGAAACTTTGAGACTGATTCATTAAGTAATTGAAGGTACAAAATTAAATAAAATTAAAGTTAATATTATTGTCCGTTAGGACTGGTGCCCCTTTTACGAGTGCTTTCATTTAATTTAGCGGGTGTAGAAGTGACGGTCTAACTCCTCCTCCTTTCACACCCACTGTTAAATAAAATAAATAATTCCTGTACCTTATGACAAATATTTTTATAGGCAATTCACGCGACAACTGCTAAGCTTGCCATCTGGCTGACGAGGAAAAATCGGGCAGGCAATGCTGGCAATGTGGATCCTGTGTCCGCTTTCAGGGTCTTGTTGAAAGTCAGACTCCGGGTGGAGTTCTCTTACTATCAAATGGTGGACAATTTGGAGGCATTCATCAATAGATGGGCTGTAGGGAATGTTTTGTGTTCAGTGGGTCAGGGGGATGAGTTATGTTTGCACTTTTGAGATGTGACACACTTGGACAAGTGATATCGGTCTTTTTGCAATTTCGGAATGTGCAATAAAGCCTTTTTGAAAAGTCAAAAGTCTCTCTCTCTCTCTCGCCAGGTCTTTCACATTAGATACACACCCAGACTCAACACCCACGCACACTGTTGATAGCACATTCTAGAACAAAGTGGCGTTCAGTGGATGGCCTGTTCCCGCTATAGGCAGATTAGCCAATCAGATAGTCGCATATAAGTCCATCCTATTGTACTGGGTCACCCCACCCGAGAAGATAATTGTAACATGCACCCGGAAGTCTTGGTCAGTGTGGTGACGCTCCAGAGGGAGCTGTGTCACGCTGCACCCAGCGCTGCTTGCTTTACATGTGACTTCTAAATAAATGCTTAATCTTAAAATTGAAGAAATCTCTGGCTTGTTCTTGGATCTTTCAATCAAAGAATCGGGTATTTTTCTAACACCCCCAACATGTGGAAAATTTTCCAATGTTCTATGCCAAGATGATGGCCCAGAAGTGCTTGTCTCCGCAATCCGTTGAGTCTACTCAGGCCCAACGCCACGATGTATTCCTCAAACATGGCCAACCAGTTAGGCCACAGGATCGCTGGCTCTCCCGGATACTGTAGAAATGGTTTTGGAGGTGGCCCATATGCCTCCATAATTTCTCGTCGCCAAAATGTTATGCCTGTGGCGATGTTATAATAAGGCACGGCGACTGGAGTTTTAATGAAGTTTATTGATCAAATCATCGCCATCACGGAGCTCACCCCAGCTGCTGCATAAGCATGCTGGAGCGAAGCTCTCAGGCTCTCATGAGCTGTAGTCAGAAGCAGAAAAAGAGTGAACATATGAATTCAGCCACTTAAATACCCAGCAACGGACAATACATCAAAGGCATTTTATCATCAAAGGAAATGCATTCAGACATGTGACAATTGTACCACAATGCGAGCAGGAAGCATGAATGTTTGCATTTGCATCATACATATCCACAGGATGCTGGTGCCTGAACTAAGCACAGGAAGGCTGCCTATTGATCTCAACACACAGATCTCACTGTCCTGTTAACTGCTCTAGTCGAGCGCTGTGTTTGTCCGTGGCTGGTGTGGGGGTCACCCCATAATGCCTGTAATTAATGAGACAGGAGTCGTCTTGTACTGAACATCCAACTGAACTTTATTGAGAACACACACAACTATATACACTGGCCACAGCCTGCCTGACGTCACTCCATAGGGCGGCTACGGCAACCCCCTAGGGCCTGTGGTGGAAATTTACTATCTATGCATTAATCTATTTACTGTCTATGCATTAATCTACTGTTTATGTATCAATATGTTGAGTAACTAGGGATTGTATGTTTTATAAGTGTGTTTTATAAGCGTGTTTCCATATATGAATCCTTTCTGTGTATTTCTATATATAAATGTTTTTTTTCTGTAGTGTCTGCCCAAACAGCAGTGTCTCTCCCATCTGTTTTCCCCTGTCCCTCTGCCTGCTGTTGACATTCCAAGGGGTCATAAAACGCAGTTGTGTGCTTTTGGGGGGAGGCTAGCAGGAGAGAGGAGAGCTGGGGAACGATTCTCAGGGGCTCAGATTTGCTGCTGCAAATAAAGGGAACTCAACATGGCAGATTTGTCTGATTACTTTCTCAGGACCTTAAAGGTATTTAGATAAAATTCGGTTACAGGCCAAACTCATACAACAACAATCACCATAACTTGCAATTGCAGTCTATCATGTTTTTGATGTCATGCTATATTTAGGCTGCATTCAGACCAGGATATCCTGGGGGTCTCGGTTCAACTGAGCGGGGAATGCCAAGAATTTTCACACCTTCATTTGCTTTGGTTTACATTCACACTGCAGCGGACCAAAACTGCATAGACAATGTCACGCAGTTACAACAACTGCTCGTTTGAGGCGCTGTAGCCGAAACCACCACTGACCAGGAAGAAAAAATCTTGGCAAAGAAGGAAAATCAGGCTCATTGATTGGCCAGGACGAAAAATGGAAATCCGTTCTTTTCAAACGGGTGGGTTGTCCACCACAAATGAGTCATTTTTTAAACTTTTCTCCTCAGCTTTCACGGGTTAAAGGATTTCTTGGATTTGTGCGGTTGTCTGTTATTTTTTACCCAAAATGTACAACGGTAAATGCCACTTCCTCTTCTCAGACTATGTGTTGCTATAATTACACAGACGCCGAGGGGCACTTCTGCCTTTTGGTCCGCTGGATACTTGTTTGGATTCACACCGCAGGCGGAGCGTACCCAACTTCGTTTGCAAGAGAACCGAGACCCCCGTTTTCAGGGTGTCCAGACTTCGCTTGTTTGGTGTTTTTTTTTTTTCTTTGTTTTGTTTTTTTCGACTTCCGGTGCCACACGAGTAGGCTGCCTTTTGCAACAGCGGATCAGTTTCTGCCTATTTCTATTTACTATCTGGCTCTCTTGCCAATCTTTCTGATCCAGCGTCACCTTTATTCCATCCAAACACGTAGATCGCCCAAATGTCTCCTGAGCCAGTGGACGGAGCCACTGTTTCATGCAGGAGGCAGTATAATAGAGACCAGCTGTTAGCATCGTGGGCCGGTTAAGTGCTAACGAAAAAACTTGACATACCGGGAGAGATAAGACGGAAACGGCATGGTTGTCGAGCTGGGGCAAGACGGCGGGCAAGGAATATAAGGTACAGACCCACCCTCCCATCCGTTGTTATGGGAAATGTACAATCGATACTAGGAAAAACAGATGAGCTAGCGGCTATCTCCCGCTACGAGAGCATATACCGGGAGTGCTGCCTTATGCTATTCACGGAGACGTGGCTAACTGAACTAGCAGCAGATGCTAACATTGAACTGGAGGGTTTCCATGCAATACGGGCAGACCGAACACCAGACAGTAGGAAGGCAAGGGGCGGTGGAGTGATAATGTATGTCAATAACAACTGGTGCAGACCGGGACATATCATGGTTAAACAACAACACTGCAACAAAGACATGGAGTTGCTAGCTGTTAGCATGCGGCCTATATATCTCCCAAGGGAATACTCCCACGTGATCTGCATTATTTATGCAAATCCAACGCCGAACGCTGGGACAGCGGTGACGTCATCCACTCAGTAACTGTCAGGCTGCAGACAGAACACCCAGATGCTCTTCTCATCTCAGTTGACTTCAACCATGTTTCACTGTCTCCCATTCAACCCACGTTCACCCAGTATGTCACATGCCACACTAGAAACAATAAAACACTGGACTTATTCTACGCAAACACTAAGGAGGCGTACACCTCATCTCCACTCCCCCCACTCGGGAGATCAGATCACAACTTGGTTCATCTCCGGCCGGTGTACAAACCCCTAGTGCACAGACAACCTCCGGTCATGTGCACAGTGAAGTTATGGTCTGAGGAGGCAATGGATGCTCTAAAGGACTGTTTTGAAACCATTGCCTGGGAGCAGCTATGCGATCCACATGGTGAGGACATTGATGGCCTCACTTACACCATCACGGACTACATTAGCTTCTGTGTGGACAACACCGTACCCACCAAGACCATATGGTGTTGCTCGAAGGAGGTTAAATACCGGTTTAACAGAGAGCTGAAGAGGGCTAAATCTGTGTACTCAGAGAGACTCCAGCAGCAGTTCACTGCTAATGATTCGGCTTCCGTGTGGAGAGGACTGAGGCAGATCACCAACTATCGGCCTCAGGCTCCTAAAGGTCAGGATGACAAAGCCCTTTGTCAGAGACTGTCCCAACACTATGCCCGTTTTGACACCTCGTCATCTGTGTCCAACTCCCCCCCTCCCTCCAGCTCCACAGCCTCCACATTCCCTACTTCATTTAAGGCACCCCCCCCCCTCCTCCCCCCCTCCCCTTATCATCAGTGAGCAGGATGTGCTCAAACAGTTCTCCAGACTGAACCCGCGCAAGGCCCCCGGCCCAGACGGCGTGTCTCCCTCCACCCTGAGACTCTGTGCGAAACAGCTGGCTCCTGTATTCACAGACATTTTTAACACCTCCCTTAAGTTATGCCACGTGCCATCCTGCCTCAAATCCTCCACCATCATCCCTGTCCCCAAGAAGCCACGGATCACTGGACTTAATGACTACAGACCTGTAGCGCTCACCTCTGTAGTCATGAAGTCCTTTGAGCGCCTGGTCCTGTCTCACCTCAAGTCCATCACCACCCCTCTCCTGGACCCGCTGCAGTTTGCCTACCGAGCCAACAGGTCTGTAGACGATGCAGTCAACCTGGCCCTCCACTCCATCCTGCAGCACCTGGACTCCCCGGGAACCTACGCCAGGATCCTGTTTGTGGACTTCAGCTCCGCATTCAACACCATCCGCCCCGCTCTGCTCCGGGACAAGCTGTCCCTGCTCAACGTGCCTGACTCCCTCTGCAGGTGGATCATCGACTTCCTGACGGACCGGAGGCAGCATGTGCGGCTGGGAAAGACTGTCTCAGACTATACTAGCATCAGCACCGGATCACCCCAGGGCTGTGTACTTTCCCCCCTACTCTTCTCCCTTTACACCAACTCCTGCACCTCCAGCCACCAGTCTGTCAAGTTGATCAAGTTTGCGGACGACACCACCCTCATCGGGCTCATCTCCAACGGCGACGAGTCCGCCTACAGGAGAGAGGTGGCCCAGCTGGCGACCTGGTGCAGCAATAACAACCTGCAGCTGAACGCTCTGAAGACAGTGGAGATGATTGTAGACTTCAGGAAAGTCACTACTCCTCTGCCCCCCCTCACCCTCTCAGGCTCTCCCATCACCACTGCTGATTCCTTCCGCTTCCTAGGCACTACCATCACCAGGGACCTCAAATGGGAGCTGACCATCAGCTCACTCATCAAAAAAGCCCAGCAGAGGATGTTCTTCCTGCGGCAGCTGAGGAAGCTCAAGCTACCCACCAAGATGTTAGTGCAGTTCTACACAGCCATCATCGAGTCCATCCTCACCACCTCCATAACCGTGTGGTACGCAGGAGCCACTGCCAGGGACAGACTAAGGCTGCAGCGCGTCGTGCGCACTGCTGAGAAGGTGATCGGCTGCAAGCTCCCATCTCTCCAGGATCTGTACATCTCCAGGACCAGGAGGCGTGCTGGCCGGATCATAGCCGATCCCTCACACCCTGGTCACGTACTGTTTGCCCCCCTCCCCTCTGGTAGAAGACTTCGGTCCATCCAGACTAAAACCTCCCGTCACATGAACAGCTTCTTCCCCTCTGCCATTAGACTGCTGAACACTAAGTGACTCTCGTGCACCATGTACAGCAGCTCAACCAGACTCATGTCAATCATCACTGTTTTCTTCCTGCATTACCGACTGCACTATATAGTTCTCCACAGTATCTGCTGCTGGCTAATATATATTTTAACTGTTGACCAGTATCACTTAATCTTATCCTACACTTTATTACATGTATAGTTTATTTCTCTTATCTTATCATGTTTAATGTTGCAGCATTGTACCGAGACAAATTCCTAGTTTGTGTACTACATGAACAATGGCAATAAACCTGATTCTGATTCTGATTCTGAATGCTGAGATAAAAACACTTCTGAGAGAGAAGAAGAGGCTCTTCAGGTCGGGGAACAGGGAGATACTGAAGTCCGTACAGAGGGAGCTGAGGAGGAAGATCAGAGAAGGCAAGGACAGCTTCAGGAAGAAGATGGAGGACAAGCTGCAACAGAGTGACATTGGTGGGGTCTGGAGAAACCTTAAAACCATCTCTGGGCTCCAGAATACCTCCCCACAGGCCACGGGGGGCAGGGAGTGGGCGAACAATCTGAACCTGTTTTTTAATAGGTTTGACCAACCTCCCTCCCCCCCAACTGCACAACAACCACTGCTGCCCCTGAAGACATCGAGTCCTGCTGCCCACTCCACCATCACCCCCCCCACTCCCAACACACAGCCCCCTAACCTGACCCTCACTAAGACCCAGGTGAGGACGCAGCTGAGGAAGATCAAGGCGAGGAAGGCGTCAGGACCGGACGGCATCAGCGCAAAGCTCCTCAAGTCCTGTGCAGACCAGCTGTGTGGGACTGTGGAGCACATCTTCAACCTGAGCCTGAAGCTGGGGAGCGTACCACAGTTGTGGAAAACATCTTGTGTGGTACCTGTACCAAAGACTTCCCACCCCAAAGATCTGAACAGCTACAGACCAGTGGCCCTGATGTCCCACATGATGAAGACCCTGGAGAGACTGCTCCTTGCTCACCTCCTCCCCCTGGTGGGACCAGCGATGGATCCACTCCAGTTCACCTACCAGCATGGCATTGGGGTGGAGGATGCAGTGATCTTCCTCCTTCACCGTTCTCTGTCCCACCTGGAGAAGCCCGGGAATGTGGTGAGGATCATGTTCTTTGACTTCTCCAGTGCTTTCAACACCATCCAACCGATGATCCTGAAGGACAAGCTGCTGTGCGCAGGGGTGGACCAGCACCTGTCATCATGGATCCTCGACTACCTCACTAACCGGCCACAGTTTGAGAGAATCCGGGACTGTGTGTCCGACACGATCATCGGTAGCACGGGGGCCCCCCAGGGAACGGTTTTGACTCCCTTCCTGTTCACCCTTTATACTGCGGACTTCTCACACAACACAACACACTGCCATCTACAGAAGTTCTCTGACGACTCTGCGATCGTTGGCCTCATCTCCAACGGAGATGAAGCTGAGTACAGAGGACTTATCCAGGACTTCGTGGACTGGTGCCATCGGAACTGCCTCCAGATCAACGTGAGGAAAACTAAGAAACTGGTGGTGGACTGCCACAGGCAAGGACAACCCCTCACAGCACCAGTAAACATACAGGGAACAGACATCGAGATAGTAACATCCTACAAGTACCTGGGTGTTCATCTGAACAATAAACTAGACTGGTCACACAATACTGACGCACTCTACAAGAAGGAACAGCGCAGGTTGTTCCTACTGAGGAGGCTCAGGTCTTTTGGTGTACAAGGGGCGCCGCTGAAGACATTCTATGACACAGTGGTGGCATCAGCCATCACTTTTGGAGTGGTCTGCTGGGGCAACGGCATTACAGCAGTCGATAGGAAGAGACTGAACAAACTGATCAAGAAAGCTAGCTCTGTCCTGGGGCAACTCCTTGACCCAGTGGAGGAGATGGGAGAGAGAAGGATGGTGGCTAAACTGTCATCTCTGCTGGAGTCCGAGTTCCACCCTATGCAGGACATACTGAACGCATTGAGGAGCTCATTTAGCAGTAGACTACATCATCCTAGGTGCGCAACCGAGAGGTTTCGCAGGTCCTTCCTACCTACGGCTGTCAGACTGTATAACCTAAGCAGGGCTGCTCGCAGAGATAGCAAAAAAACGTGACAACCTAATAGTACTGAATGCAAAAGATGCAATAGACTTACACAGTGGTCCCCTCCGGTATACAACTAGGAAAATACCGGTCGCTACGGAGAGTGACAATATGTATGGGCACATAATCATACCATGTAGGATAACTAAGTAGACGGTTATGCTGTTCATTTCATCTAGCTACAATGCTCCGCACTGTGTGTGTTTATATATTTATATATTTATTCCATCTAGCTACAATGCTCCACACTGTGTGTTTTTTTTTTTTTTTTTTTTTTTTGTTACTTATTTGTACCCGTAGGTAGACTTGGTTTGCAGTCTGGTGACAAGCCACCGGCTGCTGGTCGCTGCGTGCGCGAGCGCCCTAAACCTACATGTTTTTGGTATGCGGGAGGAAACCGGAGAAATCCCGGAGTAAACCCGCGCAACACGGGGAGAACATGCAAACTCCACACAGCTCACTGTTGGTCGGGGGCTGGGATCGAACCCACGATCTCATGATCCCCGCGATCCCCCGGCCGAGGGTAAAACTGTGCTGCCACAGTGCTAAACCACTGCGCCACCGTGCAGCCCCACAATGCTCCACACTGTGTGTTTATATATTTATATGTACATATGTATATTCGCTGCTCTTGTTTTTTCTTGTCTTCTGATTGTTGCTCTGAGTGTTGCTATCCCTGTGCTGTTGCAATCCTGGAATTTCCCCATTGTGGGACTAATAAAGGCTTATCTTATCTTATCAGAGTTCCAACATGCGTTCAGACAGCACGAAACAAACCAAATTATCCACGGAAGCCACCATTTGATCCTTTGGTCCGGACCAAACAGTGGCCATCAGAATACACCCTAAAATACTCTTTTACAGGGCTATGGAAGGAGTTTGATTAATCATATGACTGAAACTCCAAATCACTACAGTGTTGGCCCATTTCATGTCCACCATACCGGAATCTCACTCCAACTTGTAGCTGAAAGTTGGCATCTGTAACATTCAGCACTATTGCAGTGTATTTACTGTACATGTATGTCATACCGCATCTCAGTGCTAGAGGTGCACTGTGTGCCGACAGGTGTGTCAGCTCAACCCTCCTCCTTTGCTCTCCTTTTCTAGTGACCATGCGAGTCGGACACACACTGAGGACTCTCCCGCATGGATGATAATCCTAATGTATTTGGAGACATTATGCATGGCGACTGTCACTCCTCGTGCTCATTTAATTAAATTGGCACTACTGGGAATCCCAAACCATTTGTGTCTGATGGTCTTTTTTCCAGCTATCCGAGCAAGTTGACACCCCACATTACAACTGATGCCTGAACACCTTTTTCCTTGGACCCCCTAAACCATGCATAACAAACAGCGCCTAAACAAATGTCCTCTGGACTCTCAGCACAATAAGTACATGCTGATTTTTATGAACTCTTAATTTTGCTGTAAATAAGAGACCCATTCTCCTGTTTGAACCAAAGCCTTAGTGCTGTTAGCTACAAGTGCTATGTCCAGCTAATGCTAACAGCTCATTGTGCAGGCTTTGGCCTGGTTAATAAATTGTTTAGACGGAGGGACTGATTAGTTGCCATCACTACTAGAGATGGCGATAACTGGGGATTGTGCACATGTGAAGCCTAGCCAGCTACTGGTACAGCCGTGGAAACTGTGGTGTTGTAACTTTACCGGGCCCGCCGCTGACTGATTGATGCTGTGACCATGTGACTTTGCTGTGATGTTGGGTTCTGGCACCTTATTGTGAAGTGCGATGTAGTGATGTGCACTTCCTATCACGTCACTGCACCACCCTATAAATACCAGAGGGCATCCATATTGTGGCCTCTTTGGACCGGTGCCCTCTGCCTGGTGCCTACCATGTTACCCCTGTTCTACATCTTCAATAAAGCTGTGTTTGTCCAGTCATCTTGCCTCATCCTTCACCCAAGGTATTTTACCATACATAACATTTGGCGATCAAGGATTAACTCATGGAGGCGTGCAATACACCACTCCGCCCCTTCCTTGAGCTCCCAGGTGAGCCATCGGTGCCTTGGCCAATGTGGTTTGAGGCTTTCCAGACATACATCACCACACTGGACCTGGGTAAGCTTGACAAGTTAAGAGCATGTGCGCTACTTGTTCACAACCTGGGTATTGAGGGCCAGTGAGTCCTTCGCGCACTTGGAGCTTCGGACTCTTTTGAAGACATTGTAGAGCTGCTAGCAAACCATTTTCATACCCCAGGATAGCATGACTGTCCGGACAAGAGGGGTATCTGGAGTCCCTGTGCGGGTGCCAAGTATGTTGGAAAAATTCTTTCCACCAGTAGTCAAAAAAAAATCAGGCAGGATTAAAGTTTCAGCAAATTTAATTTGCACTGGCCAGTGGAGAACAATACACAACAGCTTCTGTGTCTATCCGTGCATCATTCTGATTCACACACAACTTTCAGTCATTTAAGTATCCTGCTATCTCAAGACTGTCCATGAGAGAAAATCTAGTTCAGGCTGGTCCTTCCAAGCTGTCTCTTTCTCAGACATACACATAACAATACAGTACATGAAAACAGAAACAGATAAATGTCCAGCTGCCATGACCTTGTACATTTCACACAGACTCTGAGGGAACAGACGTTACAAAATATCAAATTTTTCTATCACCCCCCCCTCCCCATGCCATAAAAGGCATCATAAATGAAAAGTGATAGGTTATGGCATCTAAAACCGTGCTTTTAACCCTTTAACTGCCCTAAGTGCCATGTGGCGCCTGGGGCAATGCAAGGCAACTCAAGCCCCCCCCCCCCAGTGGTCAAGAGTGGTAAAAAATGTTGTCAATAAAATAGTTCAGATTTCCAAGGCTGTAACTTGAATGTTACAAGAGATAATGGCTTACTGTCAATTAGAAAGATGTAGAATAAGATCCAAAGTTTCAGATAGGAATAAATTTACACATCTAACTTGCATAATGCTGCGGCAGCTAAATAAATTACATAACTCAGTCAAAAGTGGACTTTGGACACATTTATATAAAGAATGATTCTTTTTTTTTTTTTTTTACACCAGTTTGTCTACAGGGGTATGTTTTTATCTAATCTTCAAAGTATATGAACCAGAAAATCAAAAAAATGTCAAAAAAACCCCATATTTCTCTCTTACCTGTTACCGGGAGGGGGGCTCACCCGCCCACGTGACTGGTCCGTTTTTGTCCATGTAGCCGATGTTTCTGTGTTTGCTCAGCCATTTACACCGTGTACCACATCTACAAATTCTTATGATTACCCCCACGTGAATTTCGTTTTTATTACGTGGCTATTTTTTTTGTTTGGTAAATTTTTCCTGTGGGAATCCATGCCGCCCTTGGGTGCCGCCATCTTGGTACGGGGAGCTCAGTTTTTTGTTACATCGACCTCGATGTAACACATTTACTTAGCAATTTACACCCGTGTACCACATCTACAAACTCTTATGATTATCCCACGTGAACTTCATTTATATTACACGGCTATTTTTCTCACTTCATGCAGTTTCCGTTATTATCGCTGCCACGATGACAGATCGTGAAGGCATACACATTGGTGTGTGAGCTTAAAATGGAAAAAGAAAGAAGAAGAATGAAGATTTCTCCTTCTTTGCTATATTCCATGTCAGCCATGATTCCTTCGGCGTGTGTCTGCCACCTTCTAAACTGTCAGATCAATAGAGATTAGTACAAATTCTCAGTATAATCGGGGGACGTCAGTAAGTTGACACATGCAGTTGCTGCGCTGTGCCACTGGGGGCGTGTGACCCATCCATTTAATCTGGGCAGTTAAAGGGTTAACCATTCTTTCTTCCAACGCTTCAATCACCTTGCCAGGTGACCAGCAAAAGAGTTCACTCGGGGTTGGTGGGCACTGCTGATGAGTCCTAGATTCAGGACCTTTTTGCAATGGTTGATTCCCCGCTGTAGATCCAGGTGGCTCTTTCTGCAACTTTGACAGCTGTGAAGATCATCGACAGGACCTTTGTGGCATGATTTCAGGCAGATGATCTTTCCATTGTATAGTCACATTTGAATTATTCCTCATTGAAATAAAGCCTTTAGCATCTTCACAGTGGCCCCACGATAGCAACCTGGGCCCCTCCTTATCTGCCTCAGTCGCCTTCTACACTCGGCCTAAGAGGAAGGAAAAAAAGGATACAAGTCTCGCTTGCAAAATCCAGTGGTGTTTTGTTTTTATTTTTCTTACAATTACAATATTTCAAATTGATAAAAGCAGTAGGACTGCTTTTATTCTCATAGTTTTAAATAAATGATGCATCAGTGCAATATATAACAAATTGATCTACACATTGGTTAGTTATTCAGTTTCCTGTGTAGTCCAGTGTCATGTGCTAAGGTCATTTTCTGTCTGCTCTCACTTTAATCTTATAGAAATTAAAATTTAACTCAACAACAGAAGAAGCATCTTCTTAGTTTTATTTTGTTTACTGCTTTTACCTATGGAGAAAGAAAAACAAAAACAACCATATCTCCAAATACTTACCACTTCCCTGTATACAATCTAAACCCAATTCATTTGAAATGTGTTATTGTGCAAACTGTGTTATGTTTCAACAGTAGACAGGTCAAGGCAAGCTAATAGGTTAGTCATCATTCACTGTCTATGATGGGATGGATTAAAGGTGGCAGATTAAGCTCAGGATTTCTGTCAGTGTTCATGCAACCAACAAGAGTTTACCTCAAGGAAAAATAGACAATTACATGCTTGATGGACCCTTGGTCTGCATTTTCCTCAGACATATATTGAATGTTTAAACCAGTAATTTCCTAGATTTCATTTACCAATCATATACTCACCTGTTATGTCAGTATTTAACTTTCTTCAGCTTCGTTTTTTCCCGTCTATACCAATCTGTTAAAAGGTCATTAAATTCCTCAACTTTGGTTTAAATTCAACAAAGTTTCTCATTCATCCTACCATGTTATCAATGGATTAAGTAAAATACCCTTTTAACTGATTAATTTAATTTAGAAATTCCCATTCTTATCAGGCATACAAAAAATATTTTCAAAGATGGGTTATAGAGTAAGCAACCCTCCGGCTGGACATCAGTCCCCTCTTGTCCATATGTGTGTGTGCGTGTGTGTGTGTGTGTGTGTGTGTGTGTGTGTGTGTGTGTGTGTGTGGCTATCCAAGTTAAATTAGCTATAATTGAATTTGCTTGCTTGCCAGATAATTTAACCTATATCAATAACTGTTAATCCCCAATAACTTTTTTCTTCAAACATTGTCTTCTTTTATAACAATGTATCTTAAACTAACCAAAATGTAATCAGTTTTGTCTCTAAATTAATAAGATTTGCCAAACTTATAGTATTGTCTCAAAGTGAATATATAGGGAAAAGTGAAAGAAAAAAATTGCCAACAAATAAGGAAGCTCAAAATATATTCCAGATATTGCCCCCCCTCCCCGCCTTTTTTTCTATATCACCCCAAGGGGAGGTAGACAAACAAACAATTCAGGACAAAACAAAAACAGAAAAGGTAGAAGAAGGTAGATTATCAGTGTCATCTGAAGTCATTCTAAACATATTAACAGGTCATTTACTGTAAGTCCAGTCTCTAAATGTCAAACTTCAAAATGTCAATAGTCAGTTTACTTTAGAATCAAACTATATTTTATTCAGAATGTCTTGAGGCCTTCTCCCACTGACAGTGTGTTGTCAGGGGTGCCTGCATTTTGATTAAACATGCTGATAGAAAGGATCCTTTGTCAAAATTATCTTTACTCAACCATGGTGTCAAAACATCTTGTGAAACACTGAATATCACTGTCACTTGGGATGTGAATTCTAATAAAACTAAGGTCTCAGTGTTTCAAAAAGAAAAACATTATTATTGTATCCAAGTGTCATACTTGTCGTTATTGTGACATAATTTTATCTATCTTAAAGATCTGAAATACAGTCATGTCATAATTGTTTTCTTTTAAATTTTGTATGTATGTGATCACATAGTTCAGATTAATCTTTGCTTTGCAAAACAAATTATAATTTACTTATTTCATTTTATGGCCATGTAGTCAAACTACTCTAATTACTTATTAAACTTTGCAGTTTCTATTTTGTTGATCAACATTTTATAAAATCAATTAATCATACAGTTTACAGGACTGCCTGCTCTGGATGCCGATTTTCAGATTTTCTCCATAATCCATGCTCAAGTTTGTCCTGTAATGATAAAAACAGTCATTTTTCTAAATTTATTTTGGAGTCATCCTTGAAGGCAGAAATCTGAGAAAGGGATGAATAAGATTCTTAATTTTCAGGCAATGGAAGAGCTCTTCAGTTTCTATTTTTGTTATTTTGATCTCAAAATATATATATTTATTCCATGCACGGTTTAGATAAAATTTTTAGTAATTATTTTGAAATTCAGATATAAGCATATACTTTTTACACTTTTACACTTATATTTAGATGTTAAAAGGTTAACCATTATCTCAAACTCATTGGCTGCCATTCTAAATAATGCTACACATAACTTTTGATTAAAATACAGTATATCCACACCGGTGGTTTAAAATCTTCTGTCTCTCTGGTTTCTAGCTCCTCAAGCATTTGTTCACTCATTCACACATTCACTCATCTGTCTACTTCAGCACTGGTCTGTAATCTGTCTGGTGTGTAATCAATTGAGCGTGAGGGCATTATTATTGTCATTATTATTCTTTTGTACTAGTAAAGGTGTGATTACTTAAGAAATACTTATTACCATGTACTAGTGCATTTGTATACTCATAACTAAACTATATCTCAGATGTGTATGTACTTTGACTATTGTCCTGCGTATAAAAATATCATGTTGACAGGTAAAAGACGTAACAAACTAATAGTTTTTTGAATGCAAAGATGCAATAGACTTACACAATGGTCCCCTCCGGCATACAACTAGGAAAATACCGGTCGCTATGGAGAGTGAGAATATGTATGGGCACATAATCATACCATGTAGGATAACTAAGTAGACGGTTGTGCTGTTTCATCCCATCTAGCAACAATGCTCTGCACTGTGTGTGTTTATATATTTACATATTTATTCCATCTAGCTACAATGCTCCGCACTGTGTGTTTATATATCTACATATTATTCCATCTAGCTGCATTGCTCCGTACTGTGGGTGTTTATATATTCACATATTTATTCCATCTAGCTACAATGCTCCACACTGTGTGTTTACATATTCATATATTTATTCCATCCAGCTACAATGCTCTGCACTGTGTGTCTGTGTGTGTGTATATATATATATTTTATAGTAACATGTACATATGTACGTATATTAGCTGCACTTGCTTGCTTGGTTTTTTTTTCTTGCCTTCTGATTGTTGCTCTGAGTGCTGCTATCCCTGTGCTGTTGCAATCCTGGAATTTCCCCGTTGTGGGACTAATAAAGGCTTATCTTATCTTATCTTAAAACAAACAAGGCGAACAAACAAAAAAAAATTGTTGGTGTAGGTGCGTTTTACCACAGGGTTTTTTTTTTTTTAATCTTATCTGTTGGGCTAGTAAACCATGGCAAACAGTGTCCATTTGTCCCTCTCTTCAGCACCCAGAGAATGTCTCTCTTATCGTTGTCTTTGTCCCTTCTTTGGCTCTCAGCTGTTATCATATCTTCGGCACACACACACACAGAGCAGAGAATGTTCATGACCCACTTACAGAGGTGGGGTTATGTTAATCAGCAGTTCTTGGAGACGACTGCCACAAATGAAGTACACAGAGGTGGAGTCATGTTTGTCACGCAGCAGTTCTTGATTGTTTCAGTTCATGTTTGTCACTCAGCAGTTCTCGTCGTCTGCTTTTCACAGACGATGCTGCAGTCGTGACCCACACACAGCAGGAGCTTCAGACCCTGATGGACCGCTTCTCCCAGGCATGCATGGACTTCAGGCTTACCATCAGCCTGAAGAAGACTAACGTCTTGGTGCAAGGCATGGAAGCACCACCAACCATCACCATCGATGACTACGAGCTGGAGGTTGTGAATCAGTTCACGTACCTGGGGTCCACGATCAGAAGCAACCTCTCCCTTGATACAGAGATCGACAAGAGGATTGGAAAATCAGCCTCCACACTCGCTCGCCTCACCACACGAGTGTGGGAGAATTCCAAACTCTCTATCAAGACGAAGATGGCAGTGTACAATGCCTGCATCATCAGCACACTGCTCTATGGGAGTGAGATGTGGACAACATACGCCCGGCAGGAAAAGAGACTGAATTCCTTCCACTTGCGCTGCATTCGCCGCATCCTGGACATATCCTGGCAGGACAAAGTGCCCAACACAGAAGTCCTGTCCCGCGCCGGCCTTCCCTCCATGTTCACTCTGCTCAGGCAGCATAGGCTCCGCTGGCTAGGCCATGTTCACCGTATGGAGGATGGCAGAATCCCCAAAGACGTCCTCTATGGAGAACTGGCGACTGGCAGGAGATACGCTGGCTGCCCACAGCTGCTCTTCAGAGACGTCTGCAAGAGAGATATGAAGGCCCTGGAGATCAACACAGAGCGCTGGGAGGACCTTGCAACGGACCGCTCCAAATGGAGATGCACTCTTACCAGACAGCTCAAGGTGGGCGAAGAGAAACTGATTGCTGCAGCAGATGAAAAAAGGACCCGCAGGAAGAACCGCCACAGACCCAGCAGCACGGAGACCATCCACAAGTGCGACCTGTGTGACAGGGACTGCCATCCACGCATCAGCCAGTTCAGCCACAGGCGGTGCTGTTCCAGCAGAGTAGACATCTAGGATTCTCTTCCATGGTCATCATAGACCGACGGAGGCCAACAAGTTCTTGATTACAGGCAATTGCCACAAGCAAAGCAATAGTGGCCTGCTGTTGTCTTCAGCCACCCGCCAGTGACTTAGCAGAAGAGTTCTTAGTCCGTTTTGCCAGAGAGCTGCTCATTCAGGAAGTGTGCATGCTGGAGGTGTTTGATGACGTCTGTGTTGACACTGGGGGATGATGCTGGGGTGAGGGAAGCAATGAGACAATAAAGATAGCACTGAACTGCCAAGGTTCAGTTTGCCCCTAAAAAAATTTATAAAGGAGAAAAAGATTCCTGAGACGTATATTCTGTTCATATATCATCCACATGGAAATTAAAACTAGGACTTAAAACGCCACCATTTCTCTGTTGTGGGTGTCAGTCTGTGAGGTTATTGTCTTAATACAATTAAAATATGCGATTCCTTGAAATTGATTTAAAAAATGTGTAGAATTATAAGATTATTAAGTACAATGAAAATGGTAAATTAGGTCATAATATATACCTTGATAAATGATACTATTATGTTGTCAAATGTTGTCCCCTTTTTTTTTTTTATCCAGGGGTAAACTACAGCTTGTGGTGATGTTTCCTGGGTGTTAGTGAGCATGTCATGTGATAGTTGTTCTGTTAAGGTCAAAAGAAGAGATGCTGAGGTGTGATTTCCTGTGTGACCTTGTTGGAAAAAAAAAAAAAAAAACGTGTATTGACTGCCAGTGTACACTGTGAGTGCTTTTCCCTGGCCTAATTTATAAGCCTCAGTTAGAGCAACTAATTCAGTTGCTTGTGTAGAATAATGTGATGGGAGTTTCATTTTTGCTTTGTGAACCACAATGAACCTAAAATAAAACAAAATAAACCACAATAAAACATGATTTTCTGCTTAGATATGTAGGGCCATATAAATTTCTGCATCCTTGGACTTTAAATAAAGTCACAAGTTCAAAAAAAAGTGGAAATAAACTGTAAAACGTGAGCCACAGAATTATGACTAAAAATTCAAAACCAGCAAAAAGGTATGTTGAGAAGTGAAAAATAAAAATCAAAAGAAGAAAACACCTTCATTTAGAGAAAAATACATCCATAGGGAAGTATTTTTTTTTCACTCTAATATTTATTTATTTAATTATTTCAAATCCTTCTGATTTTGCTCTAATGCTTGGGGTCATACGAGTATTTTAATAGCCCAGACCTCTAACTGACTCAAACCAGATACTGTTGGCAAAATAAATAGCAACCATATAGTTAGCAAATAGGCTTTTGTTTTCACTTTTATAACTTCTTGTGTATATGTTGCCACATTCTCACACGATGTCCTATGAAACTTATTTACTTTTCATGTACATGATGTCAAAATCTATTTAGATGGAAGGAGCTCCCTTTTATTTATCATACATTCTTATTTTTTGTTTTTTCTCATCTAACTTTTCTTTCAGATAATGTAATTGATGGAGACTAAATGATCCTCCATCTGGAAAACTCATTTCAGACAAGATAGACACCAGCCAGACACTTTCATCACTATATGTTTTTTTTTCTCTGACAAGACATTTATTCCTGCCATGCAGCCCATGTGCCAGAAAATTCTACATGCCTCCAGACAGCCCCAACCCTAACATTAAAAAAAAAAAAATCAAATTTTGTTGCTCTGCTGGCAGATAATTTTACTTAAAATAAGCAAAAAAAAGTTCTGGCAATAGATAATGTTAGTTAAAATTTAAAAAACATCTGCCAACAAAGCAAGATTAAATTGCTTAAGACAAGTAGACTATCCCCCTCATGGGTCATCACCTTATCGTGGTGGGGGGTTTGCATGCCCCAGTGATCCCAGGAGCTATGTTGTCCAGGGCAATTTGCCTCTGATAGGGTCACCCAAGACAAACTGGTCCTGGGTGAAAGGCCAGACTAAGAACGATCCAACAGATTCTCATGATAAATTCTATATCAAGGATTCAGTGTACCCCACCCGATATGGGGTTACCGGGGCCCCACCCTGGAGCCAGGCCTGGGGGAGGGGCTTGAAGGCTAGCATCTGGTGGCCGGGTTTCTACCCATGGGACCCGGCTGGGCTCAGCCGAAGGAGTTACATGGGTCCGCCTTCCAGTGGGCTCACCACCTGCAGAAGGGATCATGGGGGTCCGGTGCTATGTGGATTAGGTAGCGGTCAAAGGCGGAGACCTTGGCGGACTGATCCAAAGCTTTCTAAACTGGCTTTTGGGACGTGGAATGTCACCTCTCTGGTGGGGAAGGAGCCTGAGCTGGTGTACGAGGTTGAGAGATACCGGCTAGATATAGTCGGCCTCACCTCAACACACAGCTCCGGTTCTGGAACCAGTCTCCTGGAGAGGGGCTGGTGCTTGGCCTTTTCTGGAGTTGCCCCGGGCGAGAGGTGGTGAGCAGGTGTGGGTATTCTTGTATCCCCCCACCTTGCTGCCTCTATATTGGAGTTTTCCCCGGTGGATGAAAGGGTTGCTTCCCTGCGCCTTTGGGTTGGGAAACGGGTCCTGACCATCATTTGTGCCTATGCATCAAATGATGTTTCAGAGTACCCAAACTTTTTGGAGTCTGTGAGTGGGGTGCTGGAGGGGGCTCGTCTTGGAGACTCCATTGTCCTACTGGGGGACTTCAATGCGCATGTGGGCAATGACAGTGAAACCTGGAGGGGGGTGATTGGGAGGAACGGCCTGCCCAATCTGATCCCGAGTGGTGTTCAGTTATTGGACTTCTGTGCTAACCACAGTTTGTCCATAACGAACACCATGTTCAAGCATAAGGGTGTCCATATGTGCACCTGGCACCAGGACACCCTAGGTCGAAGGTCGATGATTGATTTTGTTATCATGTCATCAGACCTGCGACCGTATGTCTTGGACACCCTAGTAAAGAGCGGTGCAGAGCTGTCAACCGATCACCACCTGGTGGTGAGTTGGATCTGATGGCAGGGGAGGACGCCATTCAGACCTGGTAGACCCAAACGTATAGTGAGGGTGTGCTGGGAACGTCTGGCTGAGGCCCCTGTCCGGGAGGTCTTCAACTCCCACCTCCGGAAGAACTTCAACCACATTCCGAGGGAGTCTGGAGACATGGATTCTGAATGGGCCATGTTCTCCACCTCTGTTGTTGAAGCGGCAGCCCAGAGCTGCGGCAGCAAGGTGGTTGGGCATCTCGTGGTGGCAACCCCCTAACCAAGTGGTGGACACCAGTGGTGAGGGGGGCCATTAAGCTCAAGAAGGAGTCCTATCAAGCTTGGTTGGCTTGTGGGACTCTCGAAGCAGCTGAGGTGTACCGGCAGGCCAAGCGGAGTGCAGCTCGGGTGGTTGCTGAAGCAAAAACCCGGGTATGGGAGGAGTTCGGTGAGGCCATGGAACAAGACTTTCGGTCGGCCTCGAAGAGATTCTGGCAAACTGTCCGGCGGCTCAGGAGGGGAAAGCAGCTCCCTGTCCACATTGTGTATGGTGTGGATGGGTCACTGCTGACTTCAACTGGGGATATCGTCGGGCGGTGGAAGGAATACTTCAAGGATCTCCTCAATCCCACTGATATGCCTTCCACAGAGAAAGCAGGGTTTGGGGACGAGGGGGATGACTCGCCTATCACAGGGGCTGAGGTCGCCAAGGTGGTTAAAAATCTCCTTGGTGGCCAGGCCCCGGGGGTGGACGAGATTCGCCCTGAGTACCTCAAGGCCCTGGATGTTGTTGGGCTGTCATGGTTGACACACCTCTGCAACATTGTGTGGCGGTCAGGGGCAGCGCCTTTGGCATGGCAAACCGGGGTGGTGGTTCCTCTCTTCAAAAAAGGGGACCGGAGGGTGTGCTCCAACTTTAGAGGGATCACACTCCTCAGCCTCCCTGGGAAGGTCTATGCCAAGGTACTGGAGAGGAGAGTCCGGCCGTTGGTTGAACCTCGGATTCAGGAGGAGCAATGTGGTTTTCATCCTGGCCGTGGCACATTGGACCAGCTCTTTACCCTCTCGAGAATTCTCAAGGGTTCATGGGAGTTTTCCCAACCAGTTTACATGTGTTTTGTGGACTTGGAGAAGGCATTTGACCGCGCCCCTCGTGGTTTTTTGTGGGGGGGTGCTTTGGGAGTATGGGGTATCGGGCTTGTTGTTACGAGCTATTCGGTCTCTGTACGACCGTTGTGAGAGTTTGGTTCATATTGCCAACACTCGGTCGGAGTCATTCCCAGTAAGAGTTGGACTCCGCCAGGACTGCCCTTTGTCACCGATCCTGTTCATAATTTTTATGGACAGGATTTCTAGATGCAGCCAGGGAATGGAGGGTGTCATGCTTGGTGACCACAGGATCGCATCTCTGTTGTTTGCAGATGATGTTGTTCTGTTAGCTTCATCCAGCAATGACCTACAGCTCTTGCTGGGATGGTTTGCCGCTGAGTGTGAAGCGGCTGGGATGAGAATCAGCACCTCCAAGTCCGAGTCCATGGTCCTCAGCCGGAAAAAGGTGGATTGTCCTCTCTGGGTTGGGGACAGGATCCTGCCCCAAGTGGAGGAGTTTAAGTATCTTGGGGTCTTGTTCACGAGTGAGGGGAAAATGGAGCGAGAGATTGACAGACGGATTGGAGCAGCATCTGCAGTGATGCAGACGTTGTACCAGTCTGTTGTGGTGAAGAGGGAGCTTAGTTCTAAGACAAAGCTGTCAATTTACCAGTCAATTTACGTTTCCTACTCTCACCTATGGTCACGAGCTTTGGGTAATGACCGAAAGAACAAGATTGCGGATACAAGCGGCTGAAATGAGCTTTCTCCGTAGGACTGCTGGACTCACCCTCAGAGATAGGGTGAGGAGCTCAGTCATCCGGGAGAGGCTCAGAGTAGAACCGCTGCTCCTCCACATTGAAAGGAGTCAGTTGAGGTGGTATGGACATCTGATTAGGATGCCTCCTGGACGCCTCCCACTTGAGGCACGTCCCACTGGGAGGAGATCCCGGGGCAGACTCAGGACTCAGTGGAGAGACTATGTCTCCCAGCTGGTCTGGGAACGCCTTGGTATCCTCTCTGAAGAGCTGGAGCAGGTGGCTGGGGAGAGGGAAGTCTGGGCTTCTCTGCTTGAACTGCTGCCTCCGTGACCCAGACCTCCGGAAAAGCGGTAGAAGATGGATGGATGGATGGATGGAAGTACACTCATCAATCATAAGGCAAGCAAAAATCCCACAGAAAACTGCACAACAAAAAGAAATTACTGTCAAAATTATCTTGAGATAAAAACAAGCATCTAATACATTTCATTTTACCAAAATCGCCATCTTAATGTGACAAATACTGCCTTCACATAAACACACTAGTCTTCTCACACATGCAACCATCGCAAGCCCAAATAAGCACACACATGTTAGAAAACAATCCCAGAGCCGCTTATAATAAGCAGACCTGGCAACCCAAGATTCTCACAATCACATTCCACCGCCTTGAAAAACCAAAATATTTTTTCCACTTTCCCACATACTGAGCACCCATGCACCCATGTATCTCTCCCATGCACAAATCTGCCATTCCCCGTCAAACAAAAATCTCATTAATGTCCTTTTGCGCTTCATAACCATAACAACCCGGAAAACATTCTCTCATCCTGCCACATCACAAAATCTCTTTTCCCACCTCTCGCAATCTCTGCCCCTGCTACAACAGTTACCCATTCTTTCATCAAAATAAACTGTTAAAACGTGATTAAAAACACACAACAAACACGCGAACAACCTGACAAACTGCAGTTATTTATTTTAATTTATTTATTGTTTTATCTTAGTTTAATGGCTATTTTATTCTATTTTAAGCTCATTTTAAGTTATATCTCATGGTATTTTAGTTATTGTTAAAGTTATTCCTTATTATTTTAAGGCTATTTCTTATAACTATTTTTTCTATTTTTTTTTTCTATATATTTTTTCTAGTTTATTTCAGCCGTCAATATCACTCCGCGATGCTGTATCCTAATGCGCTGATATCACTCCGTGGTACTTTCTATCCTTCCGCACGCCTATTTCCTGAATTCAGACTCAAACTAAATTCCAGTAAAAAATGCATTTATTACTGAGTGGTTCTGTATAATTGTGGTACTTTCCCAATCAAACTTGAATCGACGGTACCAAATTCTATGCGTATTATCACGACCGGACTTGAACCCACCACGCCAGACATCTAAGCAATTAACAAATAATTAAATTTACTCACTTCAATCCACCTTGGCTCAGCTCCGTCGTTCTTTGGTCTACTCCCAGGGCATTTGGACCTTGCCTCACTTCCTGAAAGCCAATCCTTTGGGTTCAGTGGGGGAGGTCTTCTCAGCAGCTGTACATGAGCTGTCTCGGTCCAAAAACGCCAGAACCAGGAGGAGAAGGGTATCTGGAGTCCCTGTTCGGGTGCCAAGTATGTTGGAAAAATCCCTTCCACTTGTAGTCAAAAAAAAAAAATCAAGCAGGATTAAAGTTTCAACAAATTTAACCCTTCTTGTGACAAGATTTCATGGACAGATAGCACCCCCACTGCCACAGGTGCAGCGCTGTGCCTGTCATGTGATGTTATATGACGTGACCAAAGACTCCCCAGTTGATTTAAGTTGTACAAAGGATTCCACCTCACAAGGTGGCAGACAGGTATAAATTACCCAGTATGTCACATGCCACACTAGAGACAATAAAACACTGGACTTATTCTACGCAAACACTAAGGAGGCGTACACCTCATCACAACTCCCCCAACTGGGGAGATCGGATCACAACTTGGTTCATCTCCGGCCGGTGTACAAACCCCTAGTGCACAGACAACCCCCGGCCATGCGCACAGTGATGTTATGGTCTGAGGAGGCAATGGACACTCTAAAGGGCTGTTTTGAAGCCACCGCCTGGAAGCAGCTCTGCGATCCACATGGTGAGGACATCGATGGCCTCATTCACACCTTCACGGGCTACCTCAGCTTCTGTGCGGACAAATCCGTTCCCACCAAGACCATACGGTGTTGCTCAAACGACAAACCCTGGATCAACCCTGAGATTAAAACACTTCTGAGAGAGAAGAAGAGGATCTTCAGGTTGGGGAATAGGGAGATGCTGAAGTCTGTACAGAGGGAGCTGAGGAGAAAGATCAGAGAAGGCAAGGACAGCTTCAGGAGGAAGATGGAGGACAAGCTGCAACAGAGTGACATTGGTGGGGTCTGGAGAAACCTCAAAACCATCTCTGGGCTCCAGAATACCTCCCCCCAGGCCACGGGTGGCAGGGAGTGGGCGAACAATCTGAATTTGTTTTTCAATAGGTTTGACCAACCGCCCTCCCCCCTGACTGCACAACAACCACTGCTGCCTCTAAAGACATCAAGTCCTGCTGCCCACTCCCCACTCCACCAACACCCCCCCCCCCCACTCCCAACACACAGCCCCCCATCCTGACCCTGACCAGGACCCAGGTGAGGATGGAGCTGAGGAAGATCAAGGCGAGGAAGGCGTTGGGACCGGACGGCATCAGCGCAAAGCTCCTCAAGTCCTGTGCAGACCAGCTGTGTGGGATTGTGACGTACATCTTCAACCTGAGCCTGAAGCTGGGGAGGGTACCACAGCTGTGGAAAGCATCTTGTGTGGTACCTGTACCAAAAACTTCCCACCCCAAAGACCTGAACAGCTACAGACCGGTGGCCTTGACGTCCCACTTGATGAAGACCCTGGAGAGACCGCTCCTTGCTCACCTCCGCCCCCTGGTGGAACCAGCGATGGATCCACTCCAGTTCGCCTACCAGCATGGCATTGGGGTGGAGGATGCGGTCATCTTCCTCCTTCACCGTTCTCTGTCCCACCTGGAGAAGCCCGGGAATGTGGTGAGGATCATGTTCTTTGACTTCTCCAGTGCTTTCAACATCATCCAACCGATGATCCTGAAGGACAAGCTGCTGCGCGCAGGGGTGGACCAGCACCTGTCATCATGGATCCTGGACTACCTCACGAACCGGCCTCAGTTTGTGAGAACCCGGGACTGTGTGTCCGACACGATCATCAGTAGCACGGGGGCCCCCCAGGGAATGGTGTTGGCTCCCTTCCTGTTCACTCTTTATACTGCAGACTTCTCACACAACACAACACACTGCCATCTACAGAAGTTCTCTGATGACTCTGCGATCGTTGGCCTCATCTCCAATGGAGATGAAGCTGAGTACAGAGGGCTTATCCAGGACTTCGTGGACTGGTGCCATCGGAACTGCCTCCAGATCAACGCGAGGAAAACTAAGGAGCTGGTGGTGGACTGCCACAGGCAAGGACAACCCCTCACAGCACCAGTAAATATACAGGGAACAGACATCGAGATGGTGACATCCTACAAGTACCTGGGTGTTCATCTGAACAATAAATTAGACTGGTCACACAATACTGACGCGCTCTACAAGAAGGGACAGCGCAGGCTGTTCCTACTGAGGAGACTCAGGTCTTTTGGTGTACAAGGGGCGCTGCTGAAGACATTCTATGACACGGTGGTGGCATCAGCCATCACTTTTGGAGTGGTCTGCTGGGGCAGTGGCATTACTGCAGCCGATAGGAAGAGACTGAACAAACTGATCAAGAAAGCTAGCTCCGTCCTGGGGCAGCGCCTTGATCCGGTGGAGGAGATAGGAGAGAGAAGGACGGTGGCTAAACTGTCATCTCTGCTGGAGTCCGAGTTCCACCCTATGCAGGACATACTGAATGCACTGAGGAGCTCATTTAGCAGCAGACTACATCATCCCAGGTGCACAACCGAGAGGTTTCGCAGGTCCTTCCTACCAACGGCTGTCAGACTGTACAACCTAAGCAGGGCTGCTCGCAGAGATAGCAAAAAGACGTAACAACCTAATAGTTTTTTGAATGCAAAAGATGCAATAGACTTACACAATGGTCCCCTCCGGCATACAACTAGGAGAATACCGGTAGCTACGGAGGGTGAGAATATGTATGGGCACATAATCATACCATGTAGGATAACTAAGTAGACGGTTGTACTGTTTCATCCCATCTAGCAACAATGCTCTGCACTGTGTGTGTTTATGTTTATATTTATATATCTATATATTCATTCCATCTAGCTACAATGCTCCGCACTGTGTATTTATATATCTACATATTATTCCATCTAGCTACAATGCTCCGCACTGGGTGTGTTTATGTTTATGTTTATATATCTATATATTCATTCCATCTAGCTACAATACTCCGCACTGTGTGTTTATATATCTACATATTATTCCATCTAGCTACATTGCTCCGCACTGTGTTTATATATTTACATATTTATTCCATCTAGCTGCAATGCTCCGTACTGTGTATTTATATACTCATATTTATCCCATCCAGCTACAATGCTCTACACTGTGTGTCTGTGTGTATATATATATATTTATAGGAATATGTACATATGTATATTAGCTGCTCTTGCTTTTTTTTTTTTTTTTTTCTTGCCTTCTGATTGTTGCTCTGAGTGTTGCTATCCCTGTGCTGTTGCAATCCTGGAATTTCCCCGTTGTGGGACTAATAAAGGCTTATCTTATCTTATCTTATTACTGCTCTTGCCTTGGAGGACTTATGGCGGACATAGAGCCATCCTAAAACCTCACTTCTGGACACCACAGAAGAAGAGTTTGTAAATGAATGTTGATGTTCGCCATCGCCATGGCAAGACAGAGGAGGCATTTGCTCCCAAATTTGCCAACTATGATTCTTAAAAGAGATTATTTAGCTTATGAAGGTAAATATATACATTTTGTTATAACACAGGGTGGACGAAGCTGGTTGATGTTCACCTGCCATCGCCCCCAGCGCCATGTAACCGGAGAGAACAATCACACCGGTTCCGTGTCATCATATAAGATAAACAGCAGCGGGATAAAAGCGAAATTGAGGTGAAATAACCATAACAGTTTCTGGATGTGAGGGGGAAAATAAATTGACCAACAGAAGAGAAAATAATTTTTAGATTTAGATTTAGTATACTTTATTGATCCCCAGAGGGGAAATTGAGGGTCATCCACCACCTGGATGGATGAAGCAGCCACGATACGGCGCTATCCCTTTACCATTCAAACACACATTCACACCTAGGGCCACTTTAGAGTCTCCAATTAACCTAACCTGCATGGGTTTTTTTTGGCATGTGGGAGGAAACCGGAGAAATCCCGGGGTAAACCCACGCATACACGGGGAGAACATGCAAACTCCACACAGATCACTGTTGGTCGGGGGCTGGGATCGAACCCACGATCCCACGATCCCCCAATCCCCCGGCCAAGGGTAAACTGTGCTGCCGCAGTGCTAACCACTGCGCCACCGTGCAGCCGGGGTAGACCCCCGCGGAGGGCTTCACAGAGTAATGTTTCCCCAGAACCCCCACAGGTGCTGACAAAAGGTTTTCACCCCCAGACGGCAAACCCCCAGCGTGACAGCGCCACGGAGACGTCCAACCCCAGCTACAGTAGATACGGCAGGAGACGGAAGCCCAGGCAGCATGTGGACTGATGTGTATTGATACTATCACGGCATGCATGTTGTTATTCCCTTGTTTGTTCTAAAATGCTGGGGGGGCTTTGTGTGGTGGACACACATATGTGACCTGCTTTTGGACTCACATTTTAGACCAGAGCAAGGGCAGAGCTGCCTTGGTGATTACAGGAAGCTGCAAGAGTGTTAGCTTTGGTATGCAAAGCTTGAGACTGTGGAGTATAATTAAAGGATTAAAGAGGGGATGCATTGTAGACAGTGGGGTGATATCATGGAGAGAGGATGCATTGTTGCTGTCTTTATAATGCAATGTGGTTTGTGAGACATGTGACTTGATGACTGTAAGAGTCCTGGTATTTAAGGATGAGAGTTCCCTTTTGTGTTCTCTTTCTTCTGCTTTGAGATGATGGTGATGTGAATAAAGCTGACTTGAGAGAGAACTCTGCCTCGTCATTCTCACATCTCCACACTGGCCAGGATGCTGCAAAAAGACCAAGCAAGCAAGCCACCCGGCCAGTGGTAAGTGACGAATTTGTTTGTTTACATTGTACTGATTTTCTGGTTCATATATTTTGAAGATAAGATAACAAAATGCCCAAAATAAGAAACTGTGCCAAAAAGCAAAACCATTCTTTGTGTAAATATGTCCAAAGTCCACTTTTGACTGAAAGTTATGTAATTCAATATGGCTGCCATGGCATTATGCAAATTAGGTGCGTAAATTTACTCCTATCTCAAATTTTGGATCATATGCTACAGCTTTCTAATTGACAGTAAGCCATTATCTCTTACCACTTTCAAGTTATAGCCTTGGAAATCTCTGACATCTGAACTGAATATTTTCTTGAAAAAAATCTTGATCACTAGGAGCTTATGGCGCAACTGAGCGCCTGTGGCAGTCATTGGGTTAATCTGCACTGGCCAGTGAAGAATACACAACAGCCTCTGTGTCTATCTGCTTATCATTCTGATTCTCACACACACACACACACACACACACACACACACACACAACTTTCAGTCATTTAAGCATCCTGCTATCTTAAGACTGTCCATGAGAGAATATCTTGTTCAGGCTGGTTCTTCCAAGCTGTCTCCTTCTCAGACATACTCGTAACAGTACAGTACATGAAAACAAAAACAAGGAGATAAATGTCGAGCTCCCACGACCTTGAACATTTCACACAGACTCTGAGGGAACAGAAGTTACGAAATATAAAATTTTCCTATCAGGAAATTATTTATTTTTTTCTTTATTGGCAAGATAAAGAGATCCACAATTATAATTTGAAAGAAAACCATTACAGACACTGAATCCTTTTACCTTTCAGTTTAGATTTTTTTTTTATTGGAAATTAATATAATAATTACCTATATTTTTTCCCTTTTATAAAGTGACACAATGACTTTCCAGCTTGATAACTTTGAGGATTTGCCTGCGTTTGACCCCGACATTAACAGAGAACACAGGACAAGACGTCACACTTCAGCATGCTGAGCCCAACCTTGACTCAGGTTCGTAACCTACAAGTTGAAGTTGCAGAACTACAAGAATGTTTGCATGAATCACTTGACTTACTTGTAAGTATACTCGAATGATGCACACAAACCAGTGTGCCACGCAACACGAAATGTGCCACTCGACGTAAAACGTCTGTTCCATTAGCAGCATCCACACCTCACTTCCTGCAGTGACAGACTGACCCCACACGTACTGCTCAGAATGTACAAACGGGTCATACTGAAGACTACTTGAATGGCCCATCCGATGGACATGTATTTCGGGACTTGCAGCAGGAAACTGACAGAGCTTCACCAGCCCCAGACCCTGGACTGGGTAGGTACAACTTGAGACAGAGATGAAACCCCAGAATTACATCAGGTTGGTCAGAAACCAAATGGACATAAGTTTCATACTCTCAGACTGAACGCTAGGTGACTTCTTTAATTTGACAGGGATGTTTCCCCGATGTTCCAAACAAAATGTTTATATAAATGTTTTCCAGAATGTTTATTTTGGTATCTTTATATTTGCAAGTTGAATTGCACAGTTAATGTTTTGTCTTCTTCCAAAGAAAAGAACTGAAGTTGAAAAAGAAAAAAGGGTCTAGTCATGTGCCTAATTGTTTTTTTTTTTTGCATTTTCTTTTTTTCATACAAAGTGTATTGCTCCTGCCATGACATCTGTGTATTGATAAATGGCTAGATATAACAATTTCTACCCAGCTGTGTAAGGTTGAGGTCAGTCTTTGTTTACCAGGGGGGAATCTTGTCAGGAACCGAGCCGGCTTTGCTTCCCCGGCTCGGTCCTGGCTGCTCTATGAGTATGTACCACATTATATGTATGTTAGTATGTATTTCTGTGTGCTTTGCTGTGCCCATAGCTACTGCCTTCTGGCCGGCAGTGGGGAGCCAGCCTCTTGCTCTCACGCTGGAGTAAGCGCTGTCTAACTGTCTGCCGGTTGGACCACGCCCCCTCTCTATTGCTACCAGCTGTTCCCACTCCCGTATGCCATCTTCCCGCTCCTTGGCCAGGTGTAACTAATTTGGGAAACCAGCAATGCATGTTTTTAAGGAGCCTATCTCCAATCATTTGTAGCATCATCTCACTTTGGCTCATCAATAAGAATTATTCTTCAGTTTAAAGACATTGTTTCACCCAGGAAAAGGATAGCCAGGAACTACTCTTTTACCCCAAGCCATAACTGAACTCACATTCCTTTGTTGAAACCAGTCTAAGGAATTCACCCTAAGGCACTTCCTGTTTTGACTTTATGGCCCATAAATGTGGAGCCATAGAACAGAACCCTGGAGACACCAGGAAAAGTAAATGGACTCTGATGTTTTAATGCTGAAATCAATAATGGGTTTGAAATGTATTAATCCTTGATTTAAATATCTGCATGTTAAAATGTTTAAATGAATGTTTATTATTGCATGTTAACCTCTTGCACTCCGGGATACCGCGGGCGGTCACGTCTCTGCGTCCTAGCGCGCACTGAAAAAAAAAAAAGCTGCATTTCCGTTCTTCCACTACAGACACAGCCGCGAACAGAAAGCCAAAAGAGTGCTTTGATTGGTTTAGATTTGATTGACCTCTCATTCGACTAATAAGAGCCTTGAATTGGGTTTCTGAAACCTTGAAGAACCAATGACTGAAAACCTAGCAAGAAGGACCCGCCTACCAACGGCTGCGAATACAGCGAGCCACTTGAAGCAGAGAAGTTCGACTATTGAAAGCGTGTGTCAAATCTGTTCTGTGTAAGCCACTGGGTGACACACACGCGTTCGCCAGTCTTTTTTTCTTACTACTGTTCTTATTTGTTTTGAAAAATCGTTCGCCAAAACCGCAATCATGGAAGCGCAAAACCGCAATAATGGAATCATGGTTTGACCAGGTCGCGTGACTAGAACCACGAGTCGTAACAAGCGGACCAGCGTCATGTTCGTCTGACAATGATGAAGAGATGTTCGCCAGCGACACTGCTGTTGTGGACAGGTACGTGTAATAAGCTAAATTATTCTTTATCCCTGAAAATTGTAATCAAAATTACTTTTGACCGATCAGTAAATTACAACTGTGCGTCATCACCACATGACGGACCGGTCCGTGCGCCACGTCCGGACCGTGAACACCCGCCCCCCTCCCACTACTCTTCTGTAGCGGATTGCAGATATATTGCAGATATTTTCGTACAACTGTGCGTAGTAGACCGCGGGGACTGTGCGCCGCGGTCGCCACATCACCACACCTGTCATGTAGCGATGGACGATGTCCGTCCTCTGTAGCGGGGGGGGGGGGGGGAGTGGTTATCCTCTACATTACAGATATTTTAGTATAATTTTTAGTGCACTGTAGGTTATTTTTTCTTGTAAAAAAAAAAGCCACACATTTTTTACGTGGCATGGTTCCGTGTGTGGGGGGGCTTGTTTGTTCATTCATTCATTCATGAATGAATAAACAACCCCCCCCACACACACACACAGCCCTGAGTGTCACCTTTCATTAGAGCACAAGATCAAGCTTCTATATTGAATCATTCAAAAGTTACAGACGTTTTTCCAAACTGTGCCATTTGGCACAATTTGGCACAGTTCAAAAATGCCTGGGAACAACCTGACAAAAGAGCTGTGTAATATATTCATTTTTTGTGGTATTGTTACAAAATTTTGACCTCAGCTGGATAACACTTGGTTCTACATTTCTGTTGCATTTTCTAGCCCGGATCTGACAGCTGTGTGTTATTTGAAGCATTTGTATCCAAAAAAACACCCAGGCGAACTTTATTTTCTTCAAGTTCAGTATGTTTAGATGACTGTTACTCAGTGGCAGGAGCGCTTAGAGAGATTATGACTGTTTTGCCAAAAAATTCAAAGTGTTTTCTTTTAAATGAGACCAACCCCATGAAGATGCTGCAAAGGGTTGAAGAACAGCTTTTGATTTACTTTGGGTACGTTATTTTTAGGCGTTTTTAGGGAAACTGACCAGAGTGCAAGGGGTTAATTTAGAAGCACTGCTTATAAGTTGCATGGACACTGAAATAGGTTAGCTTAGCTTATACATAAGGGTATAGAGGAATATTCTAGTATTAAAATGTGTATTAGATTTGCAAAGCATATCTCAAATCACGTGACTGCCAGCAGCCAATCTCTGCTTGACAACAGCTCTCAGTGTTTGTTCCAGACAAAAGACTGTTTGTTTATTGGACTAAAGTTCTTAAAGCCCACCCACGAAGAAAGGCTATTGGTCTGAGTTCCTGTCAACCCAGAAGCCCACGAAAGCTCAACTGAAGTTATAAAGGGAGGGAGACCCTCACTTCCTCCTCTTTTGTCTTGTGTCTTTCGTCCGTCACGTCTGTCTACACAGCAGAGAACCACCGGAGAACAAAGGATTTCTCCCACGTGCTGCTTTTCTACGATCACGGAGACTGAACCACAGATTCTCGACTCAGCTTGCTACGACCACACACAGCTGAAGAAATCACCACGCCACGAGGAGGAGACGTCCTGGGCCAGATCGCAGCCCAGGTGATCAACACATTAAAATCTCATCTTGTGACAACCAAATATTTGCTGGACAAATATTCTGGGTTTTGGCACTTTTCCACATCAAAAACTTCCAGACGGCGACACAGGAGGATCTTCATTTTCAACTACCACGCAAGGAATCACGTGAGCGACATTCTTGTTCATCTGCTGAATGGAAAGTGTGAGATAAGATAAGATAAGATAAGCCTTTATTAGTCTCACAATGGGGAAATTCCAGGATTGCAACAGCACAGGGATAGCAACACTCAGAGCAACAATCAGAAGGCAAGAAAAATACAAGAACAGCTAGTATACATACATACATACAGTATATATATATATAGAGAGAGAGAGTGCAGAGCATTGTGGTTGGTGAATGTGCAGCAGAAAGTCTAAGCTCTCTCTCCGCAGATGTGGCGGGCCAGCTGGATGTCTTTGGGCATGATGGTGACCCTCTTGGCGTGGGTGGCGCACAGGTTGGTGTCCACGAAGAGACCCACCAGGTAGACCTCACTGGCCTCCTGCAGAGCCATGACGGCGGAGCTCAGGAACACAGGTCGGTCTTGAAGTCCTGAGCGATCTCTCACCAGGCGCTGGAAGGGCAGCTTACGGATGAGCAGCTCCGTGGATTTCTGGTAGCGACAGATCTCTCTCAGAGCCACGGTACCGGGCCTGTAACGGTGAGGCTTCTTCACTCCGCCGGTGGCCGGAGCGCTTTTTCCGAGCAGCTTTGGTGGCTAGCTGCTTCCTGGGGGGCTTTTTCCTCCATTAGATTTTCGGGCGGTCTGCTTGGTTCTTGTCATCGCTCTTTATTATTCTGTCTTATATTTCTTGCGCGCCGCCTAAACTCCAGCCCGGCACCCGCGACGTTTTCGCTACAGTTCCTCGGTATGTTGAGTTTCTCCGTTAGCACCGGGTGGCGGTTGAGTGCTAGCTAGCTCCTCCCTGCTGTATCGTCTCCTGCTGTAAACAGTGGCTCCGTCCACCGACTTGGGAGACCTTTAGGGCGATCTGTGTGTCCGTGAGATTTGGGTATAATTTAATATCTGATCAGATGCAAAATTAAAGAGCAAGTAATATAACCTTTCTTTTCATTAAAATCCCGTTTTCATTTTCTTAAAGGGTAATCCAGAACTTTTCATATAATTAGTTTAATTTTCCACATAAATTTGAGTTGCTTTCCATAATCTGTTAACTTCAAACTGATCTAAATTCATTTCACAGTTAACCCTGGTTCTGCAAATGTTGACATTGTTAATCAATCATTTTCAAGTTTAATTTTATGGTTAATGAAATCACTGCAATGTCTTTTAATCATCATTTCATTTAATGAAAATGAGACGTGAAAATGTGAAAATGAGAGAAGTTGTTGAGAATTTATTTCATTCTGAGTCTGGTTTTAAGTCCCCAGAATCGAATTCACTAAAATTTTGAGACTGATTATTGATTAATTTATTGTGATTAAAAAGGTATAAAGTGAAATTAAAGATTAAATCGCTTCTTAGAGACAGAAGCTGGTGCCCCACGAGTGTTATTAACTTTTCCGGTGTATATGAACCGAGAATTCATCTCCGGTTCCAGTACATTAATATAAATTAAATAATTTTTATACCTGATCATAATTATTAATTCATATATTGTTACACATGCATTGCTGGGTCATTGTACTCCATCGATGGTATTCGGATGGTGTCACGTCAGCTAAGGACTGTATTCATCGTGTGCGTTTCAGACTTACTCGGACAGCTCCAGTCTCGTGATTATACTCTGTGTGTGGTCTTTCCCCAGTCTTCTCACCCAGACTGTTGGACTCCTGGAGGACTCCCAAGCCCATGTGAATTGTAGAAACAATGACTCTTTGCCTGTTAACCATATTAATAAATGTGTGTGGTGTTAACCTGCGCTTAAATCCTTGTCCTTTCTCCTCTCACCATGCGCGTTATAAAAGCGCATGGGGGGGTTCATGACAGAATGACCCAGCCTGCAAAAAGGATTTAGCAGGTTCACCCACACATCATTCTTCCCCTTTCATTGCAAACTGTTTCTTGCGTCTGGACTAACCTGTGTTGGAGAACTTCACGCCTCGGTCTTGCCGAAGAAGAGGAACGGCAGCGCAGTTCCCCACGGTGGAGGAGGAATGGGCTGCGGAGTTCATGCAGGGCTTCGTTGATGACACCCTCGCCGCCCGGGGTCCTAAGGAGACACTGGAAAATGTAGACGCCGCAGTAGGCATTTTGGAAGCACATCCCGGGTTACGGACCTACCTGCAGTACGCCGATCTGTTCTCCACAGTCTGCTCACTCCAGCGTTCCCTTCCTGGTCCGGCATTTCCAGCAATGCCGAGACGGAGGTCCATTTTCCCGCAAACCGGCAGCCTCCGTGGCGCTCTGCTTGACCCTCCACTCGTTCCGGCACAGTCTGTCCTGGAACATAAGGGACAGTGTTGTCCCGCAAGGGGACGCCAGGAGAAGCCCACCTCGGTAGCAGTGGCCATCGTAGTTTCAGCCGCCAAGAGGTCCGCTGGATACACCCCGGCCACGCCCACCTCCGTCGTCAGGGAGATGGCTCCTCCAGTAGTCTGCGGAGGGGCCTACGTCATCGCTGGCATGGAGAGGGACGAGTTTCCGCCCTGTGCAGCTGTGGATGTCATCAGTCGGGATGGCAGGCAAGTATATTTTCATTCTAAATCATTCATTAACACCGAATCTTGCCTGTCTCCCGAGGGAGGGGCCCAGCATCAGCAGTCCACTGGGTCATCTCCTTCAGCTGCAATTAATGATTGCTGCCTTCCCCTCTCCGTGTCTCTTCCGTTAATTTCTGAGGGCCCTCTGGTCCAAGAACCGGCCCACCTGATGATGGAGGTTGAGGCCCTGGATGGTCCTGCCCAGGAGCCCGCATGGAGGCATGCCCCCGCAATCCCACAGGCGGACGAGGAGTGGGCGGATCTGCTTGCCTTCATCAAAAGCCGGGTCGAGGAGGAGCGCCGTGAGAGGAAGGACTGAGGATGCACTTTCCCAACTGTGAGGGTTCCACCTGCCACGCCTGCTCTACCCCTGGATTCACTTTCTGATGAGGAGCACCACGAGAGGGAGGCCCAAGGACACCCCTTCTCAGCTGTGAAGGTTCCATCTCTGGACCTGCCGATGGATGAGGGATGGTCAGGCCTGCTTGCTGCGCTCAACTGCCAGGTCAAGGAGAGGTCGGATGAGGGTCCCCCAGTGCCCGAACTCCTCGCAACCACTCCGCTTTCCCCCCTGAGAAGATGGAACTGTCCAGCACTGTGCTTCATGTCCCAGACTACCTGGTTCCTGAGTGGTCTGGGAGGAGAAAGAGGAGGAACCCCCGCTGGAGGAGGCCTCCAGTCTCACCAGTGCTCCATGAGGAGGAACGCCCGGAGAGGGGAGACGTCTCTAAGGCCATGGAGGATGTCTCATGTCAGGAGGATAGGCAAGTTACTTCTCATTTAACCATAATGCTTGATGAACAAGTTTGCCTGCCTCCTGGCAAGGAGACTCGGGGTGAGCTACCCTCTGAGTGCTACACCCCAGCGGCATGTGATACGCTCACACCTAACGTCATGCAACCCCTTCTATGTACCCCCATGAGCTCATCGGCACCTGATCCAGGTTGCTCGAGGGGAGAGGGACTGGAGGCCTGGGAGGTTGCAGTCCACAACGACACAGGCCCAATGGTTCCTGAGGGGGTCGACGGGGCACAGCACCGGGCGCGATGACTGAGGCTACGCACCCCAAATCCTGTCCTGGACAGCGGTGGAGCCCAAGTTCAGGCAAGTGTGCTCCATTGTGGCAACACCTCAGATATCAATGTCACACTGCCCCAACTCATGGCGGGGAGGGCCTGAGGCAGCTCGCAGTAGCCCTCAGGTCCGCCGCACCGGGCTCTGTCACTGCCGGCAACCCTGACCCGGTCTACTTTTCTCTCCCTCTGGGTTCGGAGCCCCCTGCCAAGGTCGCCAGAGAGCAGCTGACCTCACCGGAGGCCACTGAGGATTGGGATGCAGCGCCAGGTGACATTGGGAGCACCACCTCCCTCGCTGGGGAGGCCACCGAGGGAGCAATGAGGTCCCTGATGTGGGTCACCGCTGGTGCAACGGTGCTCCAACCGGAGCCCATCGGGAGTGCAGCTCAGCCTCAGCCAGAGGTCACCGTGGGTGCGGCTGCGCCTCAGCCAGTGGTCACCGTGGGTGCAGCCAGGCTCCTGCTGGAGCCCACCGTGGGTGCAGCCAGGCTCCTGCTGGAGCCCACCGTGGGTGCAGCCAGGCTCCTGCTGGAGCCCACCGTGGGTGCAGCGGAGCCGGCCCGGTCTGGGGCCACCGTGGGTGCAGCTAAGCCTCAGCCTGAGGTCACCGCAGGTGCAGCCAGGCTCCCGCTGGAGTGCATCGTGGGTGCAGCGGAGCCGGCCCGGTTGGGGCCCACCACGAGTGCCGTTGCGGACCACCCTGAGGACGCCGTGGAGGTCCCCTCTCCCCGGTCCGGTTACCCACCAGTAAGCCTTCTAGTGGGTAGGCCGCCTCCTGCTTCACCCCTTCAGTCCTGGTGGCTGAGCAACGCTGGCCGGCCACCAGAAGAATTGACTCTCCGGGTCAGGTGGCTCATGTTTTTCGGCAGGCCGCCGGACTCCGTCCACCGGACCTTCTGCTGGGCTTGGGACTCTGGGCGGCCTCCTGAGCCCCAATGCCCATGGACTTGGGGGGGGGGGGGTAATTTAAGTCCCTGTGCGGGGTGTGTGTTCCCACCTTTCCTGTTCCCCCTACCTCCCACCCGGGTTTGGATTATTTGTTCCTGTTGGGGGGGCCGGGGTCGGGATGTCTCTTTGGGTGTCTGGGAATCCACCCCTTAAAGGGGGGGCTCTGTCAGGAACCGAGCTGGCTTGGCTTTCCCCGGCTCGGTCCTGGCCGCTCTATGAGTACGTGCCACATTATATGTATGTTAGTATGTATTTGTGTGCTTTGCTGTGCCCATAGCCACTGCCTTCTGGCTGGCAGTGGAGGCAGCCTCTTGCTCTCACGCTGGAGTGAGCGCAGTCTGTCTGCCGGTTGGACCACGCCCCCTCTCTATTGCTACCAGCTGTTCCCACTCCCGTATGCCATCTTCCCGCTCCTTGGCCAGGTGTAACTAATTTGGGAAACCAGCAATGCATGTTTTTAAGGAGCCTGTCTCCAATCATGCATTGCTGGGTCATTGTACTCCATTGACGGTATTCGGA
Source organism: Pholidichthys leucotaenia (assembly GCA_020510985.1). Lineage (NCBI taxonomy): Eukaryota > Metazoa > Chordata > Actinopteri > Cichliformes > Pholidichthyidae > Pholidichthys > Pholidichthys leucotaenia. The sequence continues at coordinate 100,239,187 of CM035850.1, read as the reverse complement.
TGGTGTCACATCAACTAAGGACTGTATTCATCGTGTGCATTTCGGACTTACTCGGACAACTCCAGTCTGGTGAGTATACTCTGTGTGTGGTCTTTCCCTGGTCTTCTCACCCAGACAGTTGAGCATCCTGGAGGACTCCCAAGTCCATGTGAATTGTAGAAACAGTGACTGTTTGCCTGTTAACCATATTAATAAATGTGTGTGGTGTTAACCTGCGGTTAAATCTTTGTCCTTTCTCCCCTCGCCGTGCGCGTTAGAAAAGCACACGGGGGGGTTCATGACAAATCTGTAACATTCAGCACTGTATTTACATGTATGCAATGCTGCATCTCAGCACTAGAAACACACTGTGTGCCGACAGGTGTGTCAGCACAATCCCCCTTCTTCTTCACTCTTCTTTTCTGGTGACCGTGCAAGTCGGACACACACCGAGGACTCTCCCACATGGATGATTATCCTAATGTATTAGGAGAAGTTATGCGTGGAGATTGTCACTCCTTGTGTTCATTTAAATGGGTCATCGACTGCACTTTTTCCACATTTTAACAGCTCACACTTCTTAATGAAGTGTTTGTGACATTTTCTTCACATTTTCTTTAATTTTATTATTGAAGAAATTTTTTTTTTTTTTTAGTTTTCCCAGCTTTCTTGAAATGCTCTGATTTAAAGCCCGTCACGAAGAAACATCCTTCAGCTGATAAACTCCACCCTCCCTCTTATGTCAGTTACCCATTAGCCGAGTAGCTTCTAGTTGCCTAGCTTGGATGAGCAGTGCTGGTTCACTGATCCACACTCGACTGCGTCTTGCGCCATTCTCCCAACAACCTCGCCAGGTTGCGACAACAAATCACCAGCACCGCACGCTGGGCGACCCACCAATTGCTGCAACCCGAGGTGAGCTGCTGGATCTTAAAGTGTAGTGTCTCGCTCTGTGGGACTCCGCTCCTCTCCCACAGCCAGCTGGAGGGTGCGCTGTCACAAAACAGCTCCCCAACGTTGCCTGCTAGAGTAGAGCAGAGTCGCGCAGAGCACCAGAGGCTGGTGGGAGACCAGCCTCGGGTTGCACTGCAGGCGGTTGCCTCAACCAGCAGGACTGTGCTGGCTGCGGAATCACGGTGAAACCACTGGGAGATGGGCCATTGCGATGCGAGATATTGTAGACTCATGAACCAGGTGGTAACAAGGATGGTTATTACAGTGACTAAGATCTGAAGAAAACAATACAAGCCGTGCTTGGTTCGAGCTTTCTGGTATTAGCTTGTGGACTAATGGGCTACCTTTAGCACCCCTCCATCTACATGACAGACAGCTAGGTGGGCCGATAATAGAGCATTGGGCTGGTCTCAAGGACAGCAGTGGGTGGGGCTTTTTGAATACTTGACATAGAAGAATTACCAGGAAGAGTCAAAAAAAATGTTTTGGGGAGATAAAGGCAGTGTGCTTTTTTAGAAATAAAGAAGACTATCAGACAACCAATCCACTAGATTTCAAATTGAGAGTCTGGAGAACAGATGAATGATATAGATTTATATTAATATGTTTGAATAAGGAGCATTGAGGAAACAAAAAGGATGAAAAGTAGCTTCTTCTAAATAAAACTTTCGTTTCTAATCTATTAAAATATCAGGAACTAAAGCCGTTTGATCACTGTTGAAAGTAGGAGATGGATGATATTTTCAGATTTAAACAACTTATGAATGTACTGATAATTAAAAAGCTATAGAAAAAATTATAGTCAGATATAGCCTTTTCAGCATAAACCAATTTGTAATATATTTGTAGCACTTGTACTTCATGAATGAAGCTATATATAAAGCTTGACAGTTTCCCCCCCCCCACTGTTGTAGTATGAATATTTTAATGCCATATAATAATCAGAGATATATGTATATTTAAAAAAAAAATTATAAGCATCATAATCTTTATTTTAAAGGTCAAATTGCTATTCTGGCCCTCAGCCACTTATTTTAGTTTGAGACAGGCAAAATGGTTCTTGGGTTGGCAATGGTTGCGGACCCCTGACCGATGCTGCCTTGCGGCATACCCGGTCACGGGAAAGGCTTCGGGAGTCAACCCTGAGGAAAAATCCGGAGTCGGAGCCCCTAAGGCAGTTCTATGTTGTGCTCAACATCGTTCTGGCAGCTCCTGCAACGGCGCTGGTGCCAAACTGTAGCAGCCCTGCTGTTCCTTTGGATTCATCAGTGACGTGGAGAGGGGGGACATGCTGCATGGGCAACATCTTGTCCTCCATATCTTCCTGCCCAGGCTTGAATCCTACCAACGCCCAACGCTGGAAGGTAGAACACCGGATCACTGGAGAGGACACTCCAGCTTTGCCTTTGGCGTAGACAAAACACGGGGAATGACAGTTACCGGTTATAAGCCACTGCTCAATTGGCGTAGAGCGTGGCGCCAGGGGTTGTTCCCGACGGTGGGAGGGATCATCAGATCTCACTGGACAGCTACCGCCCGCCTCAAGCTGGGCAGCCCCCAGCCAATAAGGTGTTGTCCCGCCACAGCTTGCTTTCCTCATTGGGTGCATGGGGATAAGGAGAAATCCAAACAGCAGGCTGAGAACCTTCGCACCAGGCAAGACAATAAAACAAAAGAGACCAACTCTAAAACTGGGAACTTGGAACGTCCGCACTATGATGACAGGACTCGCTGCTAACCTAAAGGACATCAACGACACCAGGAAGACTGCCATCATCAATAATGAGCTGAAGAGACTGGGAGTGGATATCGCCACTCTCCAGGAAACACGGTTAGCTGATGCAGGCACACTGAGAGAGAAGGACTACACGTTCTACTGGCAGGGAAAGGGCAGTGACGAACACAGGGAACACGGAGTGGGCTTCGCAGTGAAGAACACTTTGCTGAAGATGGTGGAACCGGGCAGCACTGGCTCTGCACGACTCCTCACCCTCCGCCTGAACACCACTGAAGGCCCAGTCACCCTCGTCAGTGTGTATGCCCCAACACAGACAGCCACACCAGAGGCAAAAGACGAGTTTTACGAGAATCTCGCAACAACTGTCAGGATCATCCCCAACTCTGAACAACTCATTCTCCTTGGAGACTTCAATGCCAGAGTGGGTGCTGACCATGACTCCTGGCCCTCCTGTCTAGGACCTTTTGGCGTGGGCAGAATGAACGACAACGGACAGCGGCTGCTCGAGTTCTGCACATGTCACGATCTGTGCATCACAAACTCGTTCTTCAAGACCAAGCCCCAACACAAGGTTTCCTGGCAACATCCGTGCTCAAAGCACTGGCACCAGCTAGACTTGATCCTGACCAGGCGCACCTCACTGAAGAACGTGCTAATCACCCGTTCGTTCCAGAGTGCAGATTGCGACACAGACCATTCATTGGTGTGTTGCAAGGTCAAGCTGCAGCTGAAGAAATTCCATCGTGCTAGACAACCTGGAAAGGCACGGATTGACACCAGCAAGATGGCCCAACCAGAACTTGTTGAGCACTTTGCCTCCACCTTTGAGAAGGAACTTGGTGTACCACAAGGAGGAGAATCTGCAAAGCAGAAGTGGGAAGAGCTGCGAAACACCATCTACCGCACAGCCTTGGCTACCTTTGGGAGGAAGACCTCGAAGTCACAGGACTGGTTTGATGCCAAGTTGTCCGAGATGACCCCCGTCATTGAAGCCAAGCGCTCAGCACTTGCTGAGTACAAGAAGTACCCAAACGAGAAGAATCTCCAGATTCTCAGGGCTGCGAGAAGCAAAGTTCAGCAGACTGTTCGGCGCTGTGCCAACGAGTACTGGACTCAGCTCAGCCAAGACATTCAAACCGCTGCCATAACAGGGAACATCCGTGGTATGTACGATGGCATCAAGAAAGCACTTGGTCCGGCTCAGAGCAAGACGGCCCCCCTCAAATCTTCCACTGGGGAGATGATCACAGAGAAGAACAAGCAGATGGAGAGATGGGTGGAACACTACTCCGACCTCTACTCTAGACAGAACACCATAACACCGTCATCCCTTGATGCCATCAACTGCCTGCCATCCATGGACGAACTTGACGCCGAGCCAACCATCGACGAACTCAGTAAGGCCATTGATAGCTTGGCCGCTGGCAAGGCACCCGGCAACGACGGCATACCCCCTGACCTGATCAAGCACTGCAAGACCGCCCTACTGCTGCCATTGCATGACGTCCTCTGCCAGTGCTGGAAGGAAGGTGCCGTACCACAGGACATGAGGGACGCCAAGATCATCACCCTCTACAAAAACAAAGGGGAGAGAAGCGACTGCAACAACTACAGGGGCATTTCCCTCCTCAGCGTTGTTGGCAAAGTCTACGCACGAGTTGTTCTCATTCGTCTACAGAAGCTTGCCGAACATGTCTACCCCGAGTCTCAGTGTGGCTTCCGCGCTGAGCGATCGACGGTAGACATGATATTCTCCATCCGCCAACTCCAGGAGAAATGCAGAGAACAGAACATGCCTCTGTACGTCGCCTTCATCGACCTCACCAAAGCGTTCGATCTGGTCAGCAGAGAGGGCCTTTTCAAGATCCTGCCAAAGATAGGATGCCCACCAAAGTTGCAAAGCCTCATCGAATCGTTTCACACCAACATGCAGGGGATAGTGCAGCACGATGGCAACGTCTCAGAGCCATTCAACATATGCAGCGGAGTGAAACAGGGCTGTGTACTTGCGCCAACCCTCTTTGGGATTTTCTTTGCTATGCTCCTGAGGCATGCCTTCAGCACAGCAACAGAGGGAATCTACCTGCACACAAGATCTGACGGCAGGCTTTTCAACCTCGCCCGCCTGAAAGCCAGAACCAAAGTACGCGAGGCTCTAATCAGAGACATGCTGTTCGCAGACGACGCTGCAGTCGCAACCCACACACAACAGGAGCTTCAGACCCTGATGGACCGCTTCTCCCAGGCATGCAAGGACTTCGGGCTTACCATCAGCCTGAAGAAGACTAACGTCTTGGCGCAAGGCACGGAAGCACCACCAACCATCACCATTGATGACTACAAGCTGGAGGTCGTGAATCAGTTCACGTACCTGGGGTCCACGATCAGCAACAACCTCTCCCTTGATACAGAGATCAACAAGAGGATTGGAAAATCAGCCTTCACACTTGCTCGCCTCACCACACGAGTGTGGGAGAATCCCAAACTCTGTCAAGACGAAGATGGCAGTGTACAATGCCTGCGTCATCAGCACACTGCTCTATGGGAGTGAGACGTGGACAACATACGCCCGGCAGGAAAAGAGACTGAACTCCTTCCACTTGCGCTGCATTCGCCACATCCTGGACATATCCTGGCAGGACAAAGTGCCCAACACAGAAGTTCTGTCCCGCGCCGGCCTTCCCTCCATGTTCACTCTACTCAGGCAGCGCAGGCTCCGCTGGCTAGGCCACGTTCACCGTATGGAGGATGGCAGAATCCCCAAAGACGTCCTCTATGGAGAACTGGCAACTGGCAGGAGAGACGTTGGCCGCCCACAGCTGCGCTTTAGAGATGTCTGCAAGAGAGACATGAAGGCCCTGGATATCAACACAGAGCGCTGGGAGGACCTTGCAACGGACCGCTCCAAATGGAGAGGCACCCTGACCAGACAACTCAAGGCGGGTGAAGAGAGACTGACTGCTGCAGCAGATGAAAAAAGGACCCGCAGGAAGAACCGCCACAGACCCAGCAGCACGGAGACCACCCACAAGTGTGACCTGTGTGACAGGGACTGTCATTCGCGCATCGGCCTGTTCAGCCACAGGCGGTGCTGTTCCAGCAGAGTAGACGTTTAGGATTCTCTTCCATGGTCATCATAGACCGACGGAGGCCGACGACATAATGTAGAACTGAACATGCATGACTGGGCCGACATACAGAACCACCTAAGGCATATTTCCAACCATAACATGCCTAACTTGGCAAATGGGTAGACTGCTGGTGTGCCCGCATGGTCATGTGGGTTATTCTGCCACTTTGACAGACCATGTGCCGACTATCAATGTATTTTAAGTGAATGAATGAATCTTTATTTCGGATAGATTAAAAGTAAAAATTAAAAGAAAGGAACAGAACAATACAACAAAGGGGAAAGAAAAAAAAAACATCTTACAAGGTCAAATTATAACAATAAGTCCTCTGATTATACAGTTCAACACAAGTTATCCGAAATGGGTGATGGCTGAAGCTGCAGCTTATATTGCCCACCCATGTTCCATCCAAGAATTCAAAAGAAAAACAAAACAAGAGCGATTACAATTCAGAACAAAGCTAAGAGAAAACATGACAAAAATCTAATCAACAACACAACACAGACTGAATATGATAATCCTTATGTGATTTTACATGACATCTTGTATATATGTTTGGAGTATTTCTTCCTTTAGTTTTTGTTTAAATTGTCCAAGCGTTGTACATGATTTTAATTCAGGTCCAAAAGCGTTCCACAATCTAACTCCTTGCACTGAGACACAGTGTTGCTTGGTGGTAGTTCTCACTGAAGGTTTTTGAAATATACATGTTCCTCTGAAATTATATTGTTTCTCCGTTATTTGCAACAACTTTTGGATATTTGAGGGCAGTGATAGATTCTTCACTTTAAACATTATTACTGCAGTTTTAAAGTCAACCAGATCTTTCACCTTGAAAGCTTTTAATTTAAGAAAAAGTGGATTTGTGGTTCCCTGTAAGCCGCTTTGTTTATTATTCTAATAGCTCTCTTCTGAAGCATAAAGATTGGGTTTTTGTTTGTTTTATATGTATTTCCCCATACTTCAGTACAATATGTCATGTAAGGGAGTAGTAATGAATACATGACAGACCCAAAGAGCAGACACGTCTCGAGAATAACACAATTAACCTTTTATTGAATATAGTGAGAGTGTGTGGATGCGTATCTGTAGATGTATGTAATGAGATGACGAATCAGCTGGGGCAAGCAGAGCACTGTGCAACCTGACAACCCTATGGAAAAACAGAGGTAGAGTTAGAGGTTACACTAGCAGGGAATGCACCAGAAAGTACAGCGCTTACTGTTTGCGGTGGAGAGGTGGAGCACAGGTTAAGCTCAGCAGCTCTGACCAGGAGGACAGTGCCAGCAGACCCATAGGAGATGATGTGGGCAGGTGAGACTGAGTAGATGAGTCCACAGCCAGGTGGAAAGGAGTCCGCTACCACGGATCTCCACCTGTGCACAGGGGACTCAGAAGGTGAGAGGAATAGATGGAATGCTTACTTGGATGCAGGGTGACGATGAGTCCAGGAGACGAAGAGCGGGACAGGAAAATTGACAAGGCTAGGAAGCTCGACGTGGAGATGGTGAGTACAGGTCTCGTAGGAAGGAGAAAGACGACTCCGCGTCGATCTCAGGGCCTCACGGTATATAGTAAATAGCCAGGCCAGGATGAAGAGCAGGTGTGGGCGCAGGTGTGGATACAAAGTATATAGCATGGGTTGATTCAGCAAATATTTCACTCTGTGTAGTATTGTAATTGATTTAGATATTTTACCTTTAATATAATTAATATGTGACTTCCAACACAGTTTGTTATCAATTATTACTCCAAGAAACTAAGTTTTGGATACCCTTTCAATCGCTACACCATTTACACTGAGTTTAGATACCGAGTTGTTGTGATGGCTGTTAAAAACTATAAATTTTGTCTTACTTAAATTGAGCGTTAATTTGTTCCTTTCCGAGTGTATCCAAAAGTTGTTCCAAATTGCTTCCACTGCATAATAAATTAGTGTCATGGGCAAACAATATTAAATCCATTTTTTCTGAAACTTTACATATATCATTTATATACATATTGAATAACAATGGCCCCAAAACTGAACCCTGTGGGACTCCACAAGTAGCCTTCAGTAACTGAGTTTTTGCTACCAACACATACATACTGATTCTTTAAGTAACTACATAACCAGGACAGTGCTACCCCCTAATACCATAATTTTGTAGTTTCTTTAATAATAAATTATGATCCACTGTATCAAATGTTTTTTTTTTAAGATCCAGGAATACCCCAACTGAATACTCTTTATTTTCAACGGCAGTTGATATTTTTTCTATAAATTCCATTAGAGCAAATGCAGTTGTCCTCTTGTGTCTGAACCCATATTGCTGCTCACACAATAAATTATTCTTCATTATGAAGTTGTCAGTTCTCTCACAGAATATTTTTTCAAGTATCTTGGAAAATTGCGGCAATAGTGAAATAGGGCTATAGTTTGAAAATTCCCCTCTGTCACCCATCTTGTATATCAGAATTGCTTTAGCTATTTTCATTGCATTGGGAAATATACCTGTTTGGAGAGACAGGTTACAAATATACGTCAGTGGCTTCACTAAGCATTCAATGATAGTTTTGACTAAAAGCATGTTTCCTCCCACATGCCAAAAACATGCAAGTTAGGTTAATTGGCATCAAACTGGGGATTCTAAATTATCCTTAGGTATGACTGTGAGAGTGAATGGTTGTCTGTCTCTCTGTGTTGGCCCTGCGATGGACTGGCGATCTGTCCATGGTGTACCCTGCCTCTCGCCCAAAAGATGCTGGGATAGGCTCCAGCCCCCCCACAACCCGAAAAGGATTAAGCGGAAGAGGATGAATGAATGAATGAATGAATGTCAATACCATCACAATCCGTAGATGTTTTACTTTTAAACAATTTAACAATTTCAATGACCTCTGTCTCGTCAGAAATCAGAAAAAGATTTATTGCCAAGTACATTAACAGATCACTGATAACATACGAGAGAATTTGACTTGACACAGAAAATGAACCTGCATTTCCAGTGACACGGCTGCATCGGGAACGCGCCTGCCAACAGGATGGTACAGATAAGAAATCATACAATAGGAAGGAGCAAAAAAATCATTGAATTCAGAATATTGACCATAAGTAATCAATATTATGATTACAAAGACAAAAAAAGCCCACGATGCACATTCAAGACCAGAGTTCACAGGACACAAGGAGAGCAGTGAATGTTATCTTGTTGTCAGTTTCTGGGTCAGTGTGGATGTAGTGTTGAAGCAATGTTGTATCAATATGAGCACAAGGACACTTTGGCAGAAGATGTTTTGTCTGGCTGCAGCAATTGTCCCTGGCAATTGTCCAAAGCAGCTACTGTCCAGAGGCCGTGTGCTCAGTGTTTTGAAAAACAAAGACTGGGGATTATCAGGAGGATTTTTGTAAGGGAAATTGAGCCAAATAGACTGAACACAGAGAAAGAACTTTATTTTCTTCTGCAGATTCAGTGCTTAATCCTTCATTGCGGGGCTTTGAGTCCGTCGTGGATAGACTTAAGCGTAACCATGATGTAATCCACCTTCCGAGACAGTTCTCCATTTGTCGCTATCAAAGTCTCCTCCATTTTTCCAATTTGATGGATGCACCTCGCGTGGCCAGCATTTTGATAGGTTGTATCCATCTTCAGCAATTTGCGGTACACCAGGACAATCCCAGTTCCAATCAGAACGATCCCAGTCACCATTATTACGAAGATATACAAATCTTCAATATCTTCGATAGAGAGATTACTCAGGCACAAGATCCTCCAAACACTTGTCACCCGTAAATAGCCCGCTGGAGCCGTCCCTGCGGGGCAAACAGCTTCCCCTGGAGCACTATTCCTTGTTGAAAAAATAGTGTCAATTGCGTTCAAAGCCCAGCTTATCAATTCCATAATTTTGTCTGTGTTCTTTATGAAAATGGAGTCTTTTATAGCAATGTTTTTGCTTATTGTATCACCTAAATAGATAGATGTACTTTATTGATCCCAAACTGGGAAATTACAGATTACCTGTAGGTGCCGTAATGGGTATTTCTTGAGCCAAATTAGGACCAGTGTTAACAAAAAATTTATTAAATTCATCTGCAGGTGAGACTGCATTCACACTCTGAGTCATTTTTTTTTTTGTTTTTTTTTGTTTTTTTTTGAAAGATTGGTTGGGTAGCTTGTATTTCTGTTTTTATTTCCAAGAATATTGTTAAGTATTGTCCATGTATTTTTAATATTATATCTGTTTTTCTCCAGCTATTTACTGTAATAGTGTGGAGATGTGAGAATGACGAGGCAGAGTTCTCTCTCAAGTCAGCTTTATTCACATCACCATCATCTCAAAGCAGAAAAAGAGAGCACAAAAGGGAACTCTCGTCCTTAAATACCAGGACTCTTACAGTCAACAAGTCACATGTCTCACAAACCACAGTGCATTATAAAGACAGCAACAATGCATCCTCTCTCCATGATATCACCCCACTGTCTACAATGCATCCCCTCTTTAATCCTTTAATTATACTCCACAGTCTTAAGCTTTGCATACCAAAGCTAACACTCTTGCAGCTTCCTGTAATCACCAAGGAAGCTCTGCCCTTGCTCTGGTCTAAAATGTGAGTCCAAAAGCAGGTCACGTATGTGTGTCCACCACACAAAGCCCCCACCCCCAGCATTTTAGAACAAACAAGGGAATAACAACATGCATGCCGTGATAGTATCAATACACATCAGTCCACATGCTGTCTGGGCTTCCGTCTCCTGCCGTATCTGCTGTAGCTGGGGTTGGACGTCTCCGCGGTGCTGTCACACTAAGGGGTTTGCCGTCTGGGGGTGGAAACCTTTTGTCAGCACCTGTGGGGGTTCTGGGGAAACATTACTCTGTGGAGCCCCCCGCGGGGGTCTACCTCGCCACGGGGCCCTCGCCAACAGCACTTGCTCATCTGCCACCACAAAAGCGGGTTTGAGTCCGTTTATGCCAACTTTCTCTTTCCTACCCCCCAAATCTAGCAAAAACTGCTTGTCCCCTGTTTCCAGCACTCTGAAGGGTCCGTCATAAGGCGGTCGCAGCGGGGTTCGGTGCGCATCGTGTCTGACAAAAACAAACTCTGCGTTCTTCAAAGTTTTAGGCACAAAAACGCGCGGAAAACTGTGGTGCGCAGGGCCGGGCAGCGTGCTTGATTCTATGTCACTCCGCAACAGCTGAGACGTGGAGGCGTCTGGCACAGGGTTATCTGGGAGAAACTCCCCAGGGAGCCAGAGTGGCTGTGCAAACACGAGCTCCGCTGGGGAGGCTTCTAAGTCCTCTTTAGGCGCAGAACACAACCCCAATAACACCCACGGTAACTTGTCTACCCAATTTGCACCCGTCAGTGACGCCCTGAGAGCTGCTTTCAATGACCTATGAAAACGTTTGCATAACCCGTTAGCCTGCGGATTGTATGTGGTTGTGTGGTGAATTGTGACACCCAGGCTGTGGGCCATTGTCGACCAAAGCTCGGACACAAATTGGGGGCGTCTGTCGGACGTAACATCCGATGGAACGCCGAAGCGCGCCACCCAAGCTGTTAAAAACGTCCGCGCAACCTCCTTGGCCGTGGTTGATGCCAGCGGGACCACTTCAGGCCAGCGCGTGGTGCGGTCCACCATTGTGAGAAGGTGTGTACACCCTTGTGACAGCGGGAGGGGACCCACGAGGTCCACATGAACGTGGTTGAACCTCTTGGCCGGAATGTGAAAAGGCTCCAAAGGAGCCCTCGTGTGCCTGTGTACTTTGGCTCATTGACACGCCGTGCAGGCTGCTGCCCACTCTTTCACTTGTTTGCGGAGGCTCGGCCACACAAATTTCTCTCCTACCATTTTGACCGATGCGCGCACTCCCGGGTGCGCCAAAGAATGAAACGAGTCAAAAACACGGCGGTGCCATGCAGCTGGTACTACTGGATGCGGCCGACCCGTGGAGACATCGCAGATTAGGGGGGCATACCGTTTTGCAGCACCCTGTTCTCCAGCCTTAACCCTGTTGGTCCAGACTGGAGCGCGCGCACATCCGCGTCACTAACCTGCTCCGCGGCCATGGCTGCATAATCTACCCCTACGCTGACTGGGGCCGCTACGGCGCGCGAGAGGCAATATGCCACTACATTGAGTTTGCCCACCACATGCTGGATATCAGTGGTAAACTCTGATATCGCGGCCAGCTGTCTCTGCTGCCGGCCTGACCACGGTTCGGAAACCTTGGCCATCGCGAATGTTAGCGGTTTGTGGTCAACGAACGCGGTGAAAGAGCGTCCTTCTAGCCAGAACTGAAAGTGGCGAATGGCCAAATGGAGAGCGAGCAGCTCTCTGTCGAACGCGCTGTATTTACATTCGCTATCGCACAAGGTCCTGCTGAAAAAGGCGAGGGGCTGCCAAACCCCGGCTACATGTTGCTCGACGACCGCCCCTATGGCCACCTCTGAAGCGTCAGTGGTGAGCACTATGCGGGCCATTGGGTCTGGGTGTGCCAACAACGCAGCCTTTGCCAAGGCTGCTTTCACCTCCGAGAACGCTTGGTCCCGTTCCGGGGACCACTCGACCTTATCCGCGGGTTTCTTTTATTTGAGCGCGGCATACAGCGGCTGCATGAGTTGAACCACGTGGGGAAGAAAACTGTTATAAAAATTCACCATTCCCAAAAACTCCTGCAACGCCCTGACCGTCTGTGGCCGGAGAAAATCTGCCACCGCGCGCACTTTGTCAGGAAGCGGAACTGCTCCTTCGGGGGAGACGCAGTGTCCTAAAAAATCGATCTGCGCCACCCCGAACTGACACTTCGCTGAGTTGATTATTAACCCGTGATCTCCCAACCTTTGGAAAACTGTGGCCAGGTGTTTTTCGTGTTCGTCTTCGGACGCGCTGGCTACTAAAATATCGTCCAAGTAGATGAACACGAAAGGGAGATCACGAAGCACCGCGTCCATCATGCGTTGGAACGTCTGAGCTGCCCCTTTAAGTCCAAATAGCATGCGTAAAAACTCGAATAGGCCAAACGGAGTTATTACCGCTGTTTTGGGTATGTTCTCAGCGCGCACTGGGACTTGGTGGTAACCGCGGACCAAGTCTATTTTAGAAAAAACGCGCGCCCCTGCCAAATGAACGGAAAAATCTTGGATATGCGGGATTGGGTAGCGGTCATGCGCTGTAGCGTTGTTTAACCTGCGGAAATCCCCGCAAGGTCGCCATGATCCATCGGCTTTCGGGACCATGTGCAGCGGGGAAGCCCACGGACTGTTTGAACGTCTGATAATGCCCAACCTCTCCAGGTTGGCGAACTCCTCGCGCGCTATGGCTAGTTTAGCTGCGTCCAAGCGCCGAGCTTTTGCAAAAACGGGTGTTCCGGTAGTGGTAATAAAATGCTCCACCCCATGCTTAGCGACTGTTGCCGAAAATGTGGGGACCGTGAGTGCTGGGAACTGAGTGAGCAGTGTGTGGAACTTACCGCTTGCAGCTGTGACGTTGGATTGTGCTGTAGGCGGGGCCACTCGCACTGTGCAGGGGATAGAATCAAAAGAAAGTGCATTAACCAGGCGCCTGTTAGCGAGATCAACCAACAAACCATGTGAGCACAGAAAATCAGCCCCCAACATATTGAAATTTACTGCTGCTACAACAAAAGTCCACTCAAATGTACGGCTGTGTAGAGACAGAAGCAGAGTCTTCTCACCAAAGGTCTTAATCTCCGAGCCGTTCGCTGCTGTCACCCGGGGACCTCCGGAACCAGCTAGTCTGTCCGCGTAGGAAGGCGTGATGAAACTCAACTGGGAGCCTGTGTTGACGAGGAACTGCCTCCCCGAGCATGCGTCCGACAAGTAGAGCAGCTTGTTCTCCTCCCCGAGGGCCGTGGCTGCTACCGACCCCCGGTCTTGGCGTTTCCCGAACGCCCGAACTGGCACGGTGGTACACATTTGTGTGCCCTCTCTGCGAAGCGGCGATGGTAGAAACAAAGGATGTCCAATCCGCGTTCCCTGGCCCCTGCCGCCGTCGGTGCATCTGGTACCGCTGCCTCTGGCCTCCTGTCATCTCCGGTCGCCACGCTGAGTTCTGCTGCAGCGGACGCGGCTGCGCGCCGCTTGGTGGCGTTGACAATCCACTGCGCTTCTCGGCCCAGCGCGCGGTAGTCCCGTTGGGCCAACAGTGGCGAACTGGCCAGGGTCGCTCTCGCTGCTGATGGTATAGTCCTGAGGAAGAGGTGGGTGAAAATGAAGTGATCGTCGTCAGAGTCTTTCAACCTCAACAACTTCTCCATCAGGTTCGCGGGCATGTCATTTTCCGACTCCGTCAGCGCCAGGAGCCCCTCTGCTCGCTCCTCAGCCGAGGGGGTGAATTGCTGGATGAGTGCAGCCTTCAACATGCCGTATTTGTCGTTGTCCGGCGGCTGGTCGATCAGGCTCTCCACATGCTGGGCCGTGTTGTTGTCCAACTTTGTGACTACGTAGTAGAATTTTGTGGCATCTACCGATATCCCCCGGAGGTTGAACTGTGCCTCAATCGCGTTGAACCAGGAGCGTGGATTGTTCTGCCAGAAGTCCGGTAGCTGGACTGTAGCGGCATTCGCTTGGCTGGGGGCTCCTGACGAGGCTGGCCCGGGGGAATTCTCCTCTTGCATGATACGTCTTGGGGTCACCAATGTGGAGATGTGAGAATGACGAGGCAGAGTTCTCTCTCAAGTCAGCTTTATTCACATCACCATCATCTCAAAGCAGAAAAAGAGAGCACAAAAGGGAACTCTCGTCCTTAAATAACAGGACTCTTACAGTCAACAAGTCACATGTCTCACAAACCACAGTGCATTATAAAGACAGCAACAATGCATCCTCTCTCCATGATATCACCCCACTGTCTACAATGCATCCCCTCTTTAATCCTTTAATTATACTCCACAGTCTCAAGCTTTGCATACCAAAGCTAACACTCTTGCAGCTTCCTGTAATCACCAAGGAAGCTCTGCCCTTGCTCTGGTCTAAAATGCGAGTCCAAAAGCAGGTCACGTATGTGTGTCCACCACAATAGTCTCTTTTAATACATCTCATATACTGTATGTTAACTTATTTTTGACTTTTGTAAGTCAGTAACATACAGTGGTGTGACAAAGTGTCACACTTGTCACACTTAAATGTTTCAGATCAAACTAATTTAAATATTAGACAAAGATAACAAGTGAACACAAAATGTAGTTTTTAAATGAAGGTGTTTATTATTAAGGGTAAAAAAAAAACCAAAACCCTACATTGCCCTCTGTGAAAAAGTGATTGCCCCTACACCTAATAACTGGTTGGGCCACCCTTAGCAGCAACAACTGCAATCAAGCATTTGCAATAACTGGCCATGCATTTAACAGTGCCGTGGAGGAATTTGGCCCACTCATCTTTGCAGAATTGTTGTAATTCAGCCACATTGGAGGGATTTTCGAGCATGAACTGCCTTTTTAAGGTCATGCCACAGCATCTCAATCGGATTCAGGTCAGAACTTTGACTAGGCCACTCCAAAATCTTCATTTTGTTTTTCTTAAGCCATTCAGAAGTGGACTTGCTGGTGTGTTTTGGATCATCGTCCTGCTGCAGAACCCAAGTGCACTTCAGCTTGAGGTCACAAACAGATGGCCGGACATTCTCCTTCAGGATTTTTTGGTAGACAGCAGAGTTCATGGTTCCATTTACCACAGCAAGTCTTCCAGGTCCTGAAGCAGCAAAACAGCCCCACACCATCACACTACCACCACCATATTTTAACGTTGGTATGATGTTCATTTTCTGAAATGCTGTTACTTTTCATCGGCGGCGGCCTCCGTCGGTCTATGATGACCATGGAAGAGAATCCTAAACGTCTACTCTGCTGGAATAGCACCGCCTGTGGCTGAACAGGCTGATGCGCACCGGTGTTCTATCTTCCAGCGTTACACATTGGTAGGATTCAAGCCTGGGCAGGATGATATGGAGGACAAGATGTTACCCATGCAGCATGTCCCCCCTCTCCACGTCACTGATGAATCCAAAGGAACAGCAGGGCTGCTATAGTTTGGCACCAGCGCCGTTGCAGGAGCTGCCAGAACGATGTTGAGCACAACAGAGAACTGCCTTAGGGGCTCCGACTCCGGATTTTTCCTCAGGGTTGACTCTCGAAGCCTTTCCCGTGACCGGGTGTGCCGCAAGGCAGCGGAGGTTTGAAATCAGGGTTTACCTTCCCCTAGATGGGCTACCTTCCCAGGTTGACAAGCCACCATCTACCCGAAGCAGTAACCCGAAGTTACTTTTACGCCGGATGTAATGGGACACACACACCTTCCAAAAAGTTCAACTTTTGTCTCGTCAGTCCACAGAGTATTTTCCCAAAAGTCTTGTGGATCAGCAAGATGTTTTCTGGCAAAACCGAGATGAGCCTTTATGTTCTTTTTGCTCAGCAGTGGTTTTTGTCTTGGAACTCTGCCATGCAGACCATTTTTGCCCAGTGTCTTTCTTATGGTGGAGTCATGAACACTGACCTTAACTGAGGCAAGTGAGGCCTGCAGTTCTTTGGATGTCGTTGTGGGGTCTTTTGTGACCTCTTGGATGAGTCATCGCTGCACTCTTGGGGTAATTTTGGTCGTCCGGCCACTCCTGGGAAATTCACCACTGTTCCATGTTTTCGCCATTTGTGGATAATGGCCCTCACTGTGGTTTGCTGGAGTCCCCAAACTTTAGAAATGGCTTTATAACCTTTTACAGACTGTCAGATCTCATTTACTTTGTTTCTCATTTGTTCCTGAATTTCTTTGGATGGCAGCATGATGTCTAGCTTTGAGGATATTTTGGTCTACTTCACTTTGTCAGGCAGGTCCTATTTAATTAAGTTCTTAATTGAGAACAGGTGTGGCAGTAACCAGGCCTGGGTGTGGCTAGAGAAACTGAACTCAGCTTTCCAAAGATGTGATGCACAGTTAATTTATGTTTTAACGGGGGAAGGGGGGGCAATCACTTTTTCACACAGGGCCATGTAGGTTTGGATTTTTTTCTACCCTTAATAATAAATACCTTCATTTAAAAACTGCATTTTGTGTTTATTTGTGTTATCTTTGTCTAATATTTAAATTTGTTTGATGATCTGAAACATTTAAGTGTGACAAACGCACAAAAAAATGAGAAATCAGGAAGGGGGCAAACACTTTCACACCACTGTACATTATTCTGGCAAGGGACATTGTTTTGTCAAAGTTTATCCATCTTCTACTGCTTATCTAGGGGTCCAGGTCATGGGGACAGCACTGCGAGTACCCTAGACAGCTACCTGGTTTGCATAACACCATGAACCCTCCTGCAGGTGGGGAGGCCACTGGAAGGTGGACGCATGTGGTTAATCTGCATACACTGGGCCCTTAATGCAACTTTACATGGGGATTAACTGGACTGCTCTCTGCGTAGCCCTTCCATCCAGGACCAGTTTGTTTTGGAGACCCTACCAGGGACAAGTTGCTCCTGGGTCACTTGGGCATGCAAACCCCTCCATGATAAAGTTTATGCTACTCAAATTTAACAGGTCCCACATGTTTTGTAATAAATAATTCTTGACAATCTACAGATTTCTTTTAACAGCAACAGACTGTTCTATCCAAAACTTTAAAGTAGGTGCACGTCTTTTTGCACACCCCTACTTTGCTACTGAAACTAATACAAGCCAAATCATTTGGAAATGCTGAACCACCAATATGCCTATGATTTAATTATTAACTTTATATAAAAGTTGGCTTCAATAGTATGAACACTAAAACCTGTGAGCAAACTTGAAGTGCACATTTTTAATTGCAGCAGTAAAATCACAAACAACTGCAATTAAGCGGCAATAGCCCAATTGCCAATTACCTTATCGCAATGCAGGTTATCACTAAATATTTATATTTGTTTGATGATCTGAAATATTCAAGTGTGACAGATGTACAAAAAAAATGAGAAATCAGGAAGGGGTAAACACTGTCACACCACTGTAGTCCTCAAGATGAATGAGTCTCCATTGAACTTGTACCAGGCGGGGCACGGGCTGTGCTAGCCTGGGTGGTTCTGGCGGGCGCCCCACTGGAACTGCAAACCATTCGTCGGCCAAGTCTCAGTCTGGGGGGGCCATCTTGGTTGCGGTCCGTTGATCAGAAGCAGGAGGTGGTGTCAACCTTCTGCGGCGACTGGCACACTGTCATAGCCTATCAGTCAGAAGAACAGCAGCTGGTTCTAGCTGAGCGGTGATCTGCGTCTGTGTTGGCCAGAAGGACTGCAGCTTATGCGAGCGACCAGGTTGATGTACCCGGACCCAGTTAAGCACTAAGTGAGGGACGCTCCGCTCAGCATTCCTCCATCATGAAGTGTTGTCACTTTGCAACGCTGTAAGGGGAGAACGCCACTGCTGGACTGTCATCTGATGGAGGACGTGGGCAGTTCTGTTCAGCTATGGCTTGCAACTTCTGCAGTAATGCAGCAGCTCGAAGAGGCTCATTTTGTGTGAGGAGCTTCTGTTGTTCTTCCGTCCTGCTGCCGTTCTGCTGGCGGACGTGGAGGCAGGCCGGTCTTGTCGCTGACAGGGTAGGTTCTACCCTCTTCTGGGTCCTGCATGACTGTGGGCTGGATCTCCTGCACTGAGGCGACAGCTCAGGAATGCTAATGCTGCATGAGGACCAGCTCTGGCTCCCACATGTATGCGGTCTGGAGCTCCTGTGGCAGCTCCGGGTCACACATGGACGTAGTCTGGGGCTCTTGTGGCGGCTCTACAGGCCCTGCTCGGCGTGCAGTGCAAAGCAGGGAGTGGTTGCTTCCACAGGGCCTGAGACGGAGAAGCCCAGTTCACAGAGCAAGTCCCAACCCAGGATATTATCGCTATGGTGTGTCACCTGGAACCAAAACGCTAGGAGAGTTCTGTTGCTGTAGTGCACTGCGAAAGTGATACTTCTGCTGGTCTTGGAGCATTCGTCGTCTGGCAGTTCAACTGTTTCAGGTCACTGGGGAGTAAACCTAATCATGGCTTTGTTTACCAGGGACCTTGAGGAAGCGGTGGCTAGCACTATCGATATATCGACGCCGTCCAGCTTCACTATACACTGATGGGCTGACCATTTCTCAGAGCCCACAAAGTTGAAGTCGAAGGCTGAGCAGCTGAGGCAAGACCCTGTACCAGTGGAGCCGAGTGTGGAGACCGTGGGTCGGGGCCCATTAACTGCAATGCTAACTTAACCTGTTATGTCGGTAAACAGAAACTGGAGTCGGTCTTATGCCATGCAGTGAACTCCCTTTATTGAACACACAGAACTATATATACAGGTGCCACAGCCCGCCTGATGTCACTCTGCAGGGTGGCTACGGCAAGCCCCGAGGGCCACAAACATACACCACACTCTCTACACAACATTCCCCTCCCCCTTACAAAAGTTCAAAACGCATACCTACAATTCAGACCCACCCCAATTTAGGACCTGAATCATGCACTAAGGGAAATAACGGGAACAATGAACTATAATGGCCTAACACATTCACCCAAAAGCAACTAAAATTACAGTCTCTACACAAAATAATCCCATACCACAACATACACACATGTAACCATATAACATATTTACAACAAAGTGTTCATGTTACACCAATGTCCACAGGCAGCCAAAGATAGAGCCGGCTCGGAGGCCCAGGGCAGCCCCACAGCATGCGCGCCCCTGGAAGCCACCTGCCCCAGGGTCGAAGTTGACTTCCTGAGCGAGAATTTCTCTTCTCACCACCAACCGCTTCACCCATCTGGACCCGCCATCCTACACCTCCTCTCGGGAACACCGCAGCCCACCGGTGCACTGCTTCACGCCGTCTGATCTGCAGTGCTGCTGCCCGGCATGCAGTCCCTCCGTGCCTGTCGGTCCGCCTCCGACCACCTTCAACACCTCTGTGGCAACCAGCACCTCCTCTTTGTTGTCTGAGGGATTCCGTTGCACTGTCTCCATGCCCGGCTGTCGCTGCTGCTTCTGGCCACAGGATCGCTGGCTCTCCCAGACACTTCAGAAATGACGGCAGAGGTGGAGGTAGCCCATACGCCTCCATGGTTTTCTCTCATCATCAAAATGTTATGTCGGTAAACAGAGACTGGAGTCGGTCTTATGCCAGGCGGCAAACTCCCTTTATTGAACACACACAGAACTATATATACAGGTGCCGCAGCCCGCCTGACGTCACTCTGCAGGGCGGCTATGGCATGCCTCGAGGGCCACACACATGAAGAGTTCTTTTGCAAAAACAGATAAGTCCAGCTGAGTTCAAAATGAGAAAAAACACTTTTTCATCTGTAGATTTATAGGTGTTAGTATTTCTAAATCAGCTTCTAAGACATTGTCACTTGAAATATGAGTATCTCAGAAATAAAAGCAAAAAAAAAAAAAATCAAACATCAACTCATTGTTACTTTTTGGCAATTAGTATATTTTTTTGCAAAAACTGATAAGTCCACAAGGCATTTTTTTTTTCAAAAACAGATAAGTCCCGAAAGCCATGCTATTTTGTCTGGAATATACTTGAATGTCTATAAGCATCAACGTAGTATGATTGACACACTGATTTAGGCATATCCAGTCAGTAAAATGGTATAATATAGCTATAATTCAAGATGGAAAGATTTTATTGTCAACACTACTATACGTACAGGACATACAGGAGAATTGAAATGGCGTTTCTTTCTCTCTTCATTGGTGTGCACAGTATAAGAAGAAAAGGAATAAGGCTGGAAAAAAGAAACTCCTTCCCCATATAGTGTACTATATATAGTGAATGCGTAGCCAGTGGAGCAGTGAGAGAAAAGCTTCACATCACAATATAAACTACCTTAAGGTATTTATATTTAATAATTCAGCAAAAGCAATTTAATACATATTTACTACAAATTACATGCAGGCATTCATTTTTTTAACCACCATTAGTCTGTTACATTTTACTCTCACATGATGACATCATTAACCGTGCCACGAAAACAAGCCCAATAGTGCCCGAAAGTGGTTAATTTTATTGTTATAGTGGACTATAGAATAAGCTCAATATATCTAAATTCACCATACAGCGAGTAGGGAGGGAATGAGTGAGTGAACAGTCCGAACACAGCCAGGGAAATCAGCCAGAGCAAGCAGACCAGGAAGGCCGCCAAGATGAATCACATGACCCAAATACCAAGCACTGATTTGCCCTGTGGACTTCTCTGCTTTTGTTTAAAAAAAAAAAAAAAAAAAACACGCTCCCGGCGTTTATCTGCTTTTGAAAAAAAAAAACCATGAATTTGTAGCATCTATAACATAGGACATATCGGCTTTTGAGAAAACAATTTGAACTTCTATAAGTAGATAATGTTAACAGTTGTTTGATGTAAAGAGTGAAATTTTCATGGAAGTGGCATTTATCGGTTTTTGCAAACAAACTCTTCACATACACCACACTCTCTACACAACCGTGTTCGCACCAACCTGTCTTCCAAGTGTCCAAACTTGCACATGCTAGCCAAACATCAGAGGGTGGCTACATACTGTCGGACCAACTTGCCCAGTCGGCGGCGGCGCTGGTGAAACGCTGTCCTTCGGGCCATCATGCTCTATGGGGCAGCGAAATGTCTGGTCAACAAAGCTATACACTTGTAGGTGTCCGCAGGCCCAAGTGACCATAAGATGTGCCGCTCCTCGAATCCAAGGCAGAAACGTAGTATGGACTGTTGCCTAGTTTCACTAACGTTAGCTAGGTCGAAGGTGGATATGTAGGATTTAAACGATTCATGCCAGCGGGATCAAGGAATAAGCAGCTCACCAGGCCGAGTGAGGAATGGTGGTCGTGGCAGCTCGGTCTCCATTATGCTCGGTGTTGCGTGGGTCATCCTCATTGCCATTGTTATGTCTGGAAATAAGGAAAACACCGACTGTGAGTTGAGTTAGCTTTATTGTAATGTTGGCACAGGAGAGGTACAGACAGTGGGCAGCTGATGGTGGGTTTGGCACCAAGACAAGAGGGCTGGCTGTGGACAGCTGTATAATATACTCAATAACGTGCTGACATCACCTGTGCGTGCATGTGTCTGCAGCGCAGTGCGTCTTGTAGTTTCCCCATACATTACACACAGTATCCCACCATTAGTCTGGTTAACATTTCTAGCACATCAACTCCTATTAAATTTTAATCTACTCCAAATAACATGGTGGGCTCAGATGAACCTGGAGAACACATTACTAGCAGTTGCTATTGCAAGGATTCAGTTCTTACCTGGCAGAAATACTGGAGGGAGATGGGCGGTTCCAGTAGTAGGTGTGGGTAAGGAACAGATTTGTTCGGGTCAGTGCGACATCGAGTGGAGATGAAAAATCTTAAGCACCACTTTAAGTAATTTCTTTTGGTGGTTTCTCAAGGCATTGACTATCCCAAGAACCCGCCAGAAGTTTACCAAAACTTTACAGAGCATATGTAAATTATTGCAAAATGCTATCATGTCAGTAAATACGCAGGTGATTAAAAACAATGAGCCAGGTGAAAGCGCAAGAAACTGCAAGGCAATGCAAAGCAATGGATGGAAACAATCTGAAATTCAACAAAGGAAGAGCATTGATGAGGTGGTGGACATGAAAGGCAAAGAGTGCAAAAGAAAACTTAAATTTAGGGCTACTGTGATAACCCATATTATTTGCCAAGATCCTTCAAAATAATGCAGAAATTGGCGCTTTGGAAGGAATCAGCATCAGAATGAGATTTATTGTCATTGTTCATGTAGTACACAAACTAGGAATTTGTCTCGGTGCAATGCTGCAACATTAAACATGGAGTAACACCAAAGAAAAAACTATGCATGCAATAAAAGGTAGAATAAGAATAAGTAATACTAATCTATGCAATTTTTAAATATATTAACAAGCAGCAGATATTGTGGAGTTCCACATAGTGCAGTCGGTAGTGCAAAAAGAAAACAAGTGATAATTGTCATGAGTCCGGTTGAGCTGCTGTACATAGTGCACGAGAGTCTAATAAGTCACTTAGTGTTCAGCAGTCTGATGGCAGAGGGGAAGAAGCTGTTCATGTAGCGGGAGGTTTTAGTCTGAGCATCATCAGCCTTTCAATCATGTCCACCAACACAACATTGTGCATGTAAAAGAAGTGTACAAAGAATCCTGAGAGGAAAGATCAAGATCAGGTTACACCTTCATTGGCCCAGAACACACACCAGATTCTGATCCTGTATGACTCACTTGTTGACTTTGCAGTTTTATTTAAACTGTGCTAGAAGGTGCTTTCCATTTACTTTCACTAGACTATCTGGCTTTTGGTCATTTGCTGCACAGACACCAGTGTTGCAAATGATGTACAAGACATGCTGGAAACAAAAAACAACACAAAAACAAAACACAAAAACAGCTCCACCTAGCCATTCATTTCTGAACTGCAGCGGTAATGGATGAACACATTGATCTTCAAACTATTAAGTGTTGATCTGGGATTAAAAAAAAAAGTTCCCTTACCTTATAATTTCAAATGGAGTGGGCTCAATTTAAAAATATCACAATAAATGTATTGTACGGACAAAGGAGTCAAGTTTTCATTTTGCTTGCTGTCGTGTCAAAATTCATGAAAAACAAATCCGTTATAGTTTAAAGGTGCAGTTTGTAATTTGTGTAATCTAGCAGTCAGATTTCAGAATGCAAATTTTCCTTTACATCAGTCTTTAGATGGCCACCTACATGGAAGAGTACGCCCTTTCAGTGTGTATGCACTAAAAAAAAAAAATCTGAATTTTATAGTAAATTACTGGCAGCTGTGGCTGTCAGTAATTTATTGTAAAAATATGGCATTAATGTATACTTCTTGAAGGTGTACTGTTTTGGCGACTAAATTACAGAATTACAGGTGTGGCGCTGCTCTGCTGCGACCCGGGCTACCTTGTGCTGCTACTGTGTGTGTGTGTGTTTGTAGTACTTAGTTTTCAATGCTCAGTTATCCATTGTGTATGTGTGGATGGTGTGGTTGCAGCATGGGCGATAAGCCCATGACAAATTTCCCCTTGTGGGACAAAGTTTATCTTATCTTATCTTATCTTTAGAAGTGTTCTTTTAACAGTAAATCACCATTAAAATACTACAAAGTTGTAAATGGGATTACGATACACTAAAAAAAAAATTGTGAAATATAGCGATAATGTTTACCTCTTGAAGGTATACTGTTTTGGCAACCGCAAATTACAGTTTAGAACTGTTCTTTTAACAGCAAATCACCATTAAAATAACTTCAAAATTGTAAATGATTATGGTATTCCTACAATATGGAAAATAAAGAATTTTACATAGCAATAACTTCATATTGTTATGTATGGAAATACCTGGGTGAAGGATGAGGCAGGATGATGGTTGGCGAACACAGCTTTATTGAACTATATACATCATCATCATCATCATAGCAGTCTTTCGTGGGCGACAATGACTGTTTCATTTAGGTCTGATCAGATTCCTCCACGCAGCTCTGTCCTTCACCCTCCTCTGCCTGGAACTCCTGGCCTTGTTAACCCGGGCGACGTACAGGGCAGCAGATACATGGTATGCACCAGCGTGGTCATCTGGCAAAGAGGCCACAAGTTGGTGCCCTTGCCTTATATACGGCCGGTGCAGTGACGTGACAGGATGTGCACATCACTACCCCGTACTCCACAATAAGGTGCCGGAACCCGACACCGCACATACCAATGAAAAGAAAATTATGATTTTATGCTGCATTAAATTTCAGATTATCAAAAATATTACACACTGCACTTTTAGGGCCTTGTTACAACACTCTAAAGCAGGCATTTTGCCACACTTTGTCCTGCAAGGGTGGAGTCTAGTGTCCGTCAGCATATCCGTTTCCACTGTGTGCCCTTGCCATCTAAATAGGGACAGACTGTGCCGTTTGTGCTGGTGGTGGTGGGGGATTTCAAATCTGTCAATCCAGTACCTGAGCCATTTTTACTTTTCATGTGATGAAAAACTATATTGTTTTTGTTCTCATTTACATCTTCAGTTTTTAAATGCAAACGTACAGACAAGTACACAAATTATGCAATTCAAGTTCTAAGATCAGGAGTGCTGGGCATTTACCATTTCATGAAAATAGTTACTCCGCAATTGGTCAAATAAGTTCATTTTGTGCACCATAGCCTTTCTGGACATGAAAATCCACCACAACGATGACGGGAGCATAAAAATCACAGTCTACAGGAAACCAACCCACACAGATCAATACCTACTATGGACATCGGAACACCCCACAGCACACAAGCTATCAGTCATCAGGACGTTCTATGAACGAGCCACCATCATCACGGACCAAGAAGACAGACAGGAGGAGGAAAACCACATAAAACATGCACTTATACGCTGCCAATATCCAGTATGGGCTATAAACAAAGGGAAACAGCAAGTCAAAAACAAAGAAAATAAACAGGAAATAAGACACAGAACAAAAGCCGAAATCAAAAACAAGGACACCATAACTATACCATACATACGAGGGATCACGGAACCAATTCAAAGGATCATGAAAAAAAACAGAATAAACAGCAGTCAAACCACACAAAAAATTAAGACAGTTGTTAGTACACCCCAAGAACAGAATAGAACAAGACAAAAAATGCAATGTAATATATAAAATATCATGCAGATCATGCAACAAAACCTACATTGGAGAAACTGGAAGATTATTCACCACAAGAAAAAAAAGAACACCAGAAGGAATTTGAGAAGGAAGCACAAGAACGACTCACAAGATCACAAAAAGAAAAGGCAGAACAAGAAACATTAAAATAAGCAATATCAGATCACTGCAAAAGAAATAATCACATCATGGACTGGGACAACACAAAAATTATTGGATCGGAGAGCAACAGACACAAACGCTGGATCAAGGAGGCCATAGAGATTCAATTCAATTCAACTATTTATATAGCGCCATTTCACAACAACAGTCATCTCATAGCACTATCAACTGTAGGGAGGACCCCCACAGTTGCAGAAAGACCCCAGCAATCAGGCGATCCCCTGTGAGCAAGCACTTGGCGACGGTGGAGAGGAAAAACTCCCTTTTAACAGGAAGAAACCTCCAGCAGAACCAGGCTCAGGGAGGGGCAGTCATCTGCTGCGACTGGCTGGGGGGTGAGGGGATAGAGAAGAAGAAAAGAACAGACATGTAGAGAGCAAACAGCACGATGGGGACTCAATCTATGGGAGAGAACAAACAAATGTTAATGACCAGCAAAAAAAAAAAAAAAATATTTCATAGAGAGTGAGGAAAGGAGTGAGGCCCAGTGCATTACTGGAGGTCCCCCGGCTGACTAAACCTATTAGCAGCATAACTAAGGGAGGGTTCAGAAACACATGATCCCTCCCTAATTGTAGGCTATATCAAAAAGGTAGGTTTTAGCCCTATTCTTAAAAACAGAGATCGAGTCCGACTCCCTAATCCAGATTGGCAGCTGATTCCACAGGAGAGGAGCTTGACAACTGAAGGCTCTGCCTCCCATTGTACTTTTGGAGATTCTAGGTATTACAAGTAAACCTGCATTTTGGGAGCGTAGTGCTCTGTTAGGATGATACGGTAGTATCAGATCTTTTAAATAAAAAGGAGCCTGATTGTTTAGAGCTTTGTAAGTAAGAAGAAGGATTTTAAACTTAATTCTAAACTCTATGGGAAGCCAACGAAGGGAGGCCAGAACCGGAGAGATATGATCTCTCTTTCTAGTACCTGTTAAAACTCTTGCTGCAGCATTTTGGATCAGCTGAAGACTTTTTAGAGATCAGGAAGCGGGGAAAAGACACCATGAACCGAGATGAGGGAGCCTTTATGCTTTCCCACACCTGGGACCACATTCTCCAGAGACCATCTGACAGCAGGAGGCGGGGCCGGCTCGGTGGATCCAACAGATCTGCTGAGCTGGCCCCGACTGCGGCGGATGATAAAAAAGCAGCGTTGAGAAGTTTTAAGTAGAGCTTTATTATATCATACCGCCGTCACGGGCTCTGCTCCCGGCGCCGTGCATGCGCGCCGGGAGCGAGCCCACGGCTCTCAGAGAAGGAGGACACAATGTCTGTGTCCTACAGCAGCAGTTGCAGAATCAGAATGAGAGAGAATTTGCGTTACAGAGTTGCAGCATATATACCCAACTACATCAAAGAGCATTCCCCAGCAGTTGGCATGATCAAAGAGATAACAGAACAGGCATGAGACATTTGCATTTGAGAGACATATTGATCTCAGTCCCTGGGTCACAGTAAGGACAGGACGCATGAACACAATGCATGAAAGGCAACATTAACATCACAGAAGTGAGCCAGAAGAAGCGGATCTGTCTGTAGACATTAATACACATTTCACTGTTCTGTTAATTGCTCTAGCCGAGCGCTGTGTCTGTCCAGTGTGTTTGTGGGGGTTTACACCAAACCGCCACACGCTCCCCCCCAGAGGGCCGGGACCTTGATAATCCATCTATGGGAGCGAGCTGTGGGAGAAGCTCGCTGCAGGCGGAGTGGGAGGGAGGAGGGGGGTAGTAGGTGCCGGCAGGGGGACGGTCAAATCGTCCAAGCCGCGCAAAAATTGCTTGCTGCTCCGCGACGTCGAGGGGCTGTCCCGTTGCGCGTGCGGAGATCACAAGAAGAAAAATTTGTCTCCGACTCCTCTCGTGGCCATGAAGAAAAGCAGGAGCGGCTGTAAGAAAAAAAAATAAAAGCAGAGGTACTGGCGTGTTGGCTTTAGGTGCAGGAGCAACCCCAAAGCCCCCCGGGAACAGCTGACAGCTGAAATCCCTTTGTGCCATGGCTGAGACCATTAGAAAATCCAGTGGTGAGCTGCGTGCTTGCTTCAGGTGAACGAGCAGCCCTGAAGGTTCCGAGGGTGGCGATTGGCCATTTTTCTCGGGCATGTGCAGCGGCAGAGGACGATGGCGGTCTCTGTAGCCTTTATTGCCCCGTGCATGGTGCGCTGTCCTCGTAACTCCCCGGTGCGCGCGCGGGGGTTCCGTGCTTGGGTGGGCCGCTGGAGTGGCGAGTCAGGGTGCAGAATCTTGGTGGAGATCGGCGCAGATAAAATCCAGGTTGAGCTGTGGCTGCAGATTGGCCATGGTGCGTTGGAGCGGTGAGAGGAAATAGACGATCCTTGTTCCTCAGGCTCGGGTAGATGAGTAGGCTCGCTGAGAGGGAGTAGAGGTGAGAGGGAGAAAACGTTCTGTGTCCCTCGGCTGGTCCAGCGTGGACGTCCCGATCTCAGGCGAGGGTCGCGCCATGACATTTTCTGCAGTTTTCCTGGTCGTGGGTGATGTCCGGAGAACAGCTCACCTGTGTTGGCTCCACGTCGAGGTCTCCCTGAAGCCGAAGGGAGAACAGCTCGTTTGCGCCAGGCTGCTGTGTTCGCTGGCAGCGTGTTCTTTTCTGCCTTCAGGTCATGGTGCGTTGGGGCGGCGAGAGGGAGGAGACGTCTTGTGTCCCTCGGCCGGTTCAGCGTGGATGTCCAGACCGGAGGGCTGCGTCGCACAAAGCGTGTGCGTCTCAGGGTCACCAGTGCGGCGGATGATAAAAAAGCAGCGTTGAGAAGTTTTAAGTAGAGCTTTATTATATCATACCGCCGTCACGGGCTCCGCTCCCGGCGCCGTGCATGCGCGCCGGGAGCGAGCCCACGGCTCTCAGAGAAGGAGGACACAATGTCTGTGTCCTGCAGCAGCAGTTGCAGAATCAGAATGAGAGAGAATTTGCGTTACAGAGTTGCAGCATATATACCCAACTACAACAATACATCAAAGAGCATTCCCCAGCAGCTGGCATGATCAAAGAGATAACAGAACAGGCATGAGACATTTGCATTTGAGAGACATATTGATCTCAGTCCCTGGGTCACAGTAAGGACAGGACGCATGAACACAATGCATGAAAGGCAACATTAAAGTAGAACTGAACTGAACGGCATTGAACGGCACTGGGTGATAGTACATACAATTAAAGATAATTTATCATTGGCACCCCCTCCACAAATCCCGGAATCTTGGAGAAAATCGCGATTTTGAATTTCCCGCCCTGAAAAATCAGACAAATCCACTGATTAACCGGAAGTGCAGCCGGAGTTCCGCGTGACGTCACGAGTGTGACACAGTCCTCCATGTTTACCATTGTGAGTACGTCGACACTGGTTGTTTTTGGTGCATTTTGTCGTGATAGTCGACTACAAAACACTTCCAACACCTGGGAAGATCTGTTCAGTGGCCAAGGAAAGCTGTCATGGCGACGAAAGAAAAGAAAGGGGGAGGAAAAGCGACCGGGAAGCGATGCGTTTCTAGATATAGATATTACAGTGATCCCTCACTTATCGCGTTTAATGGGGACCAGAACCGACCGCGAAAAGTGAAAAACCGCGAAGTAGCGTCACCCCCCCCCCCCCCGAGGGCGTCACAAGCACTATTTTGCACAAAAAGGCACAAGAGAACAGCGAAAAGTGCCACTAAGCAACACGAGCGATAAAGAAGCTGGGTAAAACATCTCAGCCAATCAGCTTGCAAGGTAAAACGTCTCGGCCAATCAGCTTGCGAGATTCCCGAGCGGTGAAGAGGTGGGCGGAGAGGAGTGGAGCGGTGGTCAGAGAGGTGGATTTTGAGTTGTGCGGGCTCTCCGTGTTGATACCTGATGTTCTAATGTAGTAGACTACATTAGAACATTAGAACACATTAGCCCGTGTTGATACCTGATGTTCTAATGTATCAGGTATCAACACGGAGAGCCCGCACAACTCAAAATCCATCTCTGACCACCGCTCCACTCCTCTCCGCCCACTTCTTCACCGCTCGGGAATCTCGCAAGCTGATTGGCCGAGACGTTTTACCTCGCAAGCTGATTGGCCGAGACGTTTTACCCAGCTTCTCTCCCTGCAGAGCGCACATACCCAGCGAAGGAAGACCGCATTCATTGTTCTTTATCGCTCGTGTTGCTTAGTGGCACTTTTCGCTGTTCTCTTGTGCCTTTTTGTGCAAAATAGTGCTTGTGACGCCCTTGGGGGGGGGGGTGACGCTACTTTGCTGTTTTTCCACTTTTCGCGGTCGGTTCTGGTCCCCATTAAACGCGATAAGTGAGGGATCACTGTATTGTAATACATAGCCCAATTTTTTGAATGAATGAATTTATTTCGGATAGTACAGTACAGGTTGAAAGAAAATGAATGATATAACAACAAGGTCAAATTGAACAATGACTCATCTGATTATACAATTCAACGTAAGTTATCCGAAATGGGTGATGGCTGAAGCCGCAGCTTATATTGCCCACCCATATTCCATCCAAGAATTCAAAAGAGAAAACAGGCAAGAGCGATTACAATTCAAAACAAAACTAAGACAAAATATGACAGAGAAAAAAGAAAACTAAGCTACAACACAACACAGGCTGGATATGTTACAACTCGCCGCTCATTAGCAGCGCCAGCTGCGCGCACACTTGCGCCTCGTCAGCAGCGTGGGATATAAACCACTCTGCCCTGGGCTTCGGCATGAAGCCGTCTGATTCCTTCAGCCCTCTTGCTGCAGAGGAACCCCCTCATCTCCCAGCAAGATCTACAGCGTAAGCATACCTACCTTTGCCTTTCCAGTCTCTCCCCTGTGCACAGGTGGATTCGCCTCTGCATCGCTGTCTACCAGCTGCTGTCACAGGTGCATCAGGTCTCTGTCTCCGGGGCTCGCCTTTGTGCACGCCTGCCACCTGCCACACTCCTGCATCCTCCTCTGTCTTGTCACCGATCCTGAATGCCTCTTCACTCTGAAAACTCTGGTGTTCTTGACTGCTGGAACTGCTATCATCTGCCATTGTTGTTTTGTTTAGGGATCACACTCATGACGTCACGCAGCGTCGTCTGCACTACTTCCGGTTTGTTTGGCACTGCCAACCAGAGGCAAAAGTTTATCGGCTTATAGCTTGGCCATCGCACGGCCTAAAAATTTCTTTTATGTGTTGAAAAATACAATAGGTAATAAGGAATTAATCTGCTATTCTACTTTTTGCGCCAAAAGGTGGGTTCAGTTCAACTTTAACATCACAGAAGTGAGCCAGAAGAAGCGGATCTGTCTGTAGACATTAATACACATTTCACTGTTCTGTTAATTGCTCTAGCCGAGCGCTGTGTCTGTCCAGTCTGTTTGTGGGGGTTTACACCAAACCGCCACACAGACTACGAAAATCAGCTGATAAATGTCACCTGGCAGCAATCAGCTGACTCTGACGAAGGCTGCAGTGCAGTTGAAACATGTAAAGAAGGTAAAGACATCTCCTATTTTATTTTTTGTCTTTTATATGAACAAAAGATAAATAAAAAATTACTCCGCAATTGTCCCAAAGTTTGGCAAATTCATGCCATACACCATAGTGGTAAGCTACTACTGTCCCAGGACAGACTGCCAACCTTCTGGCTATTGAACAACAACCCACTCAACCTCCTGAGCCACTGCCACCCACATTGATGCCACCCACCCTCCTCCGTTCCATTTTTGCAGAGCACCAAGCATGATGGCAGGAAGTTCCTTTTTTTTTTTTAATATGGTCTTTGGGATGACCCAGCCAGGACTTGAACCCCGACCTCCCGGTTGTAGGGCAGATGCTTTACCTCTAGGCCACCACCACAGATTTCACGAGAGTCTGCACGAGGCTGTGCTTACAGTGGTGTGACAAAGTGTTCACCCCCTTCCTGATTTTTTTTTTTTGTACGTTTGTCACACTTAAATTTTTCAGATCAAGCAAATTTAAATATTAAACAAAGATAACAAGTAAACACAAAATGCAGTTTTTAATTGAAGGTGTTTATTATGAAGGGAAAAACAATCCAAACCTACATGTCCCCGTGTGAAAAGTGATTGCCCCCTAAACCTAACAACTGGTTGGGCCACCCTTAGCAGCAACAACTGCAATCAAGCATTTGTGATAACTGGCAATGAGTCATTTATAGCACTGTGGAGGAATTTTGGCCCACTCATCTTTGCAGAATTGTTGTAATTCCACCATATTGGAAGGTTTTCGAGCATGAACCGCCTTTTTACAGTCATGCCACAGCATCTCAATCGGATTCAGGTCAGAACTTTGACTAGGCCACTCCAAAATCTTTATTTTGTTTTTCTTAAGCCATTCAGAGGTGGACTTGCTGCTGTGTTTTGGATCGCTGTCCTGCTGCATAACCCAAGTGCACTTCAGCTTGAGGTCACGAACAGATGGCCGGACATTCTCCTTCAGGATTTTTTGGTAGACAACAGAATTCATTGTTCCATTTACCACATCAAGTCTTCCAGGTCCTGAAGCAGCAAAGCAGCCCCAGACCATCACATTACCACTACCATATTTTTTTCCAATGTATTTATTGATTTTTTTCCCCTTTTGTTTTACACACAAAAAATAAATGCCAAACAATCAAAACGTGAAAAACAGCTCAGCACAACATTGATCTACACAAAATCAGAGATTGAAAAAAAAAAAAAGGATATACTGCACAGCTAGAAATTTATACATGTACACACATATACCTGCACTTGTACACTTGTACAGAGGAATGTGTCCACCACAGCACTACAAACAAGGTCCGGAAAAAAGGAAGTCATACTTAGTCCAAGTTAACGCTCCCAAGAATCGAAGCCACCGAAAGTTTAGAGAATTTGAGATATGGAGTCCATATTTTCATAAAATGTGCCTTTGTTGAATAAAGTAGACATGTTAAATATTCCAAAGGGAAACACTGTCATAAACCCTCTGTGTGCTCTACTATTACACACGGAGGAGAGAAGGATAAACAAGGATTTAACTGCAGGAATTACCACACACACATTTATTGACGACAGTGAAGGGAACCATACAAATTGGCAGAGCAGCTCGGGCAAGTACAGAGTTCTCTCAAAATGCTAAGCTGTGCAGGGAGAGAGGGAAGCAGTTGTGCCACACTCAGAAATGCTACCAGCGTGGCAGCACAACTGAACATAGAAACGCGAGAGTTACTCACAGCCTAGGCAAACCGGGTCCTCCACTAGATCAGCGAGCATACACCTTCAGTGATGTGACGGTTAGATGGCGGAGCACAGCCATCTAACGCGTACAATGATCCAGCGGCGTTTGTCCAGCAAAGAGCTGCTTATGAACAAACGCCGCTGGCGTGGCAAATTCACAACACCTGGGCGAGGCGCGGAAAGGATGATTAGCGGGGCTGGGAACAGCTGGTGGAATCAGAGGGAGAGCGAGGGGGCGTGGCTGGACCGACAGACTGTCAGCAGCATGAGAGAAAGTAGGTCATAACCGCAGACTAACAGCTGCCGGTCTGGCAGTGGCAAGGAAATAGAAGTTATTGTATTAATACACAAAATGCACATAACCAGTAAACCAAAACCCCCAGAGAGATCGAGACCGAGCCAGGGAAAGCCAAGTCAGCTCGGCTCATGACAAATACTCTATGATAATTTTATACCAGTTTGTTTTAGTTGGCAGTTTGTCACATATCCATGACAAAAAAATATTCCTTCTTGCAGCATATGCAAGGATATTGTACAGTCTGGCAAAGCTTCTCAAAAGTAAGTCCTGGTTTGGGTGTCCCAGTAGCAAAGAGTGAGGATCCATGCCTTCATTCACACCAAATATCTGACTCATGTCTTGTACAACATTCAGCCAGTATGCTTGGATTTTAGGACAAGACCAACACAAAGAGTATAGGTACCAACTGAAATTTTACACTTCAGACATATGGGTGAAAGCTGGGGGTTCAAATTAGATCTTTTACTGGGAGAGATTTGCAAGCGATGTAAAATTTTATATGCAATAATCGTGCACAATTGTTACATATGGGAATTGTGCCTCGGGGCTTGCCGTAGCTCAGCTGGAGGTTGAGGGGTCGATGACGTCAGGCAGACTACGGCTGGGATATATATTGTGCTGTTCAGTTAAATAAAGAGTTCAGTGTTCAGCAGAGAGAAGCCTCCATCTCCTATTCTTTAGAAGCAACATTTGGTGATAAGGAAAAATGGGCGCGTGTGTCCGAGAGCCACTTCCATTCCTACAGTGCCAGGGCACACCAGCTATACCGTGGGCCCGCTGGAAAAACATGTTTGAAGTGTATGTGACAGCGGCTGAAGTTGGTAACGCCAGCGAGGAGAGACGGAGGAGCTTGTTAGTGCACAACCTTAGTGACAAACAGCAGTTGGGGTTTTTTTGGACTGTGTGGTGACATTTTGCTGGAAGAAGGGCTGGTATTAATGGACAGTACCTTCGGTGACCATTCCACTGTCACTGAGCAGAGATACAAATTTTTTGACTGCCAAAAGTGAATGGGTGTGTCCACACAGTCATTTATTATGGAACTACACAGCTTGGCGAGGGAGTGCACCTTCAGACCTAACGAGGAAGAGCTAGTGAGAGATAAGCTAGCCCACAGCATCAACAACGGGTGGCTGAGAAACAAGCTAAGGCTAACTCGGGAGGTCCTCTCACTGGAAAGTGTGTTGGACTTGGTCAGACAGAGGGAGTCCACGGCCCTGGAGAAGCTAACAGCATCAGCTAGCGAGGGGCCGGCTAGTCACGGTTTCCCACCAAAAGTGACGGTTAGCATGCTAACTAGGCCTCGAGAGCAGGCTAAGAAGAAACGGTGGATAAAGGCGTGTAACAGCGCCCACCCCGTAACTCCTGGCTCAGTAATGGCGAGAGCCCAGTGCCACCGGACGTGTGTGTGGCACGTATGCAATTCAATTCAGCTTTATTTATATAGCACCATTTCACAACAACAGTTATCTCATAGCACTTTAAACTGTAGGGGAAATCCCCACAACTGCAGAAAGACCTCTGCAATTAAGCGATCCCCTGTGAGCAAGCACTTGGCAGCGGTGGAAAGGAAAAACTCCCTTTTAACAGGAAGAAACCTCCAGCAGAACCAGGCTTGGGGGGGGCAGTCATCTGCTGTGACTGGCTGGGGGGTGAGGGGATAGAGAAGATGAAAAGAACAGACATGTAGAGAGCAAACAGCATGATGGGGACTCAATCTATGGGAGAGAACAAACAGATGTTAATGACCAGCAAAAAAAAAAAAAAAAAAAAAATCATTGAGAATGAAGAAAGGAGTGAAGCCCAGTGCATTACTGGAGGTCCCCCAGCTGTCTAAACCTATTAGCAGCATAACTAAGGGAGTGTTCAGAGACACATGATCCCTTCCTAACTGTAGGCTATATCAAAAAGGAAGGTTTTAACCCCATTCTTAAAAACAGAGATCGAGTCTGACTCCCGAATCCCGATTGGCAGCTGATTCCACAGGAGAGGAGCTTGATAACTGAAGGCTCTGCCTCCCATTGTACTTTTGAAAATTCTAGGTATTACAAGTAATCCAGCATTTTGGGAGCGTAGTGCTCTGTTAGGGTAATAGGGTAATATCAGATCTTTTAAATAAAAAGGGGCCTGATTGTTTAGAGCTTTGTAAGTGAGAAGAAGAATTTTAAACTTAATTCTAAACTCTATGGGAAGCCAATGAAGGGAGGCCAGAACCGGAGAGATATGATCTCTCTTTCTAGTACCTGTTAAAACTCTTGCTGCAGCATTTTGGATCAACTGAAGACTTTTTAAAGATGTTTTAGGACAACCCGATAATAAAGCCTTACAATAATCTAATCTAGAGCTAACAAAAGCGTGGATCAGTTTCTCAGCATCACTCTGAGACAAGATGCTCCTAATCTTGGCAATATTACGCAAATAATAGAAGGCAGTCTTAGAAACAAATTTAATATGTGAATTGAAAAAAAGAGCTTGATCAAAAATAACTCCAAGGTTCCTCACAGAGCTATTAAGAGAAAGAGTAACCGCATCCAAACTAAAAGTTTGATTTGGAAAGGAATTTCTAAGGTTTTTTGGACCCACTAGAATGACTTCAGTCTTCTCTGAATTTAATAGCAGGAAATTACAAGTCATCCAAGCTCTGATTTCCTTAAGACAGGCCTCTAACTTGGCTAATTGATCACCATCATCTGGCTCCACTGACAGGTATAACTGTGTCATTTGCATAACAATGAAAATGTATACAGAGCTTTCTAATAATGTTGCCTAACTTAAGCATATATAAACTAAAAAGAGTAGGGCCTTGCACAGATCCCTATGGAACTTCATGACTGAGCTTTGAGTTGAAAGAAAACTCATTGAGATGAACAAACTGGAACCTATCAGATAAATAAGATCTAAACCACTGCAACAAAGTTCCATTAAGTCCAACATAGTGTTCTAATCTATCAAGTAGAAAATTAGGATCAATAGTATCAAAGCTGCACTAAGGTCTAAAAGGACAAGTACAGAAACCAGTCCATTATCAGATGCAATGAGGAGGTCATTAGTGACCTTCACTCAGGCTGTTTCAGTACTATGATGGATTCTAAACCCAGATTGAAACTCCTCAAATAAACCATTTCCCTGCAAGTGGTCAAATAATTGCGTAGCAACAACTAAGATTTTTGAAATGAAAAGGGAGATTAGAGGTCTATAGTTAGCTAAAAACTCCTGGATCCAGCATTGGCTTTTGAGTAAGGGTTTAATTACAGCAGTTTTAAAGCCTGCGGTACATGGCCTAAAGTTAATGAAGAATTGATTATTTGAAGAATAGAGCTACCAATAAATGGAAGACTTCTTTAAATAACCTGGTAGGAATAGGGTCTAAAAGACAAGTTGAAGACTTGGATGAGGAAATTATGTAACTCTAAAAGGTCAATTGGAGTAAACTCATCCAAACAGATATCAGTTGAAGGAGTTGTAGTAGTTACTGTATTTAAATTAATGGTGGGAAGAATCTGACTGATTTTTATCTCTGATAGATGAAATTTTGTTATTGAAAAAGTTCATAAAGTCCTGACTAGTAAGCTCTAAGGGAATGCTAGGATTGACAGAGTCCTGACTCTTCGTCAGACTGGCTACAGTGCTGAAAAGAAACCTGGAATTATTCTTGTTCTCTTCTATTAATGCAGAATAATAACTTGTTCTAGCTTTTCTAAGAGATTTTTTATAAATTAAAGATGATTTCTCCAAGCTAAATAGATTTCATCTAAATTAGCGAAGCGCCGATTTCTTTCCAACTGACGAGTCTTCTGTTTTAAGCTAGAGTTTCTGTGTTGAACCAAGGAGTTAGAAATCTCTGATTCGACTTTCTTTTTAAAGGGGCCACCATGTCTAGAGTCTGATGCAGAGAAACTGTAACACTATCTACCATGCTATCAAATTACAGAAGGAGCAAGCTGTCTATAGTTTATTTCCGTTGTGTTGACACATGGCATAGAGGAAACAATCTGCATAAATTTGGTAACAAACATCATCCGAGAGGCATCTACTGTAGTAATATTTTTCTTTAGGAGCCAAATAGTCAGAAATAGTAAATCAAAGGTTAACAGACAATGGTCTGACAGTAGAGGGTTATGAGGAGACACTACCAGATTTTCTTTTTCTATGCCATATGTCAGAACAAGGTCCAACGTATGGTGGAGATAATGGGTAGAATTTCCTACTTTCTGAGAAAACCCCATCAAGTCTAATATTGAATTAAGTGCCATATTAAGGCAATCACTATCTACATCTACATGTATATTCAAGTCCCCTACTATAATTATTCTATCTGATTTCAGCACTAAATTAGCTAAGAATTCAGCAAATTCGGATAAAAACTCTGAGTAGGTTGATGGAGGACAATAAACTATGGCAAATAAAATTGGGTTTAGCCTAAAATTGCTAAAGTGCCCAATACTGAGGACCAGGCCCTCAAAGGAATTATAATGTGTTTTTTGCTTTACATTAACCAGTAATTTGGAATGGTAAATTGTTGCTACTCCTCCTCCACGAGCAGAACTTCTGGGATTTTGACAGTTTAAATAACCAGAGGGAGTTGATTCATTTAAACCAACATAATCCTCTTGCCCTAACCAAGTCTCTATAAGGGATATTAAATCAATCTGATGATCAATTAACAGATCATGGACTAGCAGAGACTTGGGAGTTAGAGACTTAATACTTAAACTGCATTTAATTTTTAAATTATGAGGAGGAACAGAGGCCAAATCATTCAATTTAGAGACATGTTTAATTTGAGTTTTACCAACTTTTTGTTTAATTACTTTGGAATGCTTGTACATTATATTCATTATATTTTTATTTACTTTGGAGGGAGCAGACAATGATTCTCTGATGGAGAAGACAGGAGCTAAGTTGAGGGTTGGCAGACGAAGAGGAGCTGCAGAGAGGCATGTAAGACTGCGACTCTGCTTCCTGGTCCCAACTCTGAGTAGTCAAGGTTTTGGAAATTTGGATCAAAATGATGCCAGATTGTTAGATAAATGAGACGCACCATCCAAAGTGGGATGGACGCCATCTCGTCTAATAAGACCAGGTTTTCCCCAAAATGAGTTCCAATTGTCTATGTAGCCCACATTGTTTGCAGGACACCACACAGACAGACAGCTGTTGAAGGAAAGGGGCCACTAAAATGGTACAGTATGTGCTTCAGCTAGATGGGTCGACGTGCCCCTTATGGTGGACTCAGGGGCCAGTAGGTCTATCCTATGCATGACCACACTGAGGAGACTGGTTCCCCAAAAAGACCATCAACATGATGTAGTGAAGATGTTCGGGTATGGACATGCAGAGATCGAAATTGTGGGAATGCCAGATTTTTCAGTGACGTGTGGGTCGAAGACAGTGTCTAGCATCACTATCCAGGTGGCACATCAGGGGGTGGACCTGTTGGGAATCAACCTGCTAGGGATGCTGGGGATTTCCATAAAGGACCCAGAGGGTGCAACCATGCTAACAGTGTATCCCGATTGGCACCTCCGCTGGCCAGCGTTGTTTAGGGGCCTAGGATGTATCAGAGCTTTCCAAAACCGCCCGCTCACTGACATGAACGTTTCTGGGTATGGTCAACTTCTATGGATGATTCATTCCCCACTACTCAGAGATGATCGGCTCCCTCTGGACCTTGTTGAAACAGGATGCGCCGTGGGAGTAGACTCCAGCCTGCTCGGCGGCGGTTGCCAAGTTGAAACAACTCACCTCCCCACCAGTGTTGACTCATTTTGACCCGAATTGGATGACTATTGTGACCTGCGACGCATCTGGTTCGGCGCTGGGGGCAGTCATGTCCCAGGTGCAGGGTGGCACGGAGCACCCAGTGGCGTTCGCATCAAGGTCCCGCTCAGCGGCAGTGCAAAAATACGCTGTGGGTGAGAGGGAGGCGCTCGCCTGCGTATGGGCGTGTGAGAGGAGACACATTTACCTCTACGGGCGCCATTTCACCCTGCAGACAGACCAACAGGCACAACCTTGCTGGAGATGTTGGTGTCGGGACACAGGCCCCTGAGGATTCACAGGTGGTCCGAACGGCTGAGAGCCTATAATTTCACCACCCAGTTCACCCCAGGCAAGGATAACATCGAGGCGGACCTCCTGTCCCGCGCCACGGTCAATTCCTCACTACCAGATGACTGTGACGATGACCCCACGGAGGCAGAACTAATCCACACGCTGCACGGTACCCTCCAGAATATGGTGTCTCCTCGGGAACTCCAAGCAGAGTCGGAACGGGACCCAGTTCTGACGCAGCTGCGCTCGGCAATTAGGGAGGGTTGGCCAGCAAAGGTGCAGGGTGAGCTAGCACCTTACCATCGAGCAAAGGATGAGCTGAGCTGCTGGAACAAGGTGTGCATGGCAAGAGGACACTGCGCCCTGATCCTGTCGTCCCTGAGGGCACGTGTCCTGATGATGTTGCACGAGGGTCATCTGGGTGTGGTCAAGGTGAAGCAACACAGTAGGGACTCTGTCTGGTGGCCGGGCATCGATAAGGACATCGAGGCCATGGTGAAACACTGCTTGCCGCGTTTAGAGAGCGGCAAGACTAGCAGACCACCCCCCCCCCCCGCCCCTGCGGTCGGTGGCGTATCCGAAAGGACCCTGGAGACACATTGAGCTGGATATCTGTGGCGAGCTGCATGCAGCACCCTTGAATAACCGTCAGTTTCCTACTCGTGGCCTATGACGTGTTCTTGAAGTGGCTGGAGGTGTTGCCAACGAACTCAGTCACGAAGGACGTTGTCACTAGTTTCCTGTTGTCCCTGTTTGCCAGGTGGGGGACACCGGGCACGGTTGCGACAGACAATGGCCCGCAGTTCACCTCCGGAGCATTTGAGGAGTTCCTGAGTAGTAGGGATGTGGAACATGTCAAGACAGCGTTCTATCCGCCCTCAAGCCAACGGAGCTGTTGAGCGGTTTAACAAAACGTTGAAGAATGGGCTGAGAGCACACTTGGCAGATGGTTTTGCATTCCTGGATGCCCTACAAAGCATGTTGCTGCACTACAGAGCGTTTGTCCATGCCACGACAGGCTGTTCCCTGGTGGCGCTCATGCTAGGGTGTGAATTGCTCCTGCCAGTGGATCAATTGAGGCTGCCCACGACGCGTCCCATGGAAGGTATGGATGCAGTTCGGAGCCATGTTATCAGGCAGCAACATAAAATGAAGCGGCGATTCGATAAGAAGCACAGGGCAAGGAGTCACAGGCTGAAAGTGGTGGACCGGGTGTGGATCAAACATTCTGTCTGCACCCATAAGCTGCAACTGCTGTGGACAGGGCCACAGCAGATCACAAGGCATCAGGGCCGGGATACTTTTGAACTTGAAGACTGTTCATGGTGGCACGCCAGTAGACTTAGAAGGTTGCCACCGGAGCAGAGGACTGAAGCTGCAGCGGGACGTTTCGATGCAAGCTGGGACTGGGGGGGTCCTGATTGATGAGGGCCCTCAAGCGAGGCCGATGGTGCCAGATGCAGGGTCCCCTCCTAGGGAACGCCCGGCTTGAATTCATCGGAGGCCCAGGTACTATGTGGTGAGGACTGCCATATTTGACGCCTGTTAAGACTAGCAGCAGAATAATCCGCTCCAACAAGGCCGGGCGTTCTGGCAGTCTACCCAGGTGCTCGTGTAGTTCACCTGTTTATAGTTATATATGTAGATATAAAAAAAAAAAAAAAGAAAAAAGGAAAAGGTTGGATGGTGATGTTTATATGATG
This sequence comes from Pholidichthys leucotaenia, assembly GCA_020510985.1. Taxonomy (NCBI): domain Eukaryota; kingdom Metazoa; phylum Chordata; class Actinopteri; order Cichliformes; family Pholidichthyidae; genus Pholidichthys; species Pholidichthys leucotaenia. Next base: position 100,198,339 of record CM035850.1, on the reverse strand, counting down.
AGTTTCATGTTCATTGGTTCGTTGAAATGGGGGGGGGGGGGTCTGGAGCTTTGTAAGGGAGGAAATGTTACATATGGGAATTGTGCCTCGGGGCTTGCCGTAGCTCAGCTGGGGGTTGGGGGGTTGATGACGTCAGGCGGGCTACAGCTGGGATATACACACATGGACAAAATTGTTGGTACCCCTCTGTTAATGAAAGAAAAACCTACAATGGTCACAGAAATAACTTGAATCTGACAAAAGTGGTAATAAATAAAAATTCTATGAAAATTAACCAATGAAAATCAGACAATGCTTTTGAAATGTGGTTCAACAGAATTATTTTAAAAAACAAACTCATGAAACAGGCCTGGACAAAAATGATGGTACCCCTAGAAAAGATTGAAAATAATGTGACCATAGGGACATGTTCAACCAAGATGTGCCCTCTAACATCACAGGTGTCTACAAACTTGTAATCAGTCAGTCGGCCTATTTAAAGGGTGACAAGTAGTCACTGTGCTGTTTGGTGACATGGTGTGTATCACGCTAAACATGGACCAGAGGAAGCAAAGGAGAGAGTTGTCTCAGGAGATTAGAAAGAAAATTATAGACAAGCATGTTAAAGGTAAAGGCTATAAGACCATCTCCAAGCAGCTTGATGTTCCTGTGACTACAGTTGCACAGATTATTCAGAAATTTAAGATTCACGGGAATGTAGCCAACCTCCCTGGATGTGGCCGCAGGAGGAAACTTGATGAAAAATGGAAGAGACGGATAATACGAATGGTAACAAAAGAGCCCAGAACAACCTCTAAACGCATTCATGGTGAACTCCAAGGTCAAGGTACATCAGTGTCAGATCACACCATCCATCATTGTTTGAGCCAAAGTGGACTTCATGGGAGACGACCAAGGAGGACACCACTGTTGAAAACAAATCCTAAAAAAGCCAGACTGGAATTTGCCAAACTGCATGTTGACAAGCCACAAAGCTTCTGGGAGAATGTCCTATGAACAGACGAGACAAAACTGCAACTTTTTGGCAAGGCACATCAGCGCTATGTTCACAGATGCAAAAATGAAGCATACCAAGAAAAGAACACTGTCCCTACTGTGAAACATGGAGGAGGTTCTGTTATGTTCTGGGGCTGCTTTGCTGCATCTGGCACAGGGTGTCTTGAATCTGTGCAGGGTATAATGAAATCTCAAGACTATCAAGGTATTCTAGAGAGAAATGTGCTGCCCAGTGTCAGCTTGGTCTTAGTTGCAGGTCATGGGTCTTGCAACAGGATAATGACCCAAAACACACAGCTAAAAACACCCAAGAATGGCTAAGAGAGAAACATTGGACTATTCTAAAGTGGCCTTCTATGAGCCCTGATCTAAATCCTATTGAACATCTGTGGAAGGAGCTGAAACATGCTGTGTGGAGAAGGCACCCTTCAAACCTGAGACAACTGGAGCAGTTTGCTCATGAGGAGTGGGCCAAAATACCTGCTGAGAGGTGCAGAAGTCTCATTGGCAGTTACAGAAATCGTTCGATTGCAGTGATTGCCTCAAAAGGCCGTGCAACAAAATATTAAGTTAAGGGTACCATCATTTTTGTCCAGCCCTGTTTCATGATTTTGTTTTTTAAAATAATTCTGTTGAACCACAATACAAAAGCATTGTCTGATTTTCACTGGTTAATTTTCATAGAATTTTTATTTATTACCACTTTTGTCAGATTCAAGTTATTTCTGTGACCATTGTAGGTTTTTCTTTCATTAACAGAGGGGTACCAACAATTTTGTCCACGGCTGTATATTGTGCTGTTCAGTTCAATAAAGAGAGTTCAGTGTTCAGCAGAGAGAGGCCTCTGTCTCCTATTCTTTAGACACAACAGATTGCATACTGAGATCTTCTTGGCACCCTCCCAGATTGCATCCCTTGAATCCTGATAAATGTTTACACCAAGTTCATTTTGCCATTTCTGTTCAACATCCTGCATAATTGACACACTCAACACATCTGACTAACTTAAAGCACTATAACAGCTGGTTATCATTTTTTTGGTTGGGCCTAAAAGAAGTAACCGCTCAACTGCAGACACTGTGGCATTTACATTGAAAGTGGTCTTTCTAGTTATGAAATCTTTGATCTGAAGAAATCTAAAAAAAATTCTGTCTAGAAAGGCCAAATTTCTCCTGAAGCTGTTCAAATGTTAATAACAATGCACCATCAAAAAGGTCATATTATAACTAGTGTCAATCATACCAGGAACAAAGTCAGGATTACATTGAATGGGGGATTAATAAAGTAGTTAAATCTGATCTTCCCTCAAGTTTTCGTGTCATAAACCAGTCCTTTAAAGTGTTGCAAATTATAGGATTATTATCACAGATTTCTGACAAGACAAGAGGCCCAACAGAGAACAGGAGGTCTGTGACTTTTCAAGACCCAACCAAACAGAAGTAGGATCTTTAACCTATTCTGCTATAAACCTTAGCTGAGATACTATTTGATACCATTTAATGTTAGGAACATCCAAACCTCCCATTGAACTTGGAAGCTGTAATTTTAGCATTTTTAGCCTTGGCTTTTTTATTCCAGATAAAATCACTCAACTAACCATTGAGTAACTTCAAAACCTTATTAGTTATAAATACTGCAATCATCTTTAGGGGGTATAGCAACCTGGGCAGGATATTCATTTTAATGATAGACACTCTGCCAAGTAATGATAGGGGAAGTGAATACCACCTATTTAAATCCTTCTTTATAGTGTCTAGGAGAGGGTTAAAAATAGCTTTAAACATCTGATGGCACACAGGAGTAATCTGGATACCCAAATTCACAAAACCTGACAGACCAGCAAAATGGAAATGATATAAGGGAACTAGTTCTATTTCTGAGGTTTCCCATGGGCATTGCTAAAAATTTAGAAAAGTTAATTTTATAACCAGAGAAAGACCCGAAATAATTAATGATATCGACCAGTCGCGGAACAGAGGTGGCAGGCTCCACTACATACAACAAAACATCATCCGCATAAAGGGAAATTTTATGTTGCGTCTCCCCTACATCTATACCCCTGACAGCTGGGTCCTATCTGATGGCTTCAGCCAAAGGTTCTACTGCAAGGGCAAAAACAGCAGGGCTTAGGGGTAGCTGGTGACTGTATCAGCATACTCCTCCACATCTGTCTTGTCTTCCTGGGAGGCTGCTATTTTGAAGACCTCCCAGTCTGTGTGCAGACTGGTTGGTGATGCCAGACTGACTGATGCCAGAGGTTTATTATACGAAAGTTTGATCCATTTGATAAAATTTTCCCCCAGATTAAATTTTTGTAATACTTTAAATAAATAAGGCCACTCAGCTCGGTCAAAGGCTTTCTCTGCATCCAATGAAATGACAACAGTGTCATCTTCTTGTGTTTGACAGAAATTAATATTTAAGAGCCTTGTAATGCTGTGACTAGAGCTTCTGCCTTTGATAAAGCCTGTCTGGTCCTCCTTAATAATAAAAGGCAGAACCTTCTCTAATCGCAGAGCCAGGATCTTAGATAACAGTTTAATATCTTTATTTAAAAGAGCAATAGGTCTATATGCTGAGCAATCTTCAGGGCACTTGCCTTTTTTAAGCATTAGGGAGATGTCAGCTTCTCTTAGTGACTGAGGTAAGCTTCCAGAGATAAAGGAGTGTTCCATCATCTCCAAAAATGGATCCACAAGTATATTCCCCTCTGGGGATCAATAAAGTATACAAAATCAAAAAAAAAAAAAAAAATAAATCCTGAAATTCTCTGTAAAATTCACTGCTCAAACCATCTGGCCCTGGTGCTTTACCTGATTGTAAACTGTTAATTGCTAATACAATCTCTTCTCTAGAGATGGGAGAATTTAAATCATGTCTGAGTATCAGAAATAGTAGGGAAAGCTAGGTCGTCCAAGAAAGAGTCCATCTTATGAGGCCCCTACTGTCTGGTCCACAGTATATAACTGAATGTAGAACTGCCTTAAAGTATTAATATTTTTGTTATCAAAGTAACACATACTGTTTAGACCTACAACTGAAGGAATCAGCTGGGAATCTTTTCTAATTTTTGTTAGATGAGATAAATACTTACTAGGTTTGTCTCCATGTTCATATAACCCCTGTTTTGAAAAAGAGCACTCTTAGCTTGCTGAGTTAATAATGCATTCAATGCAGCTTGTGTGGCACATTTTCTCTGCAATAATATAGGATCTGATAATGAACCAAGTACTCTTAATCTCTTCCAGTTCCTTTTCAAGTTTAGGTTGCTGTTCTTTTTGCTTTTGTTTTTTTGTTTTTTTTTTTAGGCTAAATGTACTATGATTAGGCCTCTGATATAAGCTTTAGATGTTTCCCATAATGAGGATGAGTCATTGATAGATTAAGAGTTGACAGCAAAGAATAGTTTAAAGTCATTTCTCAAGTAAATAAACCTTTCATCCTTCAGGAGACATGTATCAAATTTCTACTCTTAACCTGACCTAAACCAACAGATATATCTATTAATACAGTTGTATGGTCACTAACAACAATGCTGCCTATTGTACAAAAAGATGCAGATTGTACCAATAGTTTAGAAATGAAAAAATAATCAATCCTTGTATGACACTTATGGGGGGGGGGGGATAAAATGTAAATTCTTTAGCAGGTGGGTGGAGAGTTCACCATGCATCTACTAAATTCATTTTTTCACAAATAGCATAAAGAGCATCAGCCTGAGTTGTTAAAGATATATTCCGAGGAGGATATCTAGCAAGCAAGGGGTTAAGTAAGCAGTTAAAGTCTCCTTCCACTAAAGCTATTGCTGGGGAAAGCTCTACAAATTCAGAGAAGGCCTTAACCAAGAAGCTAGGTGAATAACTTGGTGGGCAATAAAGATTCATAATAGTAATCTCTTCACCATATAAAACCCCTTTAATAATCACATATCTTCCATGTGTGTCTTTAATGCATTTCACCAGCTGAAATTGGAGATTTTTATGTATTAATATAACTACACCCCTGTGGCTGGTGGGAAAAGAAGATGTGGGGTTTTCCCTGCATTTGGTAGTGCTATGAGATGACTTTTGTTGTGATATGGCACTATATAAATAAAGCTGAACTGAACTGAAATTGAATGAATAAACCTGGCCAACCCAGCCATATTTAAGTTTATGATGTCCATTACTGTCCAGGTGTGACTCCTGTAATAAAGCCACCTCTACTCTCTCCTTTTTCAATAAAGCATAAACCTTTCTTTGCATCACGTTACCCTTCAAGCCCCTCATGTTCCAGGAACAAAGTTTAATCCTATTGGAAGAAGACCTTAAGATTTATGAACCCTGTAAAGACTAATAAGTATGTCTCCAGCACCACATTTTGCACATGTGAGACTTTCCACAGCTGGCATAATGTAATGTACAGATACATTTTGCACATGTGAGACTTTTCCACAGCTGGCATAATGTAATGTACAGATAAATGGCATTCACTTATATAGTGCTTTTATTCTCATCTCTACATGACCAAAGCACTTTACAGATCCTGCTATCCACCCATTCACACACTGATGGCGGCATAGTTGCCCAACATGGCGCTGTCCAGACCCACCGGGAGCAATTGGGGGTAAAGTGTCTTGCCCAGGGACACAACGGCAGGATATCTGGGGAGAGAAGGATTCAAACCACCAACCATTAGGTTATTGGACAACCTGCTCTACCTCCTGAGCCACTGCCGCCCCAATAATATAAATTTTAACACGGTAGACCATTGTTGAGCACAAAACACACACCCAAACACAAAACAAAAAAATACACAAAACCAATAAATAAGTAAGATCGTTCCTCAAATCTCATGGGGATTGTTATTCTTTGAGGCACTTACTAAAGGCCAAAACGGTTCACAAGAAAAACAAAAAAAAAATAAATGAAAATTTAAAAAAAGGGAACGAGAACAAGCAATGCATTCAAATTTAAGTTTGAATCAAATTCGATATGGGATTTTCACCTTAAATAGTTGAATTAACGAATTGACGTGTATAAACACAAAAAACTGTGTCCATTATTTACAGACGTGGACAAAATTGTTGGTACCCCTCTGTTAATGAAAGAAAAACCCACAATGGTCAAAGAAATAACTTGAATCTGACAAAAGTGGTAATAAATAAAAATTCTATGAAAAATTAACCAATGAAAATCAGACAGTCTTTTGAATTGTGGTTCAACAGAATTATTTTAAAAAACAAACTCATGAAACAGGCCTGGACAAAAATGATGGTACCCCTAGAAAAGATTGAAAATAATGTGACCATAGGGACATGTTCAACCAAGATGTGTCCTCTAATTAACGTCACAGGTGTCTACAAACTTGTAATCAGTCAGTCGGCCTATTTAAAAGGGTGACAAGTAGTCACTGTGCTGTTTGTTGACATGGTGTGTACCACACTAAACATGGACCAGAGGAAGCAAAGGAGAGAGTTGTCTCAGGAGATTAGAAAGAAAATTATAAACAAGCATGTTAAAGGTAAAGGCTATAAGACCATCTCCAAGCAGCTTGATGTTCCTGTGACTACAGTTGCACATATTATTCAGAAATTTAAGATCCATGGGACTGTAGCCAACCTCCCTGGACATGGCCGCAGGAGGAGACAGATAATACGAATGGTAACAAAAGAGCCCAGAACAACCTCTAAACACATTCATGGTGAACTCCAGGGTCAAGGCACATCAGTGTCAGATCGCACCATCCGTCATTGTTTGAGCCAAAGTTGGCTTCATGGGAGACGACCAAGGAGGACACCACTGTTGAAAACAAATCCTAAAAAAGCCAGACTGGAATTTGCCAAACTGCATGTTGACAAGCCACAAAGCTTCTGGGAGAATGTCCTATGGACAGACGAGACAAAACTGCAACTTTTTGGCAAGGCACATCAGCTCTATGTTCACAGATGCAAAAATGAAGCATACCAAGAAAAGAATAAGATCATAAGATCATAAGATAAGCCTTTATTAGTCCCACAACGGGGAAATTCCAGGATTGCAACAGCACAGGGATAGCAACACTCAGAGCAACAATCAGAAGGCAAGAAAAAACAAGCAAGCAAGAGCAGCTAATATACATATGTACATATTACTATAAAATATATATATACACACACACACACAGACACACAGTGCAGAGCATTGTAGCTGGATGGAATAAATATATGAATATATGAACACACAGTGCAGAGCATTGTAGCTAGATGGAATAAATATGTAAATATATAAACACCCACAGTATGGAGCATTGCAGCTAGGTGGAATAAATATGCAAGTATATAAACACACACAGTGCGGAGCAATGTAGCTAGATGGAATAAATATATAGATATATAAATATAAACACACCCAGTGCAGAGCATTGTAGCTAGATGGAATAAATATGTAAATATATAAACACACACAGTGCAGAGCATTGTTGCTAGGTGGGATGAAACAGCATAACCGTCTATTTAGTTATCCTACATGGTATGATTATGTGCCCATACATATTCTCACCCTCCATAGCGACCGGTATGTTCCTAGTTGTATGCCGGAGAGGACCATTGTGTAAGTCTATTGCATCTTTTGCATTCAAAAAAAAAAAAAAAAAAAAAAAAAAAACTATTAGTTTGTTACGTCTTTTTGCTATCTCTGCGAGCAGCCCTGCTTAGGTTGTACAGTCTGACAGCCGTTGGTAGGAAGGACCTACGAAACCTCTCGGTTGTGCACCTGGGATGATGTAGTCTGCTGCTAAATGAGCTCCTCAGTGCATCCAATATGTCCAGCATAGGGTGGAACTCGGACTCCAGCAGAGATGACAGTTTAGCCACCGTCCTTCTCTCTCCTATCTCCTCCATCGGATCAAGGCGTTGCCCCAGGACAGAGCTAGCTTTCTTAATCAGTTTGTTCAGTCTCTTCCTATCGGCTGCAGTAATGCCACTGCCCCAGCAGACCACTCCAAAAGTGATGGCTGATGCCACCACCGTGTCATAGAATGACTTCAGCAGCGCCCCTTGTACACCAAAAGACCTGAGTCTCCTCAGCAGGAACAGCCTGCGCTGTCCCTTCTTGTAGAGTGCGTCAGTATTGTGTGGCCAGTCTAGTTTATTGTTCAGATGAATACCCAGGTACTTATAGGATGTCACCATCTCGATGTCTGTTCCCTGTATATTTACTGGTGCTGTGAGGGGCTGCCCATGCCTGCGGCAGTCCACCACCAGCTCCTTAGTTTTCCTCGCGTTGATCTGGAGGCAGTTCCGATGGCACCAGTCCACAAAGTCCTGGATAAGCCCTCTGTACTCAGCTTCATCTCTGCTGGAGATGAGACCAACGATCGCAGAGTCATCAGAGAACTTCTGTAGATGGCAATGTGTTGTGTTGTGTGAGAAGTCCGCAGTATAAAGAGTGAACAAGAAGGGAGCCAGCACCGTTCCCTGGGGGGCCCCCGTGCTACTGATGATCGTGTCAGAAACACAGTCCCGGGTTCTCACAAACTGAGGCCGGTTCGTGAGGTAGTCCAGGATCCATGATGACAGGTGCTGGTCCACCCCTGCGCGCAGCAGCTTGTCCTTCAGGATCATCGGTTGGATGGTGTTGAAAGCACTGGAGAAGTCAAAGAACATGATCCTCACCATATTCCCTAGGGAATACTGTCCCTACTGTGAAACATGGAGGAGGTTATGTTCTGGGACTGCTTTGCTGCATCTGGCACAGGGTGTCTTGAGTCTGTGCAGGGTACAATGAAATCTCAAGACTATCAAGGCATTCTAGAGGGAAATGTGCTGCCCAATGTCAGACAGCTTGGTCTTAGTCACAGGTCATGGGTCTTGCAACAGGATAATGACCCAAAACACACAGCTAAAAACACCCAAGAATGGCTAAGAGAGAAACATTGGACTATTCTATAGTGGTGTTCTATGAGCCCTGATCTAAATCCTATTGAAGATTTGTGGAAGGAGCTGAAACATGCCATCTGGAGAACCCACCATTGTGGGTTTTTCCTTTCATTAACAGAGGGTTACCAACAATTTTGTCCACGTCTGTAAACCACACATACACAGAGAGTCATAGTAAGGGACAGAGATGGATAATAAATACACCGTCCAACCTTAAGGTCCACATTCTCATCTACCCTGATTTGTCACACTGGATACAAAAGATAACTTCAGTTGAGGAGAGAAAAGTTTTCTTAGTGCCGTTAAAGGATACTTGAAGCCTTGCAGGGAACAGCATGAATATTCTGCTCCAATTCCTCTCAGGCGCTGCTTGGCTTTGTTAAAACCCTGATCCTACCGAGTGGGGTCCAATCGGACCCCACACATATGTTCTTATGCACAACACGGACATATTATCGATCACAGCTATCATGCTTTCTGACTTTGTCATCATCTGTGAATCACAAAAAATAAATTTGATTTAAAATACAGTTTTCTGCTTCCGGTTATGGCTGCCACGTAGGACGGACGTGTCTCGCTCTGCTCTGCTCCTGGAGAAAAAAAATCGGCAAATAACTCTCTCATTTGGGACAGAACGTATCCCAGCATTTGGGCGAGGATATGTCGGCGAAGCCTAAGGCTGGAAAACCAGGAAAAGGAAAAAGCGAGCCGCCGAAACAGTCCAAATTAACGGACTTTCAGGTCTGTGACGCAGCAAACAAAACTCCATATATGGCGGAGGAGGCTGGCAATGGTGCGATGTCTGCGGGGGGAGGCGCAGATGCGCTGATGGCTGCCATGAGTTCAATGAGAGCGGACTTTTCCTCTAGATTTGATGGGATTATGACAGCGTTGGAAGGAATAAGAAAGGAATTGGGTGGCTGTGTAGAACGAACGGCGCAGATGGAGCTCCGTCTCGCTAGTGCTGAAGATGACGTCACCCGTCTTCAATTAAAGGTGCGCACTTTGGAAAAAAAAAAATAAATCTCTGGAAGATAATATTTTGGATTTGGAATCTCGGTCGAGACAGAATAATTTGAGGCTGGTGGGTCTTCCAGAGGAATCAGAAGGTCGGGACGTATGTTCCTTTCTGGAAAAGTGGATTCCGGAGGTGCTGGGCAGCGAGGAGTTGCAATCAGCAGTGGTTCTGGAAAAAGCACATCGTATTGGCCCACGGAGAGATAAGGGACCGCCGAGGACCTTAATTATGAAGTTTCTTAGCAACAGAGACAGGATGAAGATCTTCAACGCTGCACGTGCTAAAGGAGAGATTAAACACCAGGACCAGCAGGTGCGGTTCTACCCAGATTTGGCCACAGGAATCCAGCAATTGAGGAAGCAGTTTGATCCCGTACGTAAGGAGCTGCGCAACCTTGGGATTCGTCATGGTGTAATCTATCCTGCGAGACTGCTGACCACGTATGAGGGCAGAACCCACATCTTCAAGACCCCAGAGGAGGCGCAGGAGTTCATCAAGAAGATCAAAGAAGAAGAAGAGACTGGTGGGAGCTAAGCATGAACAAAATATAAGGTAGAATAATTAAGCATTTGCACAGGCATCTGACTGACTTGAAGTAAATAGTAAGTTTACAAAATATAGATTGTATTATATATTAAAAAAACAAAACAAAAACAAAACAAACAAAAAAAAAACTATGATGTACAAAGTTGTTAAAAATTTTGGAGTTAAGTTGGAAAACTACAGAGGAGAGTTAATGTTACGTCATTAAAAGCAGTAGAGTTAGGGTGATTGGGAGGATGAAGAAGGAGTGGCTTAGGCTGTTCCCCGTGGGTGTGGAACGGTCGATGGCTATATCGGGAGACAGAATTTTTCTTTTGATTTTGGGGGGTTTGCCACAAGTGTGGGAAGGGGAAATTTGTTTGTGTGTAGTTTGTAGGATGAATGTTCAACCACTCATGTTTTTGCTTCTCTGTATGAGCATGTTTACACTGCAAGGTAATCCCAAACTCTCTATTGATCATGGACCAAAGTGTTAATCTTAATTTAACTTCATGGAATTGCAGAGGTCTACAAAATTTAAAAAAACTTCAACAAGTTATGAATAAAATAAAGGACATGGGTTCAAGAATTGTGTTTTTACAAGAAACTCATCTGATAGAGGAGGATGTTAAAAGAATTAGGAGTAGATGGCAGGGAAGTGTATTCACCTCTTCATTTTCATCCCGAGCCAGGGGAGTTATGACTCTCATACATAAATCAGTTCCTTTTCAAGTGAAAAATGTAATTGGAGACAAATTTGGAAGATATGTAATCATTCAAGGTTCTTTGCTATTAGAAAATATAAATCTTGTGAACTTATATGGTCCCAATATAGATGATCAGAAGTTCTTTGCTAATTTATTTCTCATCTTATCATCACTTACAGGGCAACATATAATAGCAGGGGATTTTAATTGTACATTGAATCCAGGTGTGGATAGATCAACAGGACTGGATTGTACGCACATTGGATGTAGGATGACTATTAATCATTTTATGAAAGAATTGAGATTGTTAGATATATGGGGAGAAATGAAACCACAAGTTAAAGCCTATTCTTGTTATTCCAGTACCTACAAGACATTCTCACGTATTGATTATTTTTTGATTTCCACAGAATTAAGGTCCAAGATTCAAAACTGCTTTTATGATAACATCGTGATCTCTGATCATGCACCCTGTTGTCTAATATATGTAGATAAAAAATTGACAAAGGAATCAGGTAGATGGCAATTTCAGCATAAATGGCTTCAGGATGAGGAATTTGTCAAGTATATAGAAAAACAGATAGACGAGTTCTTTGACATCAATACTACACAAACATCAGCATGTGTAAAGTGGGAGGCTTTCAAAGCTTTTATTAGGGGACATATTATTAGTTATACAGGATCAAAATCTAAGAAGACTCGAGAGGAGAGAGCTAAATTGGAACATAAAATAAAAAGTCTTCAGGAAAAAGTGTATGCAGGAAGTGACCCAAGGTTGGAGAATGAATTACTGATTTTGAGAGCTGAATACGACAAAAAATCAGCGAATAGAGCTGCCTCGAGTCTTCTAAGATTGAAACAATCTTTTTATGAACAAGGTGAAAAATCAGGAAAATTATTAGCATGGCAGATTAAACAATTGGAAATTAAAACACCAATTACCAGTATTATAAGTAACGGACAGGTAGTTATAGATCCTTTAGAAATTAATAGAGCCTTTAGAGATTACTATGAAAAATTATATGATACCAAAAATGAACCTGATTTAACAAAACTAAATGGGTTTTTGAACGAACTATCTATACCGTGTATTCCAAATGAAAACAGGGAGATATTGGAGTCTAAAATTAGTCAAGAAGAAGTTGGGCTAGCCATTGATAATATGAAATCAGGAAAAAGTGCAGGACCAGATGGTCTTCCAGTTGACCTTTATAAAAAATTTAAGAATAAATTAATAAAACCTTTTTTGGAAATGGTTTTAGAAGCATTTCAAAATAATAATTTACCATCATACATAAATAATGCCTTAATTATACTGCTGCCAAAACCAGGTAAGCCCTCTAATAAATGTGAAAATATGAGACCAATAAGCCTATTAAACGCCGACCTTAAGATAATCTGTAAAATTTTAGCAAGACGAATACAAGAAATTTTACCAAATATTATTAATCGAGATCAGAATGGCTTTATAAAGGGTAGACAAGGCTTCCATAATGTAAGAAGACTATTTAATATTATTTATTTTAATAAAGAAGCACCGGATACAGCTCTCCTATCATTGGATGCCGAAAAGGCCTTTGATAGAGTTGAATGGCCCTTTCTTTTTGAAGTCCTACAAAGGTTTGGACTTGGAAATAATTTCATAAAATGGGTTCAAATAATATACAATAATGCTACAGCAGAAATCCTAACAAATAACAATATTTCAAAACCAATAAAAATCAATAGAGGATGTCGACAAGGCTGTCCACTTTCACCTTTACTGTTTACTATGGCAATTGAACCTTAAGCGATACGTTTACATTCACAATTATATGGAATTAAAGTTGGACCAACAGAACATAAAATCTCCCTGTACGCCGATGATATAATTTTGTTTATGTCGAATCTAAAAAAATCAATTCCAACCTTGTTGAATTTAATAAAGAATTTTGGGGAAATATCAGGATATAAAATAAATAAAACTAAATCTTCAATATTAATGCTAAATGAGACCCAGAGAAATTACCCAGCCCCTGAGGTAAATCAATTCAATGTTGTAAATCAGTTTAAATATTTAGGAATCCATATTATGCCTAAGCTAGAATCAGTCGCCAGTGTCAACTATGAAGCCTTAATGTCAGATATCAATGAGTTAACTCAGAGATGGATGTCACTACCAATGTCGATGATCGGGAGAATCAATATACTTAAAAGTAATATTTTACCTAAAATACTTTATTTATTTCAATACATTCCCTGCTTGGGTTAAGGACTTTGCATTCGCTAAATAAATAAATACATTCCCTTATCACCACCTTTAGATCTATTCTCAAGAATAAAAAAAAAGTTAGTGGAATTTATATGGAACAACAGGAGGGCTAGATTACGTTTGTCTTTATTATATTTACCATTTGATCGTGGAGGTCTGAAATGTCCAAATTTTATGTTGTATTATTGGTCGGCACAACTGAGGTCTATGACATATTATTTTTCATCAAATGATCTCCCTCACTGGACTGAAATGGAATCATACAATTTACCTTTACCTCTTCCCATATTCATATACTCAGATTCGGCAAAAAAATTACAAAAACAAGTTAAAAATCCATTTGTAAAGCATATGATCAAAATATGGTGTGAAGCTAAAAACTATTTAAAAGAACCACAGTTATTGTCACAATTTAGTCCAATATGGGGTAATCAATATTTTAAACCAGGGAGAGCGGACGCTGTATTTAAAGTATGGAATTTAAAAGGGATACAAAAGATTCAGGATTTATATTTGCCATGTGCAGACAACATAATGTCTTTTGAAGAGCTGAGGATCAAATTTAATCTCAATAGAACACATTTTTTTAAATATCTTCAACTTAGAAACTTTATTCGATCAAATCAAAATAAAGCTCTCACTCGACCTATTTATTCATCCTTGGAAAAAATGATGATGAAAGATAGTAAAAGAAAGGGTATTATTTCAGAGTTTTATAACTCATTGACACTATCTTCAAGTGAAAATTCACTGAAAAGATTAAACTACTGGAAAGAGGATCTGCAAATTGAAATTTCAGAGGAACAATGGGAATTGGCTTGTACAGAAGCTCAAACCAAATCAATAAATGCACGCCTTAAATTGATACATTTCAAATGGTTAATGCGGATGTATGTTACACCGGAGGAGTTAAATAGATAAAAATATACCAGATACATGCACAAAATGCATGGAAAGTAAAGGAACCCTATTTCATTGTTTATGGGAATGTAGATTAATAAGAATGTTTTGGGAAGAGGTGAGGGTAACAATTGAAAAAATAATCTCAAAACAAATCATATTGAATCCTAAACTGTTTTTGTTGGGTCTGTACCCAGAAAAGCATAATTTTAATAAAAGTGAAAGAACATTCATAGACCTCAGTTTGCTTAATGCCAAAAAATGTATTGCACTATTATGGAAAAAGACTCATAGACCAGATGTGACTCAGTGGTTAAGACAGATGTTAACAAACCTTCCATTAGAAAGAATAACATATATACTGAAATCAAAGGAAATTGTGTTTGAGAATATATGGAGACCTTTTATTGATTATGTAAAAAATTTAAACATAACTCTTGAAGAAGAAGGTGAATGATGTGTGTGGACCTTGTAAATTCCAAACTGGTGAACATAATATGTATACTTATGTATTGGATTGTCTAGACTAAACAGAGGAGCATTGTTGAAGATTTGATTTTGTTGGTGGTTGTTGGTGTTTTTAGTGCATTTTTTTTTTGTAGTACTTTAGTGTTAGTGTTTGATTGTTTGTATCATGTTTGTTAAAAAAAAAAAAAAAAAAAAGGTTCAATAAAGATATTGTGGAAAAAAAAAAAATAGTTTTCTTCTGTACTGTCACTTCAGATTTTTCATTGGGGTCCGATCGGACCCCAGGGAAAAATATGATGTTAATGATATTAAATGTATGAATTTTGTGTTATATTTCAGTGAATGATGGCTCAACAAGGTAGACTTTGGTCAGAGAAAGAAGGAAGACCTATCTTTAGTGCCACCATGTCGCGAACTAGGCCACCATTTTTCAACCAGTGTGCCCTGGTGCGTTCAGGTTTTTGTGGGAAATTATCTACAATGGCAAAGTATTTGCATTTCTTGTACCAATTAAGAAGTGAAATTAGATAATTTCCCACAAAAACCTGAACGCACCAGGGCACACTGGTTGAAAAACACATTACAACCGGGCTACTCGTGCTGAAAGGCAGGCAACCGACAAACTAGCCCCATTCCGGGATTTTTGGATCATGTTTCAAGCACAACTCTTTGTTTTAATTAAATAAAACATTTTAAGTGGAAAAAAATACTTTGGTATTGCTTAATAATCCAATTAACAGTTAAATTTTGTGTGGGGTCCAAACGGACCCCAGTTGGTACTATTTGTATGTAAAATATGTTGGTAGGATGAGGGTTAAAAACTCCTTTCATCTACAAAGAACCTCAGCAGAGAGGTCGTGGTAGAAGGCTATTTTCCTCCCGTCCAAAGTAATATTGCCATTGCCTGCTTCACATCGTGCTGCTGCCATCACTCTCTGCTTGTCAGGAAACGAGTGGAACCTGATGATGACCGGGCGAGGTCGCTGATCAGAGCCGGGTGCGGGTGCAAGGTAGCGGTGAGCCCTCTCTAGCTTAACCTGGCCATCCTTTGTATCCATATTAAGAAAATCTGGAAGCCAGTGCTCAAAGAAGTCCAAAGCATTCCCCCCCTTCATGTTCTCTGGCAAACTGACAATGCATATATTCTTTTGCTGCCCTGTTCTCCAGGTTGTCTACATGTTCAGAGAGGGATTTTATTTTATTCTCCAAAGCTAGGACCATGTTAGCCAACAGCTCGTTAGCCATTTCCATCTGTAGCGTCCTAGCCTTTAGCTCGTCCAGACGGTTAACGATCCCTTTCAACTCGTTGGTATGAGAGAGAACAGTCATAGCTAACGGCTCCAGTTTATCATCAATAGCCTTCATTATCTTACTGGTCATAAGCTCAAATGCTTTAGCGAGCCCAGGCCCCAGTTCCATCTCATCTTGTTCGCAGCCATGTTGGACTAATGGCATGGCTGTGCGCTTGGCGTTTTGTTGTCGTGGCTCACTGCTGTTCTTACCCTTCAACGACGGCATCGTTTTATGTTGTCTTGTCCAGTATTGCTCAAGAGTCATATTATGTTAGCTTACAAGAAAGAAGCCATATTGCCAAATGAAATTAAAATAATAACGGACTTTAAAACATTCACTAAAAATGTTAAAAACTGGCTGAAAAATAAACAAGAATGTACTCATGTATGAATTAATTGTCTGCAAAGTGAGAGTGAATGAAGGGAAGGAATAAATGTGTTTGTTTATAGTGAGTGACGGAGGGAGGAAGGCCTGAAATAGGCAAATGTGAGTTATGTTATATGTGTTAAATGTGAGTCAGGCTGTTATATTTGTGTATTTATAATATTTATAATATTTATGTTAAATGTGAGTCAGGCTGTTATATTTGTGTATTTATAATATTTATAATATTTATAATTGTGTATTTATAATTTTTCTGCATTGATGTATGTGGTTATTGTGTATATTTTTTATCTTGATTCTTTTTTCTAAAGCCCATCCAGGGACAAGAGTTGCAAATTAGCTAATAGCTATACACTCTATGTGCAACACATCAGATTGATTGTCTTTGATTAATTGTCTATGTTTATTGCACTGTCCCTGTCAAATAAACTAATCTACTACTACTATTGTGGTGACCCACAACACTCTACAGGAACATTCCTCACACTCAGCATGCCTGCAGGAAGCAGAGGACAATTTGCATAAGGACAGAGAGCCTCTGGGGAGACAATCAGAACAATGGACTATTGTTCATGCATCCCCGGGTTAAGGAGAGGATGTCTGGGCACCAGTTGGTCATGCTAATCATATGTATTGACTGATATGTATACCAATATGCCAATGTGCCATGCATTCTCTCTGTCTGCATAAAAGAGCTTACTATACATGCCTCAACAGCACAGCAGAACACAGTAGCTCAGAGCTACGATGTGTGTCTCATTCTGATGGAGGAAATAAAACTCTACAACCTTCCAGCTCGTCGCATCTCGCCTGAGCTTATTCCTCCAAACCATATCTTAAGTGAGAACATTAAACATATTTAGGCATTTATGGAGCTCCACAAAAGCCGATTAAGCCACTAAGCCGCCATCTTCCTTTCCACCACCATATTTTACTGTTGGTATGATGTTCCTTTTCTGAAATGCTGCGTCACTTTTACGCTGGATGTAATGGGACACGCCTTCCAAAAAGTTCAGCTTTTGTTTCGTCAGTCCACAGAGTGCTTTCCCAAAAGTCTTGGAGATCATCAAGATGTTTTCTGGCAAAACTAAGATGAGCCTTTGTTCTTTTTGCTCAGCAGTGGTTTTCGTCTTGGAACTCTGCCATGCAGGCAATTTTTGCCCAGTCTCTTATGGTGGAGTCATGAACAGTGACCTTAACTGAGGCAAGTGAGGCCTGCAGTTCTTTGGATGTTGTTGTTGGGTCTTTTGGGACCTCTCTGATGCGTTATTGCTGCGCTCTTGGGGTAATTTTGGTCAGCCGGCTACTCCTGGGAAGGTTCACCACTGTTGCATGTTTTTGCCATTTGTGGATAATGGCTCTCACTGTGGTTTGCTGGAGTCCCAAAGCTTTAGAAATGGCTTTATAAGCTTTTCTAGACTTACGAATCTCTATTACTTTGTTTCTCATTTGTTCCTGAATTTCTTTGGATGGCATGATGTCTAGCTTTTGAGGATCTTTTGGTCTACTTCACTTAGTCAGGCAGGTCCTGTTTAAGTGATTTCTTGAATGAGAACAGGGATGGCAGTAATCAGGCCTGGGTGTGGCTAGAGAAATTGAACTCAGCTTTCCAAAGATGTGATAAACCACAGTTAATTTACGTTTTCACTGGGGAGGGGGGGAGAGAGATCACTTTTTCACACAAGGCCATGTAGGTTTGGATTTTTTTTTTTTACCCTTAATAAGATGAGATAAGATAAGCTTTTATTAGTCCCACAATGGGGAGATTCCAGGATTGCAACAGCACAGGGATAGCAACACTCAGAGCAATAATTAAGAAGATACGGAAGATATAAATAAGAGCAGTGGATATACATACATACACATCAATATATAAATATACTGTATATACAAAGTGCGGAGCATTGTAGCAAGATGGAATAAACAGCATAACCGTCTACTTAGTTATCCTACATAGTATGAATATGTACCCATACATATTGTCACCCTCCGTAGCGACCGATACTGTCCTAGTTGTATATACTGGAGGGGACCATTGTGTAAGTCTATTGCGTCTTTTGCATTCAGTACTATTAGGTCGTCACGTTTTTTTTTGCCATCTCTGCGAGCAGCCCTGCTTAGGTTATACAGTCTGACTGCCGTAGGTAGGAAGGACCTGCGAAACCTCTCGGTTGCGCACCTAGGATGATGTAGTCTGCTGCTAAATGAACTCCTGAGTGCGTTCAGTATGTCCTGCATAGGGTGGGACTCGGACTCCAGCAGAGATGACAGTTTAGCCACCATCCTTCTCTCTCTCCTATCTCCTCCACTGGGTCAGGGTGCTGCCCCAGGACAGAGCTAGCTTTCTTGATCAGTTTGTTCAATCTCTTCCTATCGGCTGCTGTAATGCCACTGCCCCAGCAGACCACTCCAAAAGTGATGGCTGATGCCACCACCGTGTCGTAGAATGTCTTCAGCAGCGCCCCTTGTACACCAAAAGACCCGAGTCTCCTCAGTAGGAACAGCCTGCACTGTCCCTTCTTGTAGAGTGCATCGGTATTGTCTGACCAGTCTAGTTTATTGTTCAGATGAACACCCAGGTACTTGTAGGATGTCACCATCTCAATGTCTGTTCCCTGTACGTTTACTGGTGCTGTGAGGGGTTGTCCTTGCCTGCGGCAGTCCACCACCAGCTCCTTAGTTTTCCTCGTGTTGATCTGGAGGCAGTTCCTATGGCACCAGTCCATGAAGTCCTGGATAAGTCCTCTGTACTCAGCTTCATCTCCATTGGAGATGAGGCCGACGATTGCAGAGTCGTCAGAGAACTTCTGTAGATACCGGATGTACCGGAGTGGTGGCTCAGTTGGTAGAGCATCCGCCCCACACCCGGGAGGCAGGGGTTCAAATCCCGGCCGGGTCATGCCCAAGACCATATAAAAGTGGAACTTCCTGCCGTCCAGCTTGGTGCTCAGCAATAATGGAATGGAGGAGGGAAATTTGTGGCGGCGCCTTGCATGGCAGCGGCCCTCTGATTCTTGGGGTGTGTGATTAACACAGTAGATAGGTAAAGCACAATCTCGTTCTACTGTACATGATTGGTTGCACAGTTGAATGACAATAAGGGTAAAAAAAAAAAAAAAAAAAAAAGATGGCAGTGTGTTGTGTTGTGTGAGAAGTCCGCAGTATAAAGGGTAAACAGGAAGAGAGCCAAAACCGTTCCCTGGGGGGCCCCAGTGCTACCGATGATTGTGTCGGACACACAGTCCAGGGTTCTCACAAACTGAGTGCAGCTTGTCCTCCATCTTCTTCCTGAAGCTGTCCTTGCCTTCTCTGATCTTCCTCCTCAGCTCCCTCTGTACGGACTTCAGCATCTCCCTGTTCCCCGACCTGAAGATCCTCTTCTCTGCGTGGGTTTACTCCGGGATTTCTCCGGTTTCCTCCCACATGCCAAAAACATGCATGTTAGGTTAATTGGCTGTTCTAAATTGTCCCTAGATATCTGTTTCCTATAGGCCCTTAGAATAGAGGGTTAGTATTAATGAAAGCGCTTTGAGTGGTCTTTGTGACTAGAAAAGCGCTATATAAGTGCAGGTTAGTTAGTTAGTTCTCTCTCAGAAGTGTTTTAATCTCAGGGTTGATCCAGGGTTTGTTGTTTGAGCAACACCGTATGGTCTTGGTGGGTACGGTGTTGTCCACACAGAAGCTGATGTAGTCCGTGATGGTGTGAGTGAGGCCATCGATGTCCTCAACATGTGGATCGCAGAGCTGCTCCCAGGCAGTGGTTTCAAAGCAGTCCTTTAGAGCGTCCATTGCCTCCTCAGACCATAACTTCACTGTGCGCATGACCGGAGGTTGTCTGTGCACAAGGGGTTTGTACACTGGCAGGAGATGAACCAAGTTGTGATCCGATCTCCCGAGTGGGGGGAGTGGTGATGAGGTGTACTCCTCAGTGTTTGTATAGAATAAATCCAGTGTTTTATTGTCTCTAGTGTGGCATGTGACATACTGGGTAAATGTGGGTAGAATATGGTTGAAATCGCCGGAGATGAGAAGAGCATCTGGGTGTTCTGTCTGCAGCCTGCAGGTTACTGAGTGGATGACGTCACATGCTGTCCCAGCGTTCGCTGTCGGATTTGCATAAATAACAATGCAGAGCACGTGTGAGCATTCCCTCGGGAGATATGTAGGCCGCATGCTAACAGCTAGCAATTCAATGTCTTTGCTACAGTGTTGTTCCTTAACCGTGATATGCCCCGGTCTGCACCAGTTGTTAATGACGTACATCATCACCCCACCGCCCCGTGCCTTCCCACTGTCTGGTGTTCGGTCTGCCTGCATTGCGTGGAAACCCTCCAGTTCAATGTTAGCATCTGCTGCTAGTCCTGTTAGCCACATCTCTGAGAATAGGAACAGGCTACACTCCCGGTCTATGCTATCGTAGCGGGAGATGGCCGCTAGTTCATCTGTCTTTCCGAGTATCGATCGTAATAATAAACACCATTTAAAAACTGCATTTTGTGTTTACTTGTGTTGCCTTTGTCTAATATTTAAATTTGTTTGATTATCTCAAACATTTAAGTGTGACAAGCGTGCATACAAAAAAAAAAAAAAAGTCAGGAAGGAGGCAAACACTTTCACACCACTGTAAATGCTCTCTGGCCCATGCAAGACAATGACACCTGTGCCTGCTGGTGTGGTCAGGTACCCTTGCAGGTTGTCTAGCATGGAGACCACGCTGATGGAAATGGTTTTCTAATGGTCTGATGTCACACTTGGGTGCCTCACCTCCCTTAAACATACCTGGAGTTGAGTGGCATTCATCGTCTGGTTCCGCAGGGCACTGTTCACAATGAAGCAGTTATCAGCATGGGATGTAGCCAAAGGATGTCCACTTCTATGTTTTTCTGTGATTCTTCCAGTCTCTCAGAGGCTGTGTCTCAATTTAGGTGTTGCAGCCTCATAGACCGCGGCCCTGGAGGCCAGAACACTCAAAGGTTGGGTAAACTGCATCTAAAGGCTGATTTATGACTTAAATGAGATTGTCTAGTCTTTGGAGGAGAATTTATTTGCAAATAAATTTATTTGCAAATAAATTCTTTAAAAAAATCAGACAATGTGATTTTCTGGATTTTTTTTTTCTCATTTTGTCTCTCATAGTTGAGGTATACCTATGATGAAAATTGGAGACCTCTCTCATCTTTTAAGTGGGAGAAATTGCATAATTGGTGGCTGACTAAATATTTTTTTTCCCCACTGTATTTGTCATCATTTCAAACTGACTCATTCCCGCAGAAAATGAAAATAGCAAAAGTAATACCATTATTCAAGCAAGGAAATAAACACCACTACACAAACTACAGACCAGTATCGCTTCTCCCACAAATTTAAAAATCTCCCAAATTTAACTTTTCAACAGATTAGAAAACTTTAAATAAACAAGATGTGCTTAATCAGAACCAATATGGATTTAGAGCCAAGAGTACAACATCATTGGCGATAATGGAAGCAACAGAGGAAATAATAAATGCATTAGATCAAGGAAAATATGCAATTGGTGTATTTATAGATTTTAGAAAAGCATTTGATACAATAAATCATTCAATACTTCTTAATAAACTGCAAATGTATGGTATTAGGGGAATGGCTCTGAATTGGGTTACAAGTTATCTGAGACAACAGTTTGTGAAGATGGGAGAATATATGTCTGGGTGTGTGGGAATTGCCTGTGGGGTCCCCCGGGGGTCAGTATTGGGCCCCAAATTATTTAACATATATTTTCATTCATTCATTCATTCATCTTCCTACGCTTAATCCTTTTCGGGTCGCGGGGGAGCTGGAGCCTATCCCAGCATTTTTGGGCGGGAGGCAGGGTACACCCTGGACAGATCGCCAGTCCATCGCAGGGCCAACACAAAGAGAGACAACCATTCACTCTCACATTCATACCCAAGGACAATTTAGAATCCCCAGTTTTGATGCCAATTAACCTAACTTGCATGTTTTTAGCATGTGGGAGGAAACCGGAGAAATCCCAGAGTAAACCCACGCAGACATGGGGAGAACATGCAAATTCCACACAGATCACTGTTCGTCAGGGGCTGGGATCGAACCCAGGATCCCCCGGCCAAGGGTGAGTTGCTGTGCTGCCGCAGTGCTAACCACTCCCCACCGCGCTGCCCTATTTAATATATAAATGATATATTCCAAGTTTCTAAATTATTAAAAATAATATTTGCTGATGATACTAATATATTTTATTCTGGAAATAATTATAATCAACTAATCCATACTCTAATGAATTAAATAAGCTTAAAAAATGGATGGATTGTAATAAATTATCACTAAATATAGATAAAAACTAAGGTAATGATATTTGGTAATTGTAAAAATAAAGAAGATATACATATTCATATAGATAATGCAGTTATTGAAAAAAAAAGTTAAGGAGATCAAGTTTCTGGGTGTAATACTAGATGATAAAATTAGTTGGAAACCACACGTCAGATACATACAAAACAAAGTTGCAAAAAATATTGCAATTATAAATAAAATTAAGCAGGTCCTAGATTACAAATCACTTCATATCTTGTATTGCTCATTAGTACTTCCATACTTGACCTATTGTATAGAGGTCTGGGGTAACAGTTATAAAAGTAAACTTAATTCATTGCTAATATTACAAAAAAGGGCAGTCCGTGTTATACACAAAGTCGGGTATCTCGAACATACTAATTTATTGTTTTTACATTCAAAGTTATTGAAATTACGGGATCTGGTTCATTATTATACAGCACAATTAATGTTTAAAGTCCGTAAAAACCTTTTTCCACACCATATACAAAATCTTTTCAGTGAGAGAGAAGGGAAATAATTTACGGAGGAACACAAAATTTAAAATTCACTTAGTAAGATCTACTAGGAAGGGTTTTTGTGTGTCTGTGTGTGGGGTAAAATTGTGGAATGGGTTGGGGGAGAAACACAGGCAATGTCCCAACATCCATATATTTAAATCAACATATAAAGAAATGATTTTTGAGCAGTATGAGAATGAAGGGCAGTGATGTTACAATGTGTCTTCAGTGAGGGAAGGTTGTTGTGTGTGTTATTGTGTTACGGTGATTGTGATGGTGTTGTCTGTGTTTGTTTATTGTTGTTGCAATATTGTTGCAACAATATCAGGGCAGTATATCAGGGCAGTGGCTTGACTTTGCTTGGAGCCGGTCTAGAATGGAGCAGTGAGGCGCCTCCTTCCCTCCACTAGCCTTAGGTGCGTACCTTGGGCAAGTGCTAGTGCACCCGCAGCCTCCCTTGCCAGGGTTACGGCACGGCAGTTATGTCATCAACTCGATGGCATCTCTGGCACTACATCATTGGCGCTTCTGAACGTCAACTCGGCTTCAGCTGCGGCAGGCGTCTGTCTACTCGGCTTCAGTTACAGCAAAATGCAACGAGTCTCTCTGCGACCATCTCAGCTTTGCTGTGTTGTCGAGTAACAGAGTACCTTGCCAAGGGACACTGCCTATGCGCCAAGCAGTGTCATCGTCATCATCATAGGTGCAGCCCCACAGTTTTCAATGGAAGTACAGTTAAGGAGAGAAGATATGGCTACCGCATATGGGGGGACCGATGCACCACTCAATACGGCAGTGGCGACAAGTAGACGAAATCCGTATACTGCTACCGTGTCCGGGGTAACCGACGAACAACACCATCGACCTTCTGTTTCGAACTCATGCAATCAATGCCTCAATCTCGGTGCTCGGAATGTCCGTACAACCAATGACAGTGAGTCTTCAATCAGACCTGAAAGAGCAACAGCCCTTATCTGTCGTGAGCTAGAGAAAGCGACCATTGACATCTGTGCCCTAAGCGAAGTTTGGTGACCTGGCACCGGAAACGTAGTTGGGAGGAGTCACACAATCTTCTGGAGTAGAGGAGAAGAGAGAACAGCTGGCGTTGGCTTTGCCATTTCCAACAAGCTAGCTGCTCAAGGTATCACCCCTACACCAATCAGCGACAGGCTTATGTCAATGCGCATACAGCTAAAGGGAGGAAACAATCCAACTCTCAGTGTATATGGGCCGGCCATGCAAAGATCTCAGGAAGAAAAAGAGCAGTTCTATGAAAAGCTTGGCAGCTGCACATCTGCCACCGAGATGGACATCATCATCATCCTGGGCGACTTTAATGCTCGAGTGGGCAAGGACTGGAAATCGTGGCCGAATGTAATTGGAAAACATGGCGTTGGTAAAATGAACTCCAACGGGCTTATGCTCTTAGAATTCTGCACCAGATTCCAGCTCAGTGTCATGGGTACTATGTTCCAACAGAAAAACACCTTAAAGAACACATGGCAACACCTACGTTCAAAGCACTGGCACCAAATCGACCATGTACTATCCAATAAGGCCACAAAACCATATGTCACAGTGACACGAGTCAATCGAGCAGCAAACTGCTTCACCGATCATAAGCTCCTGGTATCTAAGTGCCTGTTCTTTATTAAAAACAAGAAGAGTGGTACAAGGCCTCCCAAGAAGCTAGACACACATTTGGATGATGACAAAAAAGCATTACTGGAGCTCTTCCTAGACGAAAAGTTGTCTCCCTGTAAGATGGACTTTGATGAACTCAGAGTTATTCTCCAGAATGCTGCCACCCATGTCTTCGGCAAAAAGAAACGAGTGGAGAATGACTGGTTTGATGATCAGGACCAAGAAATTCAAAAGCTGCTTCAAGACAAGAACTTGGACAGGCATGTTCTAAAAAGGCGGATCAGAGAGCTAAAGAATGACTGGTTTCAGCGCAGAGCTGAGGAGGCAGAGCGGCACTCTCAGGAGAAGAACCACAGAGTTTTATGCTACCCTCAATGCCGTCTATGGCCCTAGATCCAGAAGCACCCATCCTGTGAAGTCCAAAGATGGTGAGCTCCTGACTGTTCCTGACAAGATAAAGGACAGATGGGTTGAACACTTCAGCGACTTATTAAACCAACCAACGGATGTTGACTTGAGCATCGTCGATGGCATAGACCAGCTTCCAGTTATCGAATCAATGAGCCTCCCAATTGAAGACCAAGAACTTGACCAAGCCCTTAGAAACACCCGATTTAGAAAGAGCCTAGGTCCAGACGGTATTCTACCTGAAGTACTTGTGCATGGAGGACGTCGCTTAAGAGCTTTCCTACTTGTCCTATTCAACATCTGCTGGACTACAGAGATTATCCCAACCGACTGGATAGACGCCATCATCGCAATTCTGTTCAAAAAAGGTGACAGAAGCCTCTGCGGCAATTACAGAGGAATCTCACTGCTCAGTGCTGTCGGTAAAGTCTTCGCGGGCATTATCTTGCAGAGGCTTCACCTGTTAGCAGAATATATCTACCCCCAGTCGCAGTCAGGGTATTGAAATGGTAGAAGTACAATAGATGGGATTTTCACCCTTCGCCAGCTGATGGAAAAAAACAAGAGAGCAGCGCAGATGTTTGTACATAGCCTTCATGGATTTTGTGAAGGCGTTTGACATGGTCACTCGCGAGCTCCTCTTCATCATCCTTGGCAAAACTGGCTGTCCTCCAAAGTTTATAAGAATCATCAAGAGACTATACACGGACATGCACACCCGACTTGCTATCAATGGTGAACTCACCCAATCCCTTGAATACAACAGCGGGGGCAAGCAGGGGTGTAAACTAGCTCCAACACTCTTTGGCATGTACGCAGCAGTCCTACTTTGGCTCGCTTTCAAAGAAATCAAGCACACCTGCAGCATACAGATCAGACTGCATTACGATGGTGATCTTTTTGACCTCCGCAGATTAAAAGCGAAATCCAGAGTCCTCACAGAATATATTAGAGAAGCTCAGTATGCTGACGATATTGCGATCTTCACACCAGAGGGCCTGCAGACGTTATCCTCCTACAATGACGTTGCTAAGAGAATGGGTCTCTGCATCAACACAGTCAAAATAGAGACCATGTGTATTGGCAATACAGCTGAGTTCTTTGACGACATCAAATTGGCCAACGTTACTTGCTTTAAGTATCTCGGCAGTTATGTCAGCAGTGACTGCTCTATGAAGGGGGTACTTGCATCTCGCATCCAAGTAGCATCGTGTGTTTTTGGCCATCTGCACAAGAGGGTGTTTGATTCGCATGACCTCACAGTCTCTACCAAAGTTGCAGTTTACAATCAGTGCCTTATGCCCCTCCTGATGTATGGCAGCGAAACCTGGACCCTTTACCAGCATGAAGTCAGGCAGCTTTGCATAATCCAACAGCGTCACCTTTGCCTTATACTAAACACCAAGTGGGACGATTTCATCAGCAATGAGGAGGTGCTGCGGCGGGCACACGTCGAAGACATCGAGATCAAGCTTGTAATGAGTCACCTGCGCTGGTTAGGTCATGTCTGTCAAATGAATGATGATAGGCCGGTGAAGGAACTCCTGTATTGTGAGCTGGCTCATGGTTCTCGCAAAGTAGGTCGACCCAAACTCCGTTTTAAGGACACATGCAAAAATGCATTGAAGTGTGCTGATGTTTTAGATCAATGGCAATTGGTAGTACATGATAGAGTGGAATGGAAGAAACTCGCGAGGAAAGTTTGCAGAGCGCATAATACAAAGAGAGTGATGGCTCACGAGAAAAGATGGGCTCGACGCAGAGTAAGGAAGGAACTGTGGATATACCCGTTTCCGGTGAAAGGCAATGATGCAATATTGTTGGATGTTGGTATTGTTGTCAATATGGACTGTCGTCGTTGTGTCATTTCTGTTGTATAATTTGACTATGGGGTGCGTTATGGTGAATGTGGTTGTGGGATGAAAGATGACTAAGGGTGATACTGTAATTTGTTGGGTATGGAAAAGGGGTGGGGCCATATAAGCGTTGGCTTCTTCCCACTCCTTTTGAACATTTTATTTTTGGCTCGTTTTTTGTTTTGTTTTAAATTCTTTTCTTTTTCAGAATGATTGATTTTATTTATTTGAACAATCAATCCACGTCATACTGTATTTTTATATTACTGACAGTTAAAGTGAATGGAGGGAGGTTTGACTTCAGAAAAAAAAAAAACAGTTCAACCTGTTTAATACATTAAGCGAAGCATACAGCACATTAGAAAAAAATAATGTCACCTAACAAACTTAAATCAGATGTTGTGTTTTTTCTGGATTATTGGTGTTTTCACGTTCAAACTGCTGCATAAGGGGAAAAAAAAAAAAAAAACATTTCCGACTTCGTTCTGCTTCTACCCGAGCTGGGGGGGGGGGGGGGGAGGATACTCTATGTATCCTTCATTTTCGGGGTTTTGAAGGCTGCATTTGTCAGCCACATGTGAAGGAGCCCACGGAATGGGACAGCCTTGGCGTCACATACATCAGCACAGTGACTTATCTGGTCTAGAAATGTGCACTTGGGGAACGCAGAACCTGAACTGAGACACAGCCAGTGTCGCTGTTGCAATCTGCTGATGTTACACCCTCAAGTTTGGTGTATTTTGACCTGAAAATGGGGATAGATAAATAGATGCTCGACACAAACGGTCTTCTTTTCAAGTTCATTTAAAATGAATACAAAAGGCAGTTTTACTACACAGAAATAAATTATACATATACAGTATCAGTCTTTAATACATAAACAAGAACACCAATTAATACAGATATAATAAAACTAATAACTAGAGTACACCGTTGTCTGCCTGTAAGAGGGTGAACCTTAATTAACAGTTATAACAGTGTACTGCGCACTGACAGGGTTAACCTCACGCATCTGCTTCAACGGCTTACCAGCTTAACGAAAATATGCAACTTAAAGTTAGTAATTATTTACTACTGTGAAGAGCGTAATTCACAGCTGTTACATACCCCACCAAGAGCCTGGTTTACCGGATATCAAGATCAGATAGCCGTTAATGGTTTCTGACTGCTCAGCGGATTAGCTCCACTTCACGGCTGTAACCATTTAAAGCCAACCAAAAGGGTTAACAATAAATAACCGTCATCACAATTTACTAGACAAATTCCTAAAGATTGGAAAAAATGCATTAAAAAAAAGAACAAACTTCTGTCAGCACAGTAACACAGAGCATCTTAGCAAACACTTCACATTTCAAGTACATAAACACTTATTTCATACATGAAAATGGGGATGGATAAATGCTCGACAAACCGTCTTTTCCACGTTCATTTAGAATGGAGCGTCGCGTGAGAGCAGGCATGACTAATCAACCTCAGCAGGCAGATCAGATTAAATAAAAAGGCAATATATTTTTTAAAGAAAGTTTTGTTAAACCCCTTGTATTAACACACTGTCTAAATTGACTACATGTTAAGTGAAAATCAGTATCACATTGACAGACACATTGCTCAGTGGCCACTTCCCTCTGAGACCATCCTGTTTGAGGCCTCGCAACGGCGAGGGACTGTTGATCAATTGTTAGGCATCTTCTTGGTCTCATGTCAAAATGTGAACAGCATGATGAAGAGGATTATTTAAATACCTATTCTAACTGAACCAGAAAATTTATTGGTCGATTCATGGATCAAACAACTGTTGTGAATTTTGCCGTTAAGCATCTTGTTAGATAACAGCAAGTTACGCAAAAGTATTGAAACACTGAATAGTTGGACATGTGCATTCAAAAGGTTAGAGAAGGTCAAATTAAGTTCATCTGTAAAGGTTATAATGCATTTTAGGTGTGTCCTGAAATTTCACCCGAAAGCTGAATATCCCCAACTTTTTGTGATCAGTGTATCAAGAACAATTGCTATTCTGTGGTGACACTAAACATAGCAGGTGTGGGGCACATATGTTGGTTTCATATGCTCCACAGATACATTACTGTATGTTTATTGTGTGCTTCACGTCTCAAGGGAACAAAGGGACTGAGCCTCCTAGAGGTAACAGGAGGGTGTGAGATTTGGCCTTTTGTTTCAAGGAGATGGCCTTGAGAGATTTCCTGACCACCGGAGACTAGGGGGTGGATGGTGTTAAGATCGGGGGAAGTTACATTGTGACTGGGATTAAGTACCATGTGACTGTATGTTTGATTAAACACCATGTGACTGTAGGTTTGATGTCCTGGGTATAAAAGGACAGATGTGAGAAGATTCATCCTCTTTTTCTGCTTTGGAATGTTGGAGTATGTGATTGTGAATAAAGCTGAACTTGAGGAATAAACTCAGTCTCGTCCTTCAACACACCTCCACACTGGTGACCTTACGACGAAGCATGAGCAGAAGTAATTCTCCCGGGCCGGACTCGTCAGAAGCCAGCCCGACAAATGCTGCCACGTTCCAGCTGCCGGATTTCTGGCAGAATAGTCCGCGCTCCTGGTTTAGCGCGATCGAGGCGCAGTTCAACCTCCGGAGAATCTCGAGAGACGACACAAAGTTCTACCATGTGGTGGCGAAGCTGGACAACCACACAGTCCAGAGGGTGGAGAACCTGGTCAACCACCCACCGGACAGCGACAAGTACAGCGCATTGAAGGCTGCGCTTAGCCACTTCACCCCCTCGGTGCAACAGCGAGTAGAGGGGCTCCTGGCGTGGACGGAGTTTGAGAACGACAGACCCGCAGAACTGATGGGGACAATGCTGAGGTTGAGAGACTCCGAAGACGACAGCTTTATTTTCACCCACCTTTTCCTCAGGACCCTACCGCCAGCGGTGAGAGTGACCCTGGCCGGTTCACCTCTGTTGGCCCGGCGAGACTACCACGAGCTGAGCCAGGAGGCGCAACGACTCATCGACGCCCACAAATGGAGCGTGGCTTCGGCCGCGGCAGCAGAGCTAGGCGCAATGTCTAGAGACGGCATAGGGCCAGAGGCTGCAGCACCAGACTCACTGACGACGGCAGCAGCAAGGACCAGGCGACACAGAGCGGACGACGTCCTTTGCTTCTACCATCGCTGCTTTGCAGAGAGGGTGCGCAAGTGCATTCCACCATGCCATTTCAAGCGCTTGGGAAACGCCAAGACCGGGGGTCGGTAGCAGCTGCGGCCCTCGGGGAGGAGAACAAGCTGCTCTACCTAAAGGATGCACGCTCGGGGAGGTATTTCCTCGTGGACACAGGCTCCCAGCTGAGCTTCATCACGCCTTCCTACGCGGACCGGCTGGCGCCTTCCAGTGGTCCCCGGGTGTCAGCAGCGAACGGCTCAGCGATTAAGACCTTCGGTGAGAGGACTCTGCTTCTGTCTTTGCAGGGCCGTGCATTTGAGTGGACTTTTGTTGTAGCGGCAGTCAATTTCAACATGTTAGGGGCTGATTTTTTGTGCTCACATGGTTTATTGGTTGATCTTGCTAACAGACGTTTGGTTAATGCACTCTCCTTTCACTCTATTCCCTGCACAGCTCGAGTGGCCCCGCCAACTCCACAAGCCAACATCACAGCTGCAGGTGGTAAGTTTCACACACTCCTCACTCAGTTCCCAGCACTCACGGTCCCAACGTTTTCGGCGACAGTGGCTAAACATGGGGTGGAACATTTTATTACTACCACCGGCCCACCCGTTTTTGCAAAAGCTCGGCACTTGGACTCAGCTAAACTGGCCATAGCGCGCGAGGAGTTCGCCAACCTGGAAAGACTGGGCATCATCAGGCGTTCGAAGAGCCCTTGGGCTTCACCGCTGCACATGGTCCCAAAGGCCGATGGCTCGTGGCGACCTTGCGGTAATTTCCGCAGGTTGAATAACGCCACAGCGCATGACCACTACCCGATCTCGCACATCCAAGATTTTTCGGTTCATTTGGCGGGGGCGCACATTTTTCCTAAATAGACTTGGTACGCGGTTACCACCAGGTTCCAGTGCGCGCTGAGGACCTACTCAAAACAGCGGTA
The DNA here is from genome assembly GCA_020510985.1 of Pholidichthys leucotaenia. Lineage (NCBI taxonomy): Eukaryota > Metazoa > Chordata > Actinopteri > Cichliformes > Pholidichthyidae > Pholidichthys > Pholidichthys leucotaenia. The sequence continues at coordinate 100,167,083 of CM035850.1, read as the reverse complement.
ATAACTCCTTTCGGGCTTTTTGAGTTTTTGCGCATGCCGTTTGGGCTTAAGGGAGCGGCGCAGACGTTCCAACGCATGATGGACGCGGTCCTGCGCGATCTCCCTTTCGTGTTCGTCTATCTGGATGACATTTTGTTAGCCAGTGCATCCAAAGACAAACACGAAAGCCACCTCACAGCAGTTTTCCGGAGGTTGGCAGAGCACGGGTTAATAATCAACCCAGCGAAGTGTCAGTTCGGGGTGGCGCAGATTGATTTTTTGGGGCATCGCGTTTCGCCAGAAGGAGCGGTCCCTCTGCCCGATAAGATGCGCGCAATAACAAATTTTCCCCAACCACAAACGGTCAAAGCGTTACAGGAGTTTTTGGGAATGGTTAATTTTTATAACCATTTCCTCCCCCGCGCAGCGCAGCTCATGCAACCATTGTATGCTGCACTAAAAAAAAACAAAAACCCACGAATAAAATCGAATGGTCTCCTGAGCGGGAGTGTGCATTCTCTCAAGTCAAATCAGCCCTGGCAAACGCTGCGTTGTTGGCACACCCAGTCCCAACGGCCCGCATGGCACTCACTACTGACGCGTCAGATGTGGCCATGGGGCGGTTGTTGAACAGTACGTGGCTGGGGCCTGGCAACCGCTCGCGTTTTTCAGCAAAACCTTGCACGAGAGCGAGCGAAAATATAGCGCGTTCGACAGGGAGTTGTTAGCTCTACACTTGGCCATCCGCCACTTCCACTTCTGGCTGGAAGGACGCCATTTCACCGCGTTCGTGGACCACAAACCACTGACTTTCGCGATGGCCAAGATTTCGGAACCTTGGTCGGGCCGGCAGCAGAGACAGCTGGCCGTGATATTGGAGTTTACTACCGATATCCAGCATGTGGCAGGTAAACAATGTAGTGGCAGACTGCCTCTCACGTGCTGTGGCGGCTCCAAGCCCCGTGGGGGCAGATTCTGCAGCCATGGCCGCAGACCGGGGTAGCGACGCGGAAGCGCGCGCAGCCAGGCCGTGCCCACCACAGTTTTCCGCACGTTTTTGTGCCTAAAACTTTGAAGAACGCGGAGTTCGTTTTTGTCAGACATGATGCCCACTGCCCTCCACTGCGCCCACCCTATGATGGACCGTTCAGAGTGCTGGAAACTGGGGATAAGCATTTTTTGCTAGACTTGGGGGGGTAGGAGGGAAAAAACTGGCATAGACAGACTCAAACCCGCTTTCGTTGTGGCGGACGAGCAGGCGCTGTTGGCGAGGGCCCCTCGGCGTGGAAGACCCCCACGGAGAGCTCCCCAGGGAAACGATTCACCAGAGCAGCCACATGGACAGACAGAAGTGTTCCCCCCCCCCCCAAACAACAGCCCCCCATAGGCACAGCAGCGTCGTGGAGGCGGTGAATTACAGTTACAGTAGATACGGGAGAAGACTGAAGCCCAAGCAGCATGTGGACTGATGTTTAATTGTTCTATCACAGCATGTGGACTGTTATCCTATTGTCCTAAGATGCTGGGGGTGGTGGTGTGGCACCTGGGGAGAGCCTGATTGTGTACCATCTCAGACAGGAGACCGTGGGAACAAAGAGCAGGGGTTTCCTAGTGAGATAACAGGGAGGTGTTAAGGATGAGGGGGTTGAATGTAATGTGACGAAGGTCATCTTTTGTGCGTTAGAAAATGCTAGAAGAATGCCATGATATTTAAGAGAGGAGTTTCTGCTGGAATGTCATTCTGTCCATGCTTGAGATGTGAGAGTGTGTAATAAATCGTCTGAGACAAATCTGCCTCTTCATTTACATGCTCCACAGCATTACTTTAATTTGTATATAGTATTTGTATATTATAGTAACAGTAGAAATGTGATAAAGGGGCAGATTTCAAAAGCTTTGTTCTGCTCCCTTTCATTCTTTCAGTTTATGGACATTTTGTCTTGTTTTAATGTTTTGTTGAATGAAGAAGTTATAACTAAACTTCATAGTTTGTAATCAGACTAAGAAAGAACTGAAATGGTCGATTCACTGCTGTTTGATGGGTTCACATTTGAGAAAGTCAACTGGAAGGGTGTTGCTCGAGAAAAGAGGACTCAAGTCAGTTTATAAACAAGAATTACATAGTGAATTAAGTACTTTCTGGTCACCACAAAAGTCAGCACTACAATTGGAGTACGTGCAAAAACTGAAAATATGTCCATCTTAAAACCACAGGCTTACCAAAAGCTACAAAGGAATATCACACCAATTTGTCAAATATTTGTATTTATTTTCTTCAAGTTCCTCTTAACACATCCAGTCATTGTACGAGTGTACTTTGCACCAGATTGCATTATACTTATTTCAGGAAATACATTTACAAAAGACAGTAGTATATAAATGGGAGTGAATCAACATTTATCCTACCAATTGTCACAGGAGTTCTTAAATTTCTTATTGAGCACTTAAGATCAGGGAAAAGTTAGTGTTTCATCAAAAACAAGATCTTTGAGATTAGTTTCAGTGGCCAATGCAGCGTTGCACCGTAGTTAAGGCACAGCAGTAATTAAATACTATGTACACATTTGACTTTCTACCAATTGTTCTCATTCAAAAACTTCTCCCAAATGACAGAACAGTCCGATATTCATGACATGAAGTAAAAGGTATAAAACATTTCATATCAGCAGATCATTTGAATGGAAGATTTAAAATTTTCATACAAAATGTTTCAAATGCATTTTCACTTACTCTATCCGAGGAAGGAATATGAACAAAGTGAGCATGACTCAGTTAGAAACCTGAAAATGTGGCACTTTATTGACCATGTGGCAGGGTTTGAGTTCAAGATATTGGGATGTTGATTGTTATCAAGGAGTCCACAACACAAGCAGGGTGGCTAAGGTCAGTCTGAGTTTTTCAGTAGTGGGTCTTCTTCATTGCTTGAAGCACATTTTCTTCCATCCTCTATAATTTTCTGTGCAAGAATTAAAAAAAAAAAAAAAAAAAAAAAAAAAAAAAATTAAGTGAAAAACATGCCATGAGTCTAAACAGTCCCTTACTAAAAATGCAAACCGATGTTCAGTTACCTGAATTCTCTGGATACACTAAAGAAACCTTTACCAACATTACCATTAACCAAAATATACACTGACTCTTTCGGCCAGTTCCCTGAGATGTTCAGTTTCCCACAGAACCCCAGTTGAAAGCACTGCAAAGTTATAAATTCATCCAACTAAGCAGAACTTGGTATAACATGTTAAAAATACTTTGTCTTAAATGCCAATAAAGGCATAGTCAAACAACTTGAACTGCTCATTTGGAAATCAGAAATTCAGAGTAGCATAAAAAATATAGAACACAAATCTTGAGTAACTTCAAGAAAACATTTAAAGACAAACAAGTATTTTGGGCGAGGTGCTGAAAAGTTCATAGTGGTCAAATTTCACCAAATGTGGTTTATTTTTCAACATAGTCTCCCTTCGGTCCACACCCACCGTTCTTCCATCGATGCTGCAGCGCTTCAATCCCTGCGGCTGAAAAATAAACCACATTTGGTCAAATATGACCACTATGAACTTTTCAGCCCCCTTCCCCATAACTGGCAAGTATTTCTAAATGGGGAAATGGCATTCATCTTTATACAACAGATGAATGCCATCTTTCAAGTACTTTCAAATACTTTGGAATAGTTGACCAGTGACTATTTCCAGCCGATATACATCCATCTATATCCCAAATCCATACCCATCTATTGTCAGAAAGATCAGCCGATAAACAGATATACCAAATATACCAGTATAGTATCTGAAAAGTACAATTACTTTTCAAAAGCAAATTGATTACATTTGCAATTTTCCAGGATTTCACAAAGTAATCAATTACTATTTGGACCCAACTGAAATGCAGTTTTAGTGAAGCAGCAGTTTGATTACTGTACAGTTGTCCTGTGAATATTGTTAGAAGTATATACAACCAGGTGTTTTTTTTTTTGGGGGGGGGGGGTACCCTCTCTGGCCACTTAAACCCTTTATAGGACACTCATTAATACACTTGAAAATTCAAAATTTCAACACTACACCATTACTGGCAGATAGATTGTTATTACTATTATGTTAGAATGCATTATACCTCCTGAAGTTATCAAATATGGTTCTTCGTCAAAGGGTTAAGTACACCTGCTCTACTTCTTAATACAAACATCTAATCAGCCAGTCATATGGCAGCAATTTAATGCATTTAGGTATGCAGACATGATTAAGATAAGCTAGTAAGTTGAAACTGAACATCAGAACTGAGAAGAATGGTGATTTAAGTGACTTTTTGAAGGTAGCATGGTTGTGAAGATGGAGTGGTCCGAGTATTTCAGAAACTGCTGATCTATTGGGATTTTTATTTTTGCAAACATCCATCTGTAGAGTTTACAGTGAATTGTCTGGAAAAAAAAAAATCCAGAGAGCAGCAATTCTGTGGGCCCAAATACCTTGTTGATGGCAGGTCAGAAGAGAATGGCCAGTTTTGCCCTGGCTGACAAAAAGGCAACGGTAATTCAAATGATTACTATACATCTCTTAAGGTACAGCACATCGACCCTTGAAGCTGATAGGCAGCAAAAAACAACTGATGCCACTCCTGTCAGTTAACAGGAAACTGAGGCTATAATTCACACAGACTCACCAAAACTGGACAATAGAAGATTGGAAAACATTGCCTGGTCTGGGTCTTCATTTCTGCTGCAACATGAGGTCAGAATTTGGGATAAACAAAGAATGGATGCATGCAAGGCACATTATGGATGTGCAGCAGCTGTATGATATGTGAGCATATCAATAGGGAAAAATATCAGGGATGTTTCCAGCACCTTTTTGAAGCTGTGCCATAAAGAATTAAATCCCTTCTTCAGACAACAGGGATTTAACTAGGTTCAATCCAGCAATGGTTGAGAGCACTATATAAATACGTAGGTGTATTAGCAGCAGTGTTGGGAGTAACGCCACTACTTTTACAGTAATGCACTGTAACAAAATTAGTTTAAAAATTCAGTAATGCGTTACAGTTACTGAAATTTGATCAGACGAGTTACTCGTTTTATTAACATGGATACATATTTTTAGTGCAAATAAATACAAACTGACCCTATGTAGCTGACGCAGCCATCAGTTAAGGTGACTTGTTACAAAGAGCCTCTTCACTGCTGCAGCCAGCAGCCACAAATGGAGCTTGCTCCTGAGAAAAGATGAAGCTACTTTGTTTTTGTGGAAAGACAGATTTTTCCTTTGTCATGGTTAAGGACAAAAACATATTGATGGGTTGCAAACTAAAGTGTTGACTGAGACTGACTGCAAACTTCCGAAGTACCTGCAAACAGCAACAAGCTCCTCCAACAAAGCTAGTGCTAAGTAATGGTTAGCTATGCTAACAACAGTGTGAAATTGATCTACTGTATTCAACAGCCACAGCTGGATTTCAAGCACAGGTATGCATCTGGACAATTTGTAACCCAAGAAATAAACTGACTGATTGCCAGATATGTTGTTACAGACTGAAGACTTAATATACAGTAAACAGTGACTTTCCATCAGATAGCTGAGACTGTGAGCCACTGAAGCTAAAACACTTACATGCTACCTGGATAAAGATTATTCAAAAATAGATTTGATCTCCAAAAGGAATTTAAGAGACTGGATCATGCGTCTGTCACAGCAGACACCTGGACTGTAGATATAGGACATTTTCTTTGGATCACTGCACATCGGATTAATCCATATCAAAGGTAAGAAACACTGACAGCTTTATGCAGTGTTGCCAACTCACTCAGAGCGATTCTCACCCCCTCCCCTCTCACTCTAAACCCCATTTCTCACTCCAAAATGAAGAAATTACTGGCAATTTCATGTTGATTTTCTTCAGATTTTTCCCACAATAAGAGCTCTCAAGGCAGGATAAAGTAGACTGAACATGTTCTAAACACTGAAACAGTCTGTTTTTAGCATGACATTAATAGGCCCATAATGTAATCCATTAATTAAATTATCTTGCCATGTGTGCAAGATGATTTAAGTATGCATTTAAAAAGTAATGTGAAAGTTACTTTTCCAAGTAACTAGTTACTTTAAATCATGCAATAATTGGAAAGTACAGTGGGGCAAAAAAGTATTTAGTCAGCCACCAATTGTGCAAGTTCTCCCACTTAAAAGATGAGGTCTCCAATTTTCATCATAGGTATACCTCAACTATGAGAGACAAAATGAGGAAAAAAAAAAATCCAGAAAATCACATTGTCTGATTTTTAAAGAATTTATTTGCAAATTATGGTGGAAAATAAGTATTTGGTCACCTACAAACAAGCAAGATTTCTGGCTCTCACAGACCTGTAACAACTTCTTTAACTCCTCTGTCCTCCACTCGTTACCTGTATTAATGGCACCTGTTTGAACTCATTATCAGTATAAAAGACCTGTCCACAACCTCAAACAGACTCCAAACTCCACTATGGCCAAGACTAAAGAGCTGTCAAAGGACACCAGAAACAAAATTGTAGACCTGCACCAGGGTGGGAAGACTGAATCTGCAATAGGTAAGCAGCTTGGTGTGAAGAAATCAACTGTGGGAGCAATTATTAGAAAATGGAAGACATACAAGACCACTGATAATCTCCCTCGATCTGGGGCTCCATGCAGGATCTCACCCCGTGGGGTCAAAATGATCGAGAACAGTGAGCAAAAATCCCAGGACCACACGGGGGGACCTAGTGAATGACCTGCAAAGAGCTGGGACCAAAGTAACAAAGGCTACCATCAGTAACACTACGCCGCCAGGGACTCAAATCCTGCAGTACCAGACGTGTCCCCCTGCTTAAGCCAGTACATGTCCAGGCCCGTCTGAAGTTTGCTAGAGAGCATTTGGATGATCCAGAAGAGGCTTGGGAGATTGTCATATGGTAAGATGAAACCAAAATAGAACTTTTTGGTAAAAACTCAACTTGTCGTGTTTGGAGGAGAAAGAATGCTGAGTTGCATCCAAAGAACACCATACCTACTGTGAAGCATAGGGGTGGAAACATCATGCTTTGGGGCTGTTTTTCTGCAAAGGGACCAGGACGACTGATCCGTGTAAAGGAAAGAATGAATAGAGCCATGTATCGTGAGATTTTGTGAGAAAACCTCCTTCCATCAGCAAGGGCACTGAAGATGAAACGTGGCTGGGTCTTTCAGCATGACCGTGATCCCAAACACACCGCCCGGGCAACGAAGGAGTGGCTTCATAAGAAGCATTTCAAGGTCCTGGAGTGGCCTAGCCAGTCTCCAGATCTCAACCCCACAGAAAATCTTTGTAGGCCGTGGGATGAGACCAGAAATTGTGGCTGGAAATGAAGTTTCGTTTGACGGGTGAGCGAACCCAAAAAGAACTCTTGTTTTAGGGTAATTTGAGGGTGCTCTTTCCAAAAAAAGTTTTCTGGTTTGTAAATCTGCACGTTAATTAGCTATTAATCAAAACATAATTAGCTACTAATGAGCAGGGAAAAACGCTAGCTGTCCACCAAACTATTCTTAAGTATGTTACATACTGAAAGTTTATATTATTTTTCTAGGAAACTATTGTGTCACAGATGCAAAAAAGACCCCAAAAATGTTTGATTTTAGTCACCTGACTGACCCAGATATTATATTTTGATCAAATTATGGAAAATGACGAGTCCGACACGAGTCTGCAGATATTGAGAAAGACCAATACATAACAGTACATAAATATTTTAGAGCTGTACTAGATTAAAAGAAACATTCCTACCCCGTCATTAAAATCCAAACTGGAATATATCTGAAGAAGAATTAAATGCAAATTGGTTTGCTAAGAAATTCTTTCCTGTTCACTGAACTCTCTACCTTTCAAGTCATCCCGTCTCACTGACCTCAATACCAACAATACTTAACAGATTTAAAAAGCCTTTAGGGACAAAATTTTAATTATAGATTCTTACCTGCGTTCATTTTTAAAGTATGCTTTCCTCGTCACTGTCATCAGGATCTGAATCTGCCTCCACAGTCACATCAGCATTGTCTTCATCTATGTTTTTGCAGCCGATACACTGACCAAGCTCTGTGTAGCTCAATCCATGCTCCTGGCAAGAACATTTTTCTTTTGCGCAGCCCGTTTTCTTGCAAGCACATTTAATGTTTCAAAATAGAATCAGGGGCACATGGTAGTGTATTCCAGAATGGCAGCAAACAGTTGTCGGCAATGTGCCATCCAAAGCCAACTGGACTGGGGCATTCCACACGCTGCTTCAGACACTGGCGATGAATTGCTGCTTGGTAGTTGACCCTTTTTGTGTGGTTCAAGAAAGTATCTCTGTTGGGGGGCAAGGCAGCATCAATTTTGAACTTTTATCTAAAAATACAATTCCTGGCTTCATCAACTGAATCTATGTCACTCTTGCCATACAGTTCAGACAAATTTTTCCACATCGTCCATGTACGCTTCAGGAAGGTCCCATTCAGCACCGAGGGCCTGGAATAAGGTCTGATAGGCGCCGTTTTTCATCATGATATTGAATGCTTTGACCTTTCCCTGCCCCTTGAAGGCACTGGTGCCATCACATCCGGTGAAGCAGTGAAGACCAATGAGGGCTTTGCAGATGGATTCCCCTAGGTGTCTACTAAGTGGGTTGACGGCAACCAGCTGGAATTCACTCCATGGGCCTAAATGTAGGAACAGGTTTTTGCCGGCTATGTCCTCCGAAAAGGCCACAGCTACCACAAATACATCTGTGTCTTGACTACGAATGATGACATTTTTGAAACCACCCTGGTTAGTAGCATGTTGCGCATGGAGCAGCATTCGTGTGTCAGCCTCCTCGTGGTCACAGCAGAGATCCTCAACAGCTGATGTTGTGACACACCCATTTTGAACATAAAGCTGGTGGCACTCTGGTCCATGACCCACTACAACATGAATGTCCTTAATCTGATCGGGCTGTGCATTTTTCCCATTGGAGGAATAAGAACTCAGATTTTCCTTGTTTTCTCCACAGAGTAGAAACTTTCTGAACTGTCGCGGGGTTTTCTGATCAGCACCTGTAATTTTCATTCTGTGCCACGAGATGCACACCTATCCCTCTCGCCCCCTTTGATGCTGTGTACTGGATATCGGTCTGGAACAAAGTCTATTCGTTTGGCACCATGTCGAAATGCAACTGAAACCAACCTTTCAAGAACTTGCTTGGCCAACTTCCCAAAAGTGGATGGAACGTCAGTCATTTCTCGAATTAGAGCCATGCCATCCATAATGCATGCTGTTGATTCTTGAATCTGATGACTTTCAGGAGAATCAGTTGGTGCTAGGCTCATCAGATGCTTCCGTAGCTTTGACTTCTCAGTTTTTGCCAGCGTTCCCTCAAACGTCGCGATAGATGGAGGAAACGGGTGCAGGCTGTACTTCAGAGCCTCTTTCATGTCAACATTCCTTATTCTGCCTATAACAATAATTCTCCCTAGCAGGTCTGTACTGGCCTTAATGGCTACACTTTGGGACTTCTCCTTAGTTGGCACACTACCTGATACATCAGAAAACGTCTTTAACTTCATGCGTTTGATCAGAGAATATGTCTATTTTCTTCAACGAGTCTCTCAACGTAATTCTGGAAGGCCAACTGCCCCACTTCCTCAGCTCTCCAAGTCATTCTCAACCTCTGCTGGAGCTATTCTGCCTGTAGCAATATTCATCAGTCTGTCCTCATCCACTGCAAAAGGATTGCACATGGCATTGACTGTTGTCATCATATTTTGTACAGCCTGCTCATCAGAAGATATTCTGGATTTGTCGAGATCCTTCCATACTCTGGTCAGATCAGTTTTGCCAGCCATTTCTTTGCATCTTGCACAAGGTTCAGCTCTAGCTGGGTAAGAAAGGATCCACCTGTGCACAGCTCCCTTTTTCAATGTGATCCCGGTCAATCCACCTTTTGTTTTGGAATCCCGGTTCATGGTCTGCTCAATGGTCTGATCAACTGGAACTTGACTGAAACTGTAGAGTTGCTGCCTTTGAACCACAAAACCTCCACTTTTCATGTCTGCATGGATTTCTGGATGCGTTGTTGCAAGATTCATCATTTCATGGAGATAAACTGGGGCATACCTGGCATAATTGGTGCGATCGTAGGCGAAGAAGCCAGGAATTAATCTTGCCGGTGAAGACAGGTGAAGATCCCAGTTGCCTTGTCTGGAGGCCCTGACAAACATCAAGAAATATCCAAACATTTTGATGTATGACCACCAGAATGAAAAGGTTTGGCTCTCATTACATTTGTCACTCACAAACTTGTTGAAAGCACTAAGTGCACTGAACTCCTGATTCAGCTACATCCTGAAAAACAGCGGTTGGAAAAGATGAAAGTTCTTTGCTGATTTCCTGAACTTGACAGCATCTTTCTTCTGGAAGACTTTAGAAATTCCATCCAGCATAGCCTCATAAGGGCTTCGTACATGGTTTTGTGTGCACGGACACTCCGATTGTAATGGTTACCTGTGAGGACTGCATTTACTGAACCTTGAGCCACAATCCCTGATTCCACAAAGATGTCTTCAAGACCAGAACCACTGAAGCGTTTGCCCATCACTGCAAGGTAAGCTTTAGCTGTGTGAAACTGGCCAAGTCTGATTACTAGCTTTCTCTGCAAGTCTTCACTTTGCCATCTGATCTGTTGGGCTTTATGGTATATTGCCTGATCAAAGACCAACACGATACATTCCAACTGCAGCTTCTCAGCAATAAGTAGACTTCTTTGTATAACAGTGTTCACAGTGGACATGTCTGTTGGGCTAGCATCAATAACTGGCAAGTATGCTACAGTGCTCATGGAAGGAATGTCCCTTTGTAGTAGAGTATTAAAACCAGTCCAACCAGGGAGAGGATCCTCCGTGTCTGCCATCTTGGTCACAACATAGGCCAAGTCAACATGCTCAGCTTTGTTTTCTTCCAGTTTATCTATGTGGATGCCCTGATTTTCAAGTGAATGTGGTGGTCCAACCTTCTTCCCACCATAATAATGGGCCAGATTCTTCTCCGGCGTCGCAAGGGTTCTTTTGCGTGATTTCTTTGTAAGTGGATGAAAATCATTGGGATTTTTGTCCACCTGCATGTTCCGCTGAATGGCAATACAGTTTGTATTGTGGGTTGTGTCAGCACCTGTTTGAGTGTCTTCACCGACAGTTGTCCCATGCCAATGTGGTGGGAATGTTCTTACTCAAACCTGGGGGTAGAGCATCATTTAAAGCAGCTTGACGTTCAGCTAGAGCTGTGTCATACTCCAGAAGTTTGGAATGTGACACGGTATGGCCAAGGCCGTTCAAAATTCCTACAAGCTTAGATGATCCAGTCAAGTGGCGGACAGTCATGCCAAGAACCAAATGTTGGGTGTGCACTTTTTCCCACAAGATACTAGATACACTATATCTTGGGCAACAGAAAGAGTCTTGCGTTCTGCTTCAGCGTTGACACTGAGGTAATCCTCAAAGTTAATAACGTCTGTTTCACCAATACACCACGTAAGAAAGTTAAAAAGTTCATGGGGTACAAATGCCTTCACTGCATTTTCATCCAAATATTTGCCTGTAGGTGGCCATGGTCCTTGTTGATTTGGGAGTTTACTGATCTTGTTTCGAAGGAAGAGCGATGTGTACAAGTGATGTTGTTCTTCTAGATAAACATGTGCATTTTCAGCATTGCCACCACTATCCTTACTTTCAGACTGTCTCTTCAGTTTCAGTCTCAGTTGTGCTTCCAAAATCCTGAGCCATCACCTTGGAAACATTGTTTACTTCACTAAGAAGTAGTTCACATAAATTCCTAGTTTTGTTTTTGACAAAGATTAAGCCAGGATATCTGCTCACGAGTCGCCTTTTCAGTTGACAATTCCTAAATATGTCTTCAAATGGCTCACCACCAGCTTCTTTTTTCAGGTATTCTACAAAGATATGAGTCAGCTTGTTCATCCTAATGACTTCCCCACTTTCAATGATTCGTCGTTCAATGATGTCAGTGCAAAATTTTGCAAATTGATTGTCAAACTTACTTGTATCACTGACACTTGCTCTCTTTGCTGCAAGATGTTGTTTTTGTATATTCCCTGTAGCAAGATTTATGATACTTCGCTTCCTTTGCAACTATGTCTACTTTCCTTATTTTCAAAAGCAGTTCCTCATCGTTCTTTTCTTTTGCTGCTTCCTTCAGTGCATCAGCTGCTTGATATGTCAGGCATTGGGTTAGCGGTGCTAATTTCCGTACTTTCCTGTGAGAGTCCTTCTCATTTATTCCTTTTGCAGATGCAGCACTCAGCCGGGAACAGATCCAGTCGCTTCCTGTTCTCAAAATTAGCTGATTTTGTACGCCTTACTTTTTTTGGTGGATTGTCAAGGGCTGATCGAAGGAAATGTTCAGATTGACACTTCCTGGAAGTACTTGGGTTCTGGATCACTTTTCCGCCTTTCGATCTGCTTACTCGCATCTCAGATTCTGGTGACATCAGTAAACTTAGCATAACATCGTTTGTGACTGCCAAAGTTGGATAGTAACATTGGTAAACATGGTACATTCTGTGCAGGAATCCTCGCCTGAGAACAGTCACATGGTTGGGGCATTTTCCCTCTTTTCCACACAATTCAGTGCAATTTCCCCTTCTCTGCTATCTATATCCTTCCACTGCTCAATACTTTGACATATTTTCTTATATTTAGCCAGTTAGCTTTATAACCTCAGTATTATCGTCGGCGACAACGTGTACACAACATTTCATGGAGGCTGCCGTCTTGGAAAATATCAGACTGTAAAAACATCTGATTGGCTGGGAATGAGACAAGCAATTTGAATGGCTAGCTAACTGCACATAGGCCATCTAGTGAGAAAGTGCTAAACTAGGCAGGAGTCAGTTTTGGGTCGCTGTAAAGATAAGCTTTTAAATTAGTTCTATAATTTAATGTGCAACTTATTTTTCCAGAAAAATGTTTTAATATTACAGTATATGTCATCTTTAAGATGCAACTAACATAACTTGGTTTGGTGAGTCGTCAAACGAAAGTTCATCTTTTCAGACCTCGTCCCACGGCCTATTGGAGGGAGTTGAAAGTCTGTGTTGCCCAGCGACAGCCCCAAAACACCACTGCTCTAGAGGAGATCTGCATGGAGGAATCAGCCAAAATGCCCGCAACAGTGTGTGAAAACCTTGTGAAGACTTACAGAAAACATTTGACCTCTGTTATATACACCTTTTGTTGGCAATGACAAAGTATTGATGAACTTTTGTTATTGACCAAATACTTATTTTCCACCATAATTTGCAAATAAATTCTTTAAAAATCAGACAATGTGATTTTCTGGATTTTTTTTCCCCCTCATTTTGTCTCTCATAGTTGAGGTATACCTATGATGAAAATTGGAGACCTCTCATCTTTTAAGTGGGAGAACATGCACAATTGGTGGCTGACTAAATACTTTTTTGCCTCACTGCAACTTACTTTTGAAAAGTAGTAACTAGAAACTGACTGGTTACCATTTTTTTTTTTTAATAACTTGCCCAACACCAATTAGCAGGTTGTTGGGAACCCCATCTATGAGTTTGTACATTCTGCAGAGTATCACTAACCTCATTCTTTATGTCACTGTTCCAGTAGCAGAGCAGACATGAGTTAAAAGGTACTGTATAGACCTACTACAAATTCAGATTTGACACTTGGGGCCATTAAGTAAACCACAGATCCATCCATTCCATTTGAGAATGGCTGAAGGTCAGTATATGGACAGCTTGGTGGCACAATGGTTAGTACAACAAGAAAGTCACTTATTCCACCCCTGACCATCACTGATCCTTTGTGGAGTTTGCATGTTCTCCCCATGTCTGCGTGGGCTTGCTCCAGGTACTTTGGTTTCCTCTCAGACCAAAAACATGCAAGTTAGGTCAATTGGAGACTCTAAAGTGGCCCTAGGTGTGAATGGTGAAGGGACTGGCACTGTACTGTGGCTGCTTCATCCATCCAGGTGGATGCCCTGAATTTTTATATTATATATACACACACACTTTTTATTACACACACATGCGCGTGCTAAAGCTGAGGCAGTGATGTCCAATTCACGTCAATGAGTTGGACTTCACAAAAGCCTCAGTTTCCAAAAATTCCATTAAGCAACTTAATATGAAGAGATGGAGGGGGAAAAAAAAAAAAAAAAAAACTTCATTTGTGTTACTAGACACTGGGCCATCTTTCAACTTCACCTTTTCAGTCATTTGCTGAGTAACACATTGACAGCATTTGGATTTTGGGGAAATTTAAATATCCTCTTCCCACAGGGGCCAATGCTGGTGTCAAACAGTTTGACGACTGCTCCCCACATTTCTACTGCAAAGATAATGGCCATGTCATTGCGCTTTAAGCTCCAGTACAAAGCTGGTCTGACTTGTAACACCAGTGACCACAGTCCAGGAGGTGGAACACTCATGCATGCTCTGGGAAATGTATATGAGTGTAAAATTGACAAGTTATCAGCTCAGTTCATTAATTAAGGTAAGATGCATTCTTCAGAAGCTGAGCATGAGCTTTGGTGCCAGCCCTCATGTCACCTTAGTGGAAATGAGGCTAGAGGGTGAATCTTGGGTTGAAAGGTATGGTGCACTGAAAGTTGAGGCTACTCATTTAATCCCAGACTGGAGACAAAAAAAAAGCTACACTGAGAAAGCTTACTCAAAAATTGTTAAATACTGATCACTGTGGTGTACAAGCTAAACATGAGGCTACTTTTACACATTTTCCATGCCACTGCACACATGCAGGTGCATTTCAAGAATACAAGTTATACTCCACTTCAAGCAGAAAATCCCATGTTTTTCAGAATCATCTCAAAGTTCAAACAAGTGACCAGAACCAACATTCCTTCTGTAGACGTGTATGCTTGTGTGTGCACCCACCTGAAACGCTCACTTTTCTCCTTTCTTAGCCATATCAGCTTTTACCTGCTCTTTATCGAAGGCCTAAAAGATAACCAAATTCACTTACAGATCAGCCGAGTTGAAAATACAAGTTCAAAGAACTTAAGTGATTCAGATTTTATGTAGAATTTCATTTCAGCTTGAGCAGCTTCATAAGCATTTATGCAGGAAGCAATTTCTGATGGGGATGGATTTTGCCATGCAGTTAATTAGGACATGCAGTCAATTAATTTTGTGCTTTCTTGGGATTAGATGCAATAGGGTGGAGGTTGTTTGCGTGTTCTAAAAAGCAAATGATACAATTGAATGCAAGGACAAGAGAAATCAATGCAAAATCTGATATACAAATTCCTAAAATTAGGATTTAATTCACTGCTAATGTAAGCCATTCTAGATTCAAGATCTTAATTTCTTTAGAAAAATACTTAAGAGCAGCAGCAATTTTAATTACATAATAGCATTAAAATTAAATAAGCAATTATTGGTTCTGGTTGTTGATGCATTTGTCTACGACTACATAATCTTGAAGAATTTAATTAAATCAGAGTACTGTCAGAAGACTACACATTCTTTGTATGAGAGCTTTAACCTCCCTGCAGCATGTACTTGTGGATGCTCGTTTTCCCCTTTGTTCACTACATCTTGCTCATGGTTATTACAGATCACATCCTATAATTTTGCTGTGGGTTAAATGCTGTCTGGAACAAGGAGTCAAATTCAAGGACTAAATTCAGTATTTCCTCATCATCTCCAATATAATGATAAAATGAAAAAGAATTGCTGCCTTTCAAGCTCTAGCATTTTATCCAATAATTAAAAATAAACCTCTATAGCATAAGAAATCCCAAACTACTAGGAGAATGGGATTAAAACAAAAGAACCTTAGTGAGAAAGCTCACATACCCCAAACAGCTACATATCAGGGGCCCTAATGAGAACTGGGATCAGCATAAAATGGCTGGGGGGGGGGGGATCCTTCTCTAAAAAGTGAAGCCCTTATTTGAATCAAAGCTTCTGTATACAGCGGTGTGAAAGTGTTTGCTCCCTTCCTGATTTATTTTTGTATGTTTGATCTGAAACTTGAGTATAACAAACAAATTTAAATATTAGACAAAGATGTAAACTGTGGCAGCACAGTTTACCCTCGCCCGGGGGATCGCGAGATCGTGGGTTTGATCCCTGCCCCCGGCCAACAGTGATCTGTGTGGAGTTTGCATGTTCTCCCCGTGTTGCGTGGGTTTACTCTGGGATTTCTCCGGTTTCCTCCCACATGCCAAAAACATGCAGGTTAGAGATAAGGGGCGCTTGCGCACGCAGCGACTGGCAGCTGGTGGCTTGTCACCAGACTGCAAAACAAATCTACCTATGGGTACAAAATAAGTATAAAAAAAAAAAAAAAAAAAAAAAAAAAACACAAGTAAAGTGCAGTTTTTAAATGAAGTTGTTTAAGGGTTAAAAAAAAAAGATCCAAACCTCCATGGCTCTGTGAAAAAGTGATTGCCCCCCACTGTTAAAACAAATTAACTGGTTTATCACATATTTGGAAAGCCGAGTTCAATTTCTCTAGCCACACCCATGCCTGATTACTGCCACACCTGTTCTCAATCAAGAAATCACTTAAATAGGACCTGCCTGACAAAGTGAAGTAGACCAAAAGATCCTCAAAAGCTAGACATGCTGCCATACAAAAAAATTCAGGAACAAATGAGGAAAAAGTAATTGAGATCTACAAGTCTGGAAAAGCTTAAAGCCATTTCTAAAGCTTTGGGACTTCAGCAAACCACAGTGAGGGCCATTGTCCACAAATGGTGAAAACATGAAACAGTGGTGATCCTTCCCAGGAGTGGCCAGCCGACCAAAATTACCCCAAGAGCGCATCAATGACTCATCCAAGAGGTCACAAAAGACCCCACAACAACATCCAAACAACTGCAGGCCTCACTTCCCTCAGTTAAGGTCAGTGCTCATGACTCCACTGTAAGAGAGTCTGGGAAAAATGTCCTGCATGGCAGAGTTCCAAGATGAAAACCACTGCTGAGCAAAAAGAACAAAGGCTCATCTCAGTTTTGCCAGAAAACATCTTGATCCCCTCCAAGACTTTTGGAGAAATACTCTGTACCAACAAGACAAAAGTTGAACTTTTTTGGAAGGTGCACGCCCCATTACATCCGGCGTAAAGTAACCGTTTCAGAAAAGGAACATCATACCAACAGTAAAATATGGTGGTGGTAGTGTGATGGTCTGGAGCCGTTTTGCTGCTTCAGGACCTGGAAGACTTGCTGTGGTAAGTGAAACCATGAATTCTGCTGTCTACTAAAAAGTCCTAAAGGACAGTGTCCAGCCATCTGTTCGTGACCTCAAGCTGAAGCGCACTTGGGTTCTGCAGCAGGACAATGATCCAAAACACACCAGCAAGTCCACCTCTGAATGGCTTAAGAAAAACAAAAAGGCTTTGGGGTAGTCTAGTCAAAGTTCTGACCTGAATCCAATGGAGATGCTGTGGCATGACCTTAAAAAAGGCAGTTCTTGCTCGAAAACCCTCCAATGTGGCTGAATTACAACAATTCTTCAAAGATGAGTGGGCCAGAATTCCTCCATAGTGCTGTAAAAGACTCATTGCCAGTTATTGCAAACACTTGATTGCAGTTGTTGCTGCTAAGGGTGGCCCAAGCAGTTATTAGGTTTAGGGGGCAATCATCCCCCCCCCCCCACACACACACACACGGGGCCATGTAGGTTTGGATTTCCCCCCCCTTAATTAACACCATTTAAAAACTGCATTGTGTTTACTTGTGTTATCTTTGTCTAATTAAATCCATCCATCCATCTTCTACCGCTTTTCCGGAGGTCCGGGTCGCGGAGGCAGCAGTTCAAGCAGAGAAGCCCAGACTTCCCTCTCCCCAGCCACCTGCTCCAGCTCTTCAGAGGGGATACCAAGGCGTTCCCAGACCAGCTGGGAGACAGTCTCTCCACCGAGTCCTGGGTCTGCCCCGGGGTCTCCTCCCAGTGGGACGTACCTGAAACACCTCAAGTGGGAGGCGTCCAGGAGGCATCCTAATCAGATGCCCATACCACCTCAACTGACTCCTTTCAATGTGGAGGAGCAGCGGTTCTACTCTGAGCCTCTCCCGGATGACTGAGCTCCTCACCCCATCTCTGAGGGCGAGTCCAGCAATCCTACGGAGAAAGCTCATTTCAGCCGCTTGTATCCGCGATCTCGTTCTTTCGGTCATTACCCAAAGCTCGTGACCATAGGTGAGAGTAGGAACGTAGATTGACTGGTAAATCGACAGCTTTGCCTTAGAACTAAGCTCCCTCTTCACCACAACAGACCGGTACAATGTCCACATCACTGCAGATGCTGCTCCAATCCATCTGTCGATCTCTCGCTCCATTTTCCCCTCACTCGTGAACAAGACCAAGATACTTAAACTCCTCCACTTGGGGCAGGAGCCTGTCCCCAACCCGGAGAGGACAATCCACCTTTTTCCGGCTGAGGACCATGGACTCGGACTTGGAGGTGCTGATTCTCATCCCAGCCGCTTCACACTCAGCGGCAAACCGTCCCAGCAAGAGCTGTAGGTCATTGCTGGATGAAGCCAACAGGACAACATCATCTGCAAACAGATGAGATCCTGTGGTCACCAAGCATGACACCCTCCATTCCCTGGCTGCGCCTAGAAATCCTGTCCATAAAAATTATGAACAGGATCGGTGACAAAGGGCAGCCCTGGCGGAGTCCAACTCTCACTGGGAATGACTCCGACCGAGTGTTAGCAATACGAACCAAACTCTCACAACGGTCGTACAGAGAGCGAATAGCTCGTAACAACAAGCCCGATACCCCATACTCCCGAAGCACCCCCCACAAAAATCCACGAGGGACGCGGTCAAATGCCTTCTCCAAGTCCACAAAACACATGTAAACTGGTTGGGCAAACTCCCACAAACCCTCGAGAATTCTCGAGAGGGTAAAGAGCTGGTCCGATGTGCCACGGCCAGGACAAAAACCACATTGCTCCTCCTGAATCCGAGGTTCGACCAACGGCCGGACTCTCATCTCCATTACCTTGGCATAGACCTTCCCAGGGAGGCTGAGGAGTGTGATCCCTCTAAAGTTGGAGCACACCCTCCGGTCCCCTTTTTTGAAGAGAGGAACCACCACCCTGGTTTACCGGGGTGGCAAACCGGGGGTCTAAATTTGATGATCTAAAACATTTAAGTGACAAACATCTATAAATACAAGAAATCTTTGAGGCCAGTCTGATGAACGGTTCAAGAGATATGCACAGAACACAGACTTTATATGCGTTTTGTTATGGTTACAAGAGTGTGCATCCAAATTTCAGCCTCCCCGGATATGTGGAAATTTAGGAGGGGAAATCTTTAATGAACTTCCATGGGGGCACTATGGAGTTAGCTCAGGGAGTTGCTATGTTCCATCATAGATGTCAGAGAGATCAAAGCACTCCAACATCACAGACACTATGTTCTGACATGAAGTCATAGAATTCTGGTCACATGACGATAAGGAGTTGTTCAGAACTCCTTACATCTCCTAAACTTCAGTTCAGCAGGAACTCAACTCTTTATATGGTCATGTGACCAGGCACTGCACTAGTACCAAAAAGAGAAAACAGGAAGGGGGCAAACACTTTTTCACACCACTGTAAATAGGAGGCCAATCCATTCAGGAATGTAAAAGCTATAGTGGAGATAATGACTATCAAAAACATACCCTCCGCAAGGGGTATATAGAGCCTATTTGATATACTGCATCATTATAGGGACAAAATCACATTGCAGAGTTCCCCTGTTGAGTTCAATTTTTGCACATTTACTTTCCAGTCAACTCAATACATTGGAAGTGATAACCACGAAAAAAAAAAAAAAGTCAGATGAGGATCGACATTTGGAAACAATTTTGATTCAGATGATTTCTGAACAATTTGGCAAACCCTTAGCTTCTCACCCCTGAGGAGATAGATATTTGGAGAAGACCTTTGAACTTCTGCAAACAGAAAATGGAGAATAAAGCATTTCAATCATGGCCTGAAAACCTGCCCACTATTTTAAAGCCATTTATGGAACTGAAGCATTTGTGGTGCTGTGTTGTGAACAGACTGATAAAAATATTTTTTTATAGGTTGTCTGATTTTTCAACCGATTTAAGACAATTCTGCACTGCTGAATCCAAAAATGACATCCGTTTCTCTCGATCAGGTCAGGTTTTTATGTTAAGTTATAAGCAGTTGTACAGGTCTACTGTAAATTGAATGGTAGACATTGATAAAGGTAAGTACATGTAAATTGAATGTTACGTCATTGTTCAAAATTCAGAGAATTTCAAGAAATAAAGAATTTTGCATCATATGAAGCGAAAATACCCGTACATGTAAACAAAAACATACGAAAACATGTGGCCATAGTTCAAAAAGTTGACCTGATTGAACAAAACTAATGTGATTTTTGGATTCAGCGCATCAAAATTGTCCTAAATCAGCTAAAAAAATAAATAAATTTGGTGTTGACCAGTGTAATCAGCTGTAGACAGTGGAACAAAACCATCTGACTTGACATCTTGGCAATCAAACCTTTATTCAGGAATGATGTGATGCTCAAAATGCATCCTTGATGTGATTTTTAGCTCATTCCAGCAAAACCAAAAGGAGCTAATGTGTTCAGGTTCCTTTATTTGTACCCGTAGGTAGATTTGTTTTGCAGTCTGGTGACATCCATATTTACAAGCCACTAATTACATTCAACAGACAAACACAGGCACATATGAAGCTGACTATAAACATGATAAAAATACTCAAGGCTCCATCAATCAGAGTATAAAAAGACAAAGAGATGAGGGAAAAACCAGAGGTAAGAGAAGGGTCATATTAAAAGTTAAAAACTAGTTAGAGGTTAAAAACTCAAAGGTCTAAAACCCAGTAAAATATTTAGAACCCAAGTGACATCCTACAAAAATAAGTAAATATAAAATGGAGTTAAATAGTGTTGGTGTGGCTTCCATCTGTCCACATTTCATCTCCAAGGCATTTGCCACAGCCTTTGCTCAATACTTTGTTGATGCACCTTTGGCAGCAATTACAGCCTCAGGTCTTTTTGAATATGACTCCACAAGCTTGGCACACCCATCTTTGGGCAGTGTTGTCCATTCCTCTTTGCAGCACCTCTCAAGCTCCATCAGGTTGGGTGGGAAGTGTCGGTGCACAGCCATTTTCAGACCTCTCCAGAGATGTTCAGTTGGATTCAAGTCTGGGCTTGAGCACTCTGGGTAGATTTTCATCCAGGATGTCTCTGTACATTGCTGCATTCATCTTTCCCACTATCCTGACTAGTCTCCCAGTTCCTGCCACTGAAAAACATCCCCACAGCATGATGTCACCACCATTGGTGTGGTTATGAGCGGTGCCTGGTTTCCTCCAAACATGACAGCTGGTATTCACGCTAAAGAGTTCAATCTTTGTCTCAGACCAGAGAATTTTGTTTCTCATGGTCTGACAGTCCTTCAGGTGCCTTTTACACACTCTTCGCATTGAAAGGACAGTCAAACTGAGCGTGAGGAAAGAGGTGTTTCCAGCAGGTTTTTGTTCTTGTTCATTGCTTGCGTTTTGCGTTTGTGTTTTTTACAGTTCATTGTAATGGTTTATGATAGTTTGGCAGTCATGAGTTGAAAATACTGAAAATAACTGTTGCATAAATAAAAGACTTCATACTTGAGATGGGAACAGGTGCTTTTTTTTCCTCTTTTTTTTAACCATAGATGCCTGTTGTCGCTAATTTGCATCATACCTAAAATTATATCTATTTTATGTGCTATAGTCAAATTAACTCTCAACTTAATTTAGCATCTAATTGAAAGCAAAAACACAAGTGAAAATTTTTCACAATTGGAAATAAATTCAGGCGTTAACTAACTAACCTGCACTTATATAGCGCTTTTCTAGTCACAAAGACCACTCAAAGCGCTTTCATTAATACTAACCCTCTATTCTAAGGGCCTATAGGAAACAAATATCTAGGGACAATTTAGAACAGCCAATTAACCTAACATGCATGTTTTTGGCATGTGGGAGGAAACCGGAGAAATCCCGGAGTAAACCCACGCAACACGGGGAGAACATGCAAACTCCACACAGATCACTGTTGGTCGGGGGCTGGGATCGAACCCACGATCCCACGATCCCCACAATCCCCCGGCCAAGGGTAAACTGTGCTGCCGCAGTGCTAACCACTGCGCCACCGTGCAGCCCCACGTTAAGGGGTTGCTTATGACCTCATGAAAATTGTGATGAGTTTGAGAATTGGGAAAATTGCTTAGAGTAGTAACAATCCTCAGATTTGTCCAGGATGAGCTCAAGGTCATTGTTAAAGGTCAAGAGAGCTTGACATTTATGATTTCATGAAATTTGTTATTCCTTCTAGGCAATGCCAATGCTTTGCAAACTTGTACACAATGATCCTCATGTGTCTGCGTCTAGGCTGCATTCAAGGTCAATAATGATTAGATTCGAGCACTCAAGGTGGTTTCATCAGGTTGGAATGAGCTACCCTATTGATTGTCTGGTTTTTATCCCTTCTGCAGGCTGTTTCAATGAGCAATTCATAAATTGGAAGGCTGGATTACGATTTCAAATCACACTCCGTAGAAGTGGACCTACCATTTTTTTTTTTTATTTTTTTTTTTTTTTTAAAGTTAAAAGTTGGTAGTAAAGCCTACCAAGGCTTGTCTGGGTAAACGCTAACTTTAGTTAACATTTTGCACACAGCTAAACACACAAGCTCATATCTAGCCCTTGTCACAGATGAGCTAAAAATGAGCCAAGATCAGTAACTTGATTTTAAAAACAAACCGAGATGTTCCCAACCTAGACTGCAGCATACATGTCACACAGGAATGACAACAGAAGAGTTGCTACATTGTCCCCACTGATAAGCACTACAGTGAACTGTGACAGTTAAGCCATAACTGATAGAAGTTTATGAGGCTTCGTTCTGAAGATTAACAGATTATCACCAAAGTCAGGATCTGTTGTGAGTAGGTGAAATTCTTCCAGTTTGTTAACATGGAGGTTATAGTTTAAGCTGAAAACTGTTACACAAATACATGTCAGAACAGGAGCGAGGCATGACTGTGCAGAAGATTTAATTATTTGGTTGATTACAGATTTTAATCATTAAACAAAATCTTACAGCTTTGTTTTCACAATACAGCTGCACTCAAAATTATTCAAACCAACTGCAAACCATGTACTGTATATTGTCAAAATTTCAGTTTACAAAACTATAGAACATTTAATTCACCTATTGAAAATCTGCAAATTTTGACAATGTATATGCTTTGCAGTTGGGTTGAATAAACTGCAATATATATACACACAGACAAAATTGTTGATACCCCTCTGTTAATGAAAGAAAACCCACAATGGTCACAGAAATAACTTGAATCTGACAAAAGTGGTAATAAATAAAAATTCTATGAAAATTAACCAATGAAAATCAGACAATGCTTTTGAATTGGTTAATTTTCATAGAATTTTTATTTATTACCACTTTTGTCAGATTCAAGTTATTTCTGTGACCATTGTGGGTTTTTCTTTCATTAAGAGAGGGGTACCAACAATTTTGTCCACGTCTCTGTGTGTGTGTGTGTGTGTGTATATATATATATATATATATATATATATATACACACACAACCGTTCAAAAGTTTGGGGTCACCCAGACAATTATTTTGTGTTTTCCATGAAAAGTCACACTTATTTACCACCATGAGTTGTAAAATGAATAGAAAATATAGTCAAGACATTGACAAGGTTAGAAATAATGATTTGCATTTGAAATAATTTTTTCCTTCAAACTTTGCTTTCGTCAAAGAATCCTCCATTTGCAGCAATTACAGCATTGCAGACCTAACATGATTGCACAAGGGTTTTCTAATCATCCATTAGTCTTCTGACGCAATGAGCAAACACATTGTACCATTAGAACACTGGAGTGATAGTTGCTGGAAATGGGCCTCTATACACCTATCTAGATATTGCACCAAAAACCAGACATTTGCAGCTAGAATAGTCATTTACCACATTAGCAATGTATAGAGTGTATTTCTGATTAGTTTAAAGTTATCTTCTTTGAAAAAAAAGTGCTTTTCTTTCAAAAATGAGGAAATTTCTAAGTGACCCCAAACTTTTGAACGGTAGTGTACATACACACACAAAAAAAAAAAAAGATCTTTAACCCAACAGAAAATCCGAGTCATTGCCTTAGACAAAGACTTTTGATCGAGTAAGGTATCGTGAACTGATCACAAAGCTGACTGCATTTGGCATTTAAGGTGACTTACTTGACTGGATATCATCCTTCCTAGCTGATAAACAGTCTGGTCTTTGACAGGCTCACCTCTTCCCCGCTACCCTCGACTGTGGGAGTGCCCCAAGGAAGTGTAATGGGCTCTTCCTCATCTACATTGATGACTTGGCATCTCAACTGGTGAATGATCATCTATTTGCAGATGACTCAATGCTTCATATGGTTATAAAAAAAAAATCCAGGCTTCCGAAACATCTGTGCAGAGAGTCTTCAGTGTGACTTGGACACAACTGAAAGGTAGGCCTCTGACTGGGGCATCACATTTAATCCAATTAAGACTGAGGAAATGATCAGCAAGAAATGTGTCCAAAATCATCCTCCACTTCATGAACAAGGAACTCACTCCTATACAGATTATTACGCTCCTTGATGTCATCGCCAATACTGTCCTGGACTCTTTACATCGCAGAACTAGCCAAGAAGACTGCCAAGAGATTGTACATCCTGGAGCATACCAAGAACCTTCTTCCTCTCAATGCCCGCACTACCATATACAAGGCCTACATCCAAATAAAGTTCTTCTACATCTGACCTCATGGAATAGGTCTCTCCAATATGGAGTGGAGCAGGAACCACGGCACCAAGTTGCTTAGACAGGCTGCAAAAAAGCCCTTTGCCTACTCAAAACTGATAATCCTTACAAAGCAAGAATTTACCTATTAGAGCACAGGAGAAAGAATGTACACAAAGATGCCACCTACTACCATTTCTTCCTTCAACCATCAATTGAGCTGACAAATATCTTGCCTACTGGAGCTTCTAGCATGCGGGTAACAAGATCCTCTACAAGCTGTCACCCATATACTGTAACTGTTCCAAAGTCCAACGCCAGTCTCCATCCATCTTCCTACATCCCTAGAACAAGTCATCTATGGAACTCTTACAGCATCCGTGTTTCCTGCTGCTCCAAACGTACTCCTTCAAGTAATCTGTAAATGCATTTTTGGTTGAATATAAACTTTTGTAAGCTGTTAATTTTTAAGATTTTGATTTGTTTAATGTGATGTGGAGAAAGGAGGCAGGCGAGACAACGAGCTGGATGACAAATTTATTCCTTCAACATAATGCCCATGCGCTGTCCATCACATGGGCAGCACGGTGGCGCAGTGGTTAGTACTGTGGCAGCACAGCAACTCACCCTTGGGCATGGGATCCTGGGTTCGATCCCAGCCCCTGACCAACAGTGACCTGTGTGGAGTTTGCTCCCACAGGCCAAAAAACATGCAGGTTAGGTTAACTGGGGACTCTAAAGTGGCCCTAGGTATGAACGTGTGTGTGAATGGCAAAGGGATAGCGCCGTACCGTGGCTGTGTCATTCATCCAGGTGGATGCCCTGAATTTCCCCTTTGAGGATCAAAGTATACAAAATTTAAAAAAAAAAAAAAAAAAAAAAAAAAAAAAGAAAAAAAAAAGAGGATCCCGGGTCTCTGTAGTCCTCTTATATCTTTATTCCCATGCATCGAGACCTGGAACTTCCGGCCATAACACATTGTTATTTGAACTAAGAACTGTGTGGCACATTAACATGACATAACGCCAGTGCCGCTCCAGCAACCTTCCTCTTAGTGGCACTGGCAGTTGTTACTCTCCCCCCCCGGGGGGGGGGGGGGGGGATATAGACCTAACCATCCCATCTAATACCTCCCCGTGACACCTCCTCCTTCGGTCCATTATTCTCCCTTCCCCTTGCCTTCTCTGGGTGGAGAAAACCCTCACACCATGCCCCCACACAGTCTCCCCCCAAAACCCAGAAAGGGCACTAACCCCTCCACTCCTCTGGGCTTGAGCCGGCGTCCATAGCAATTGTAGTGGGGGGGGGGGGGTCGCCGATTCAGTCGAACCACCCTGCTGGTGAGGTGTACTGGAGGGCATGTCAGTCTGTGGAGGGAAAAGGAGGGGGGGGACATCAGCTTTGTGAGTACTGGTCCCTGCCGAGGGATCACCAACTTGCGGAGCCACCACATTGGGCATCCACGCCAGGGAGCTTGGGCCAACGCTACCTGCTCATCTGCCAAAACAAAAGCGGGCTTCAGCCTGTCGATGCAGACGGTCTCCCTATGTCCCTCCAAGTCTAACAAAATGCTTCACCCCAGGTTCCAACACCCTTAACGGTCAGTCATACGATGGGTGCAGCGGGGTCCGGTGCGCCTCGTGCTTGACAAACAACTGGCATTCTGCAAGCTTTTTGGGACGAATGTGCAGGGGAAAACAATGGTGGACCGGGCCCGGTACACTCACAGCCTCCGTACTGTGTAAAAATTGCGCGGATGGATCAGCCTTAGGCATGTGGTTCTCCGGTAAAAACTCTCCGGGAATCCACAGTGGCTGAGAAAAAACGAGTTCTGCCAAGGAGGCTGCCAAATTCTCCTTAGGTGCGGAACGCAACCCTAAAAGAACCCAGGGCAGGAGGTTGACCCAATTTGTGTCCATGAGCGAAGCTCTGAGCGCTGCCTTAAACAACCTATGAAAACGCTTGCATAACCCGTTAGCCTGGGGGGTTGTACACGGTAGTGCGGTGAATTTTGACCCTGAGGCTCTGGGCCATTGTGGACCAGACTTCTGGAACGAATTGTGGACCCGTCAGACGTGATGTCCGATGAAGATCCAAAATGTGCAACCCAAGCCAACAAAAAAAAAAAAAGCGTGCGCCACTTCCGGACATGGTAGAAGTCAATGGGACCACTTCAGGCCAGCGCGTGGTGTGGTCCACGACTGTCAAAAGGTGCATGAAACCTTGCGATGGTGGGAGGGGTCCCACCAAATCCACACGGTCGAACCTCCTGGCCGGGATTTGGAACAGCTCGAGGGAGGCTCTGGTGTGCTTGTACACTTTGGGAAGCTGGCACACAACGCAAGCTGCAGCCCACTCGCGTCTTTGTGCCAGCATGGCCAGACGAATTTCGCCCCCACTAGCTTCACTGAAGCGCGCACTCCCAGATGCGAAAGGGCGTGGACCAACTCAAAAATGCAATGGTGCCAAGAGCTCGGAAGGCGGCCAGTGGAGACGTCGCAGAGCAAGGGAGGGTACCCTTCTTGCAACACCCTGCTCTCCAGCCTTAACCCAGTGGGTGCAGACTGAAGCGCGCAAATGTCCGCGTCCCCGGCTTGCTCTGCGGCCATGGCAGGGAAATCCATCCCCATGTAGATCGGGGCGATTAACGCACGCAACAGGCAATTGGCCTCAACGTTGAGTTTACAGGCAATGCTTTGAATGTTTGTAGTAAACGCTGAAATTGCAGCCAAATGCCTTTGCTGCCGGACCGACCACTGTTCCGAGGTATTAGACATCGCGTGCGTCAGCAGCTTATGGTCCGCGAACGTGGTGAACTCGCGCCCTCCCCAGCCAAAACTGGAAATGGCACATCGCCAGGTGGAGAGCCAGCAATTCTCTATCGAATGAGCTGTACTTGTGTTCGTTGTCACGCAAAGTCCAGCTAAAAAATGCGAGCGGCTGCCACGAACCTGAGACTTGCTGCTCCACCACTGTCCCATGGCAACATCAGTTGCATCGGTCATAAGCACAATCCGTGCAGACGGATCCAGGTGGGCTAACAACGCGGCATCCGCAAGTGCTGTTTTGGCATTGGTAAAAGCCTGGACTCGCTCAGGAGTCCAGTCGATGGCTTCTGCGGGATTCTTTTTAAGTGCGGCATACAGTGGCTGCATCAGCTGGGCTGCCCGGTGAAGGAAACAGTTATATCAAGTAACATTCCCAAAAACTCCTGTACTGGTCTCACGGTCGGCGGGCATGGAAAGTCCGCCACAGCGCGAACCTTATCCGGTAATGGAATCGCATCCTCCGGTGAAATGGGATGGCCCAAAAACTCAATCACTGGCACACCGAACTGGCATTTCGCCGGGTTAACCATCAGCCCGTGCGCTTCCAACCTCTGGAAAACTGTCTTGAGATGGGCGATGTGCGCCTCCTTGGATGTGCTGGCTACCAGAATGTTGTCCAAGTAGACAAAAAAGAAGGACATGTCACGAAGCACTGCGTCCATCCTCTGGAAGGTCTGCACAGTGCCTTTTAACCCTAACGGCATGTGTAAAAACTCGAAAAGGCCTAAAGGAGTTATTATTGCCATTTTTGGAACGTCTTCTGCGTGCACCAGGACCTGGTGGTAACCGCAGACCAGATCCACTTTGGTAAAAACACGCACCCTGGCCAGGTGTATGGAAAAGTCCTGGATGTGTGGAAAAGGATAGCGATTGTGTTCCATAGCGTTGTTCAAGCACATGAAATTGCCGCATGGTTGCCAAGACCTGTCTGCTTTAGGCACCATATGTAGCAGGGATGGCCACGGGCTGTTGGAGCACCTGATGACGCCCAACTGTTCTACGTTGGCGAACTCCTCGCGCGGGCTGGCCAGTTTAGCTGCGTTCAGGCACCGAGGTTGCGCGAATACTGACTGCCCTTTTGTAGTTATGAAATGTTTAACCCTGTGCTTCATTGTCATAGCCAAAAACGTCGGGACCGTGAGTGCTGGGAACTGTGCGAGTAACTGCTGGTACTTACCCCCTGGAGCTATAACATTAGCTAGCCTAAAATGGGGCCGGAACATGCAGCCATCTCAAAGTCCCACTGAAAGTTACGTCTGTAAGCATATCATCAGTGTTCACTTGCCAAATGTTCTGATGGTGGATCCGTTGGCCGTGAGCTCGGGACTGCTGTGTCCTGCCACCCTGTCTGCGTTGTGCGGCAGAATGAGGCTTTTCTGGG
This sequence comes from Pholidichthys leucotaenia, assembly GCA_020510985.1. Classification (NCBI taxonomy): domain Eukaryota; kingdom Metazoa; phylum Chordata; class Actinopteri; order Cichliformes; family Pholidichthyidae; genus Pholidichthys; species Pholidichthys leucotaenia. Next base: position 100,138,047 of record CM035850.1, on the reverse strand, counting down.
AGCTGGAATCCACCAAAAACCATCTCCCCGACCATGTGTCTGTGACATAAAGCAGTCTGTTCCTGTTGCCATCGGTTCAGCTGCAACCAAATTCCAAACGTGCCGTCTTCCTTGCTTCTTGAATTGGCATGGCGACAGGCAGCGTTGGGCATTCGAGTCGAACCGGCGGTTATAAAAAACTATTGCCCCATTCCTTCATCTTCTGTGTCCATCCCGGCTACCATGAAAGGCTCCTCATCCTCGCTGGAGTCCCTCATGGATGCCGGTGCCACTGTCTGTGCGCTGGGAGCTCTGGTCACCAAAATGATGCGGTCGGCTTCCTGCGCCAGGGCAGTCCTTTGCAACCAGCTGCATCGAGTTGGCCAGGATTGCCCTCACTGTAGCCGGTAGGTTCCTGAGAAACAAGTGGGCGAACAGAAAAGATTAGTCGTCCTTCCCCCTCAGTGCCAACACGCTCTCCATAAGCTCCACTGCTGACTTGTCCCCTAACTCCGAACGCGTTTCACTGTCAGAAAGGGTATAGCGCTGAGAAGCATCCGCTTGAGCACTTCATATTTTCCTTGGGCCGGCGGCTCCTGGAGCAGGCTTGTCACCCGTTGGGTGGCACATGCATCCAGCGCAGAGACCACGTAGTAATATCTGGTATCGTCCGTTGTTATCCTGCGGACTGAGCTGTGTGGACGCAGTTGGGTTGTGAAGCGAAAAGTCTGGGAGCTTGACAGACCATGCACATGGCGCTGGTGCTCTCCCTCCAGGCAGTCTCCAGGGTGGTGCTTGGCTCGCTTTCCATGGCATGTCTTCAAGTCACGAGGCAGGCGAGGCAACGAGCTGGACGACAGAAACTTTATTCCTTCTCCAACATAATTTACAGCAAAAGAGGACACCAGGTCTCTGCACATTTTTCTTATAGGATATCTTTATTCCCATGCATCGAGACCCGGAACTTCCGACCATAACACATTGTTATATGTACAAAGGACTGTGTGGCACATTAACATGACCTAACGCCGGCGCTGCTCCAACAACCTTCTCTTAGTGGCACCGGCAGTTGTTACTCTCCCCGGGGGGTGCATAGACCTAACCATCCCTTCTGATACCCCCCAGTGACACCACCTCCTTCGGTCCATTATTCTCCCTTCCCCTTGCCTTCTCTCTGTGGAGAAGGCCCTCACACCATGTCCCCCCACAATGTGGTCAGTGGTTTAGTACTCTGCTTAATGGCTAATTTCATCTCTCAGATGGCAACACCAGGCCTTAAACCTTGATTACTCAAAAACGCACAACTTAAAAGCATAGTCTTCAAATTATACATCAATCTTTAATTTAGCCACAACTTCCAGGTGGAAGCCAGTTAACTGCAACAGTGTCATCCAATTCACTCCAAGTGACTGATTTTTTTTTTTTTTTTTTTTTTTTTTTTTAATCTAGTGCAGTAAATTTAAACATTCATGCAGCTAGTGGATGCATTTTATTATAACTGATCAACGTAATTTTCATCCTGAATATCAGGTTCTTCAGTGCAGCCTCTCCTCCTCCCCTTTGTTTTTGGGAATACATGCACAACTGCATCACATGCTTCATGCAGATATGCAAAACATGTATGTCGTGTGACGTTACCTTCTCTCTGTAAAGCACCAGGACAGCGATTATTATAGTTGCCAGTCCAAGCACGATGAAGATGTACTGCATGTACTCCATTACAGCTGGAAGGATGACCAGGTTTGTGTGGAACATGGTGAGGACGGGACCATCAATATAACCTTTCTGAGTGGGAGAAGTAGACAGAAACCGTGAAAGTATTAAAATATTCAGTTAAACATTAATGTTATTAAAAACAGAATCCAAGTTTTTAGTTTCTACATTCAAAGTTGAAAAGATTAGAGAATATCATGCCGTCTTAAACTCTTTAGCTCAACACCATTTGTTATTCTACTTCTATTCACGCCGATTTGCAATAGTCTTAAATGTTAACCTTTTATCTCCACACAAATGGAAGTTTGTTCTTGTGGTTGATGGTTTCAAGTTTGCAGTTTTCATTTCAGCAATTTTCAGTTCATCTTGCATGACTAACATTGGGAAGAAAATGAATGTGTGAACCCTCTAGAACTGCCTGGTTCTTTCTAATTGGTCATAAAATGTGAATCTGCGCTACATGCAAGTCCCAAATACAGACAGTGTGCTTGACCTATACCACATGTTTGTTTATTGGACATTAAATATTACAGTGCTGGTGGAAAAGTAAAAACCCTTCTGCTAATGACTTCAACAAAAGCCAAGAATTAGCAAACTGGGAGTCCAAGCAATGAAACAAGTTTGGGGATGTTTTTTAAAGTCAAAGTAGCTCTAGACCAGCTCTAAACACCCACAAACTGAGTTTGCTGTTCACAAAAGCCATGCCTTGCAAGATTTCCCAAGACTTTCAATCAAAAATTGTTCATTTGTATAAAACTGGAAAGGGTTAGAAAGCTTCTTGGGATGTCCATGGTCCTCAGCCGGAAAAAGGTGGATTGTCCTCTCCAGGTTGGGGACAGGCTCCTGCCCCAAGTGGAGGAGTTTAAGTATCTTGGGGTCTTATTCACGAGTGAGGGGAGAATGGAGCGAGAGATTGACAGACAGATTGGAGCAGCATCTGCAGTGATGCGGACATTGTACCGGTCTGTTGTGGTGAAGAGGGAGCTTAGTTCTAAGGCAAAGCTGTCGATTTACCAGTCAGTCTACGTTCCTACTCTCACCTATGGTCACGAGCTTTGGGTAATGACCGAAAGAACAAGATCATTGATACAAGTGGCTGAAATGAGCTTTCTCCGTAGGATTGCTGGACTCACCCTCAGAGATAGGGTGAGGAGCTCAGTCATCCGGGAGAGGCTCAGAGTAGAACCGCTGCGCCTCCACATTGAAAGGAGTCAGTTGAGGTGGTATGGGCATCTGATTAGGATGCCTCCTGGATGCCTCCCACTTGAGGTGTTTTGGGCACATCCCGCTGGGAGGAGACCCCAGGGCAGACCCAGGACTTGGTGGAGAGACTATGTCTCCCAGCTGGCCTGGGAACGCCTTGGTATCCTCTCTGAAGAGCTGAAGCAGGTGGCTGGGGAGAGGGAAGTCTGGGCTTCTCTGCTTGAACTGCTGCCTTCGCGACCCGGACCTCCGGAAAAGCGGTAGAAGATGGATGGAAAGGGTTACAATCTCCAAGACTATGTATTCAACAGTCCACAGTTAGACAAACCGTCTACAAATAGAGACAATTTGTTATGTGACTACTCTCCCTAGAAGTGGGCACCCAGTCAAGTTGACCCCCAGGGCACAACACAGAATGTGCAGTGAGGTTTTAAAAAAAAAAAAAAAAAAAAAAAAAAGCTAGAGTAACAGCTAAAGGCTTGAAGGAATCATTAGAACTGGTTAACATCTGTTCAAATAAGTGAACAGACATGGTGTCCATGGCATGAAACTAGAGAAAGCTGCTGCTTTATAAAAAAAAAAAAAAAATTAAATAAATAAATCACTGCACACTTAAAGTTTGCCAAACAGCACCTTGACACTCACTGTGGGGAAAATGTTTTGTTGACTGATGAAACCAAGGTTGAATTGTTCAGGAAGAGCAGGGGAATGGAATACAGTTGATTGAGCATCATGATCTGGAGTTTCTTTGCTGCCCTGGGGCCTGGACCCGCTTGCTGTTGTTGAGGGGAGAATTCTCAAGTTTATCAATCTATCCTTCAGAATGTCAGGGTGGCCGTTTGATGTTTAAGGTCATTGTCATGCTTCAGCTGGCAAAGTAAATCTACTACAGAATGGATTAAAAAAAAAAAAAAAAAAAATCCACCTTGTGAAGTTGCCCAGTCAGAGTCCAGACCCGACTTCAATACAGATGCTGTGTATTATGACCAATTAATGCAGAAAACCAGGTCATTCTAAAGCATTCACACACTTTCTTGCCACTGTGCAACAGTAAGAATAAAAGAAATTTCAATTAAACCCACTGTTACTTCTATACAAAGGGCAGTGTTGCAGTTTGTCGTAGAGCTCAATCTGTAGTGGGGATTTTACATAAGCATGTGGAAGAAATGTGTTAATAGCCTGATAAATTGTTGACAAGCGCCATTCACTAGTTTGTGCCAAAAATTTCAAACTTTCATATTAACATGAAAAGAGCCAAAGGAAGTGTAAGTATTTGTGATGATCAGGCAAGTGTGCTCCCCCTCCCCTCCTGTTCCCGTCTTTCCGGCTCTGGAGGATCAGCCACATCTGCATGATTACACACCTGCTGCATCCTGATGACCCAACGTATTTAAGAGCCAGTGTGTGGCGAGCCCATCGCTGGATCATTTGGGTTTGCTACCTCAGCTATACATCTAAGCCTTATATCTCGTTATCCTGCGTTTTCACTTCCATCCTGTTCCCCAGGTTGCTGCCACTTGCCGGTGTGTCCTCCGGAGCTGATCACACTCACCTGGCCAAGAAGACTCCAGACGTCTACCCAGGTCACAGTCTTCCCCCTGTCCCATGCTGGAGTTCCCTGGCAGACTCCTCTGCTCACTGAGTAAGAGTGCCCTCTCATTATTATTCTCCTCTCGTCCCCAATAATCGCTGTTTGCCCTTTCTCGTAGGCTACATGCACTCCAGGGGGCATCAGTTTTGTGTTCATTTAAGCGTGTGTTTTTGGGTTGCGTTCTTCCTTAGCTGTGCCATCTTTAGTGCTGTGCATTTTATTTTTACAATAAACTGGTGAACTTTTCATTCAAGTCAGAGATCGTTCTGGCAGCTCCGTTTGAGCCTCACCTGCACCGAGTCATGACAGAACGATCCAGCCAGGATCAAGGCTCAGCGAGCAACCAGCCAGACGAACAGTCAGCACTCGACCACTTTGATGCCACAGAGCACCAGGTCGTGTTTCTTTCTGAGCAACTACAAACCAGCTCCCAACAACTGGCGACCGTTACCGAGCACCTGTGTCAGCTTACTGGTGCAGCGCCTCCTCCTGCACCTGCTGCCCCAGCAGCACATGCCATCCGCAGGAACATTTCTATCCCTACGCCTGGCCCCCTATTGGTGGGGGGGGATGTGGGGAGTGCAAAGGGTTCCTGCTGCACTGCCTGTATTCATTTAAGTGTGCATTTTTGTGTTGCGTTCTTCCTCAGTTGTGCATCGTTAGTGTTGTGCGTATTTTTTTTTTTTTTTTTTTTTTTTTTTTAACAATAAACTGGTGAACTTTTCATTCAAGTCTGAGTGATTGTTCTGGCAGCTCTGCGTGAGCCATGACAGTATTGAGGCACAGCAGGAGCCAAGAAACAATTACAGAGAAAGGAAACCTTGACCAGCTGACAGTGGCAGTATTGATGTTGTTAAAGCTGGAACGCATAGATATCAGTATTTACCAGTTTCACCCTGATAACTGATATTGGCAAATAGGATATCAACAGTGGTTGATATTTTTCTAGTGTGTAACATCAGCAGACTGCAGCTGCCAACTTGGAAAAACATTAAAGGCCATTTTAAAGTATTTCAGTTTAGCAGGGTTTTTTTTGTTCGTTTGTTTTTTAAAATGCATCATTTTCTTCCGGAAATGAAGGCTGAAACAAAATGAAACCAACTATATCGGCTCAAATTTCACAATTACTGCATCCCAAATTTAAATTCAATCTTCAAAAGGCTGCACCAGAAATTTTGGTAAATAGCTGCTGCTATTCAGCATATTTTTATCATAACAGTGGCATAACAGACAATGTGCTGAAAGCAAATTCATGCCATTAAAATAAAGACAGGAGGTCAAAGATCAGATAATTATTGTATTAACATGGCAGAATATAAAAAGCCCTGAAGCAATGAACATTTAAAGTATAGTTCATATTCTTGTGCAGAGTATGCAAACCCAAAATTAAATGCAAAAAGGGAAACCTCACATCCTGGAAGTCTTTAGGGACCACAACCTTAATGACTTTACCAGCTGCACAAGAATGGTGATTACACACTAACCGACAAGTTAAAATTAGTTATTCTGTGCCCAAGCTTAATTGTTATTTAGCAACAATGCCGTCAGCCATTATTAGTACAGTAGTTCCAAATGTTTAATAGCGACATTAAAGTACCCTCTAGTGGACTGTGTGCATATGCCAACAGGTATTAACATTTGGTGTATTGGCATTAATAGTCCATTATGCTATGCATAAAAATAATCTTACCTCCTCAAACCAGATCATAGGGATCACCACTTCAGAAATGTTGAATGTATTTCTACAAGGACAAAAACATGCAACTTAAACCTCCAAGGTTTTACAGAAGAATGGCATAAAAGCAGGAAACCTTTCATACTGAATGAGGAACATATCAATGCAATAATAGCAGTTCAGGGAATTGTCTTCTTACCCAATTCCTTCCACTTTTTTTATGTAGAGGTTCAGCTGCAGGCGGATGGACACATTCAGAGGGACGCCCGTTTGCTGTAAAGAGGCAGGGGGGAAAAAAAGCTCTTCATTTCACAGGGGCAACAAACACTCCATTGCAAACAAGAGAACTGTCAAAACAGGCAACTTTCCAGTCACTTAAAAAGGACATAGTATGATTCACTTTTTCCACATGATGACACTTTGGTCAAAATGCAGACTTTATTCCAGCACCATTTCAGTCCATTTTAACCAGGTTTCCCAAGAATGACAGATTTTAGTACACGGTTCTTTAAATGCTCATAAGCTGCAGCTCATCCCACCCTCCCTTTTTCCATCACCACAAGAAGTTGGCAGGTGTATTTTGAGACTAATGTTTGCTGGTTAGCAGTTAGCTCCAGAAAGCAAAGACAGACTGAGCTGAATGAGATCACAAAAGCCTAAATAAAGCACTACCAGGGACAGGAGTGTGTTGTGCGATTGGTTGAACAAATATGACCAGTTGTTAGTGTGAAAGCACTGAACATCTCTGAGTGAATGACTAATGAATAGTCTCCAAGGCAGCAGACAGACCGATGTCAGCCAGCATGCCAAGGTGCTAGCAGGCTAGTGAATGGGCCTACTTCACCCAGTGTACAATAAAGTCAGAAAGGTGCGATGAATTTTAATTGACTGGCTTCATGAACCAGATGGGAACATCAGTGTTTAGTAGAGTGATAATTTCAAGAAAACAGCAATATAAACCATTGTCACTGAGACAACTCTGTAGGCTAGCAGCCATGGTAGCACTGTGTGGGTTTGGGGATTCTCCCACTTTTAAAATGGGTGGTGATTAAGCTGGAGGGTGGCATCATTCATGTGAGCGCTGGTTCTCACATCACAACAGGTCCACAGAGAGCGATTGAAACAAAGGCTGACTAATAAAATGTGACATAATCATAGGCCTTGTCTAACAAGTGTTTGGAAAAAAATAGCACTATGAAAACATGAGAAAGATGGTTGATTAAAAACTCAATTTCTGCATCAACATGAACCAGATTTGTGATTTTAAACATTGGTATACTTATGTGCAAGCCAAAAATGGGGGGGGGCATCAAACTAAACATCGCATTTGTGTCCAATTTTGAGTGATTTTCTACTACAACAAATGGATGAAGCCATCAACTGCTCAGCTCACCAACGTCCATTCTTGCCAAGGAGGATTTTCTTTTTTTTTTTTAAATTGGCGTCATAATTTCAGGTTGACCCTACACCTTCATCTTACTTGCTATCAAACTACTTTGACATGTCATTAAAGCAAATCCTTCCGTTATCACGTTCTGGGAAAAATGAATTTATGCATCTTATCAAATGACACACTGTCATAACAGTGACCTTACAAGCCCTTTCATGCCATGATCATTCCTCTGACATCTGTTACCAATACTGAAAGACTCATGTTTGAGCACCTCAGGCAAGTTTGAGACTAAAGAGCAACAAATTCTCATTGCAGGAAATTAAATACACCCTGGGAATAAACAATTCCTTCAATACTGACTAAACAGAAACTGGCTACATGGAAGTGTTTGAGAACATTTTAGAAAATGAAATTCCACAATGTGCCAATCACTGTTACAGGAGATATCAAGAAGACAGTTTATATATAAACCTTAAAAATAAGGTGTCAAAGATTAAACATTTAAGCCGAAAAACTGGCTTAAACAACATTGTTACAGCCTGGCTATCCTATTTAGTCAGTCATCCCAGAAAGGTTTTGTTCCGACTACACTACATTCTAGAACCAGAGCCAACTTTGACTTTCTGCAAAGCCAGGTGAGAGATGGGCAAACTTGTGTGGGAGAAAACCATGTGCTGCACTCATGTAAACAAGGAATCCTGTATAAATCATTTCTGAACAATCTGTGCCACAAATCCCATTGTTCCTTCAACTTGGCAACCTGCATCACTCTGGTCATTATATGAGGGGGGACTGAAAAGTTCATAGTGGCCAAATTTGACCAAATGTTTATTTTTCAACAGTCTCCCCTTCGGTTCACACACCCTTCTTCCATCGGTGTTGCAGTGTTTTGATCCCTGCGGTTGAAAAATAAACCACATCGGTCAAATTTGGCCACTATGAACTTTTCAGCCCCTGCCCCTAATCCCCCATAGGAGGGACAACCTGCAGTACCACTTTAACACACTAGTTGTCAGAATTAGACCATATTCTTAAAATCAACTTAAAGCCTTTACATGATTAGCTGTTCTGTGAATAACTTCAGTCTTTTAAAGAGAACTTAAACAGGAATCAAATTACAAAAAAAGGAATCAAATTACAACCTTAACTGAAAAACTAAGTCCTCTTTTGGATGATTTCAGCAAGTCTCCCAAGACCAGAATTTGTTGGTGTGCTTTCAGAATAAGTTGTTGAATTTGACTAGAGGAATTGCTGGAAAGACTGAACACTTAAGTTGGAGAAGTGTTTGGGGACAAGAATACAAAATTTCACACGCTTTAAAGAGTAACTGGTTTTTAAATTAGATATGAGGAAATTTTGTAGCTTTGCATTAAGAATTTGTTCAATTTCCATTGAAAACAGCACTCCCCCAGAAGTACCAATTATTAATGTCACAAGTCAGTAAAAGGCAATCTATAATTGCTGTGTCCGCAATATGTAAAGATGGAAAAATGAATTTTCCATACAAAGATGTTACACTTCATGCAACTACAGTGGCTTGCCAATATACAGTATCTAGAAGAACTACAAACTCAATGGAGGAAAAAAAAAACCTTAATATTCTGAGCTAATGAAAAGCAGTCATGGCGGTCCTCATTTGGAAATCAGGATGAAGAGTCTTCCCTACATTTCTTACCTCCGTTTTTCATACCCTTCATTAGCGTTGTTAGAGTCTGACCAAACTCTGGGCCCTTGAAATTGCCATGACTGAATTTCTGACTCAGCTTGATTTAAAATAATGTGTAATCTGTTGTAGTCAGTATTCTATGTCAGTCCATGAACGGTGTGCATTATCATCATGTTTGTGCAAACTTCATTGGTTCTGAAGGTTGGCTTCATTTAAACAAAAAAAAAAAAAAAAAAAAAGCATACTGTAACTGCTATAAACTGTTCAATATAAATTAGCTCATTTTCCACTTCTGACAAAATTAAGCTTCACCACATTTCTATAAGTCCATCTACAGCCAATACAAAAATTTGAAAGGATAGCTGATGGGCTTTTTTTGGCCAATAAATGCCTTTTTTTAATGGGGGGGGGGGGTAACTTATTTTTTTCCCCCATTCCATCATATGAAACAGGTTAAGCAGAGTACTTTAAAACACTAAAATGTATAGAAGTGTTCACCTCTTCTTGTTGGAAGACATTTTATTCATGAACTACAATACATTAAACTACTCTGCACTCTCCAAAAACCTTAACGCTTGATACAGTTTAATACGTTAACCGTTTAAACTACAGATTTCTCCCTAGTTTTCTTGCCACTTATCCCCTTTCATTGTTGCTTTGATCAGTTTTCTTATAATGTACACTAGCAGAGCTATCTATAAATGCATGAAATCTGTGTGTGTTCCTCAGATACCTCTTAAATCCTTTGTCAGACTGACCTCAGACTTTATAAGTGCTTTGTTGAGGTTATGAGGGTGTGCATCCCGAAGTATTGAGTTGCTCAGTGTATGCATATTTTTTTTTTTTTTTATATATAAATCAAAAGTTCATCCACCACTTTCTTCATGCTCTGGCTTCTAGAAGTGTGGGCGGGGCATTGGATGGACTTCTTGAATAATACGGCATCATGGCCAGTCACCAGAGCACTCCACAAACAAACCAAGGAAGTGAAAAGTGGCAAATTTGACCAGAAAAAAAAAAGACAATTTAATGCTTAAAAAAAGTTATACTATGTTGCAGTGATTGTGTAGTCTATTGTCTGCAGGACAGTCCTGCCCTTTGTGACAGAATTATTCTGATTTTGAAAAAACATTCTGCAAGGGAAAAAATAAAAAGTTTAGTTTTCGCAAAAAAGTGCATTTTTCAGATAGGTTTTGCATTTCGGCCATTGATATGTGGAGAACACAAGGTGCAAGGGATGTGGGGGTGGGGGCCGCTGGACTGGCTTATTGCAGTCCTTCCCAGGGAGCCAAGCCCAGCATGTATGATTAACGGAACGGAGTCTCGGCTGCTGCTTCACCCATGCCACCGCCATCCTTTGCGGCATCATGGGTTTAACATGGCGCTCCTAAAGATGCACAGCCATCTAAAACTGAAACATTAACCCTTAAGCTATGTGATTCTGTGTGCCCCTAATGGCAGATCGTGGCGCTGCACCTGTCAACTGATGTAACGTGTCAAACACTCCCTAGCTGGACTGAGGGTTTGTACTGATCATGCCAGTTCACAAGGTGGCAGGCACGCGTTGGAGGACTCCTGGATGACACGTAATTCACCAAAGAGGAAGAAATCCTTCGTCTGAGATTACAAAACAAAATGGACAGTACCAATTGTGGACATACGCGGTCGCAGACGGAGGAGTAAATTTGGAGGATTTTGTCCTGAATTTGCCAACTATGATTCTAACATGTAAACATCTGCCTTCATAAGCTAAATAATCTCTTAACAAAGGGAGCGTGAAGCTCGATTTCACCTGCCGACGCCCGGAGCGCCATGTGACTGTAGAGCAATCGCCGGTTGCATGTCGTCATAAGAAATTGCCACGGAATAAAAGCGAAATTAAGGTGGAATAATCAACAGTTTCTGGATGTAGGAGAGAAAGCTAAAATGACCGGGAGAGGACAAAAAAAAAGGACCAGAATGCCGCAAAAGGATGCTGCCTTGCCAGCAGTAAGTGACGGATATCTGTGTGCAAGTTATATGTGTAAATTTACTCCTATCTGAAACTTTGGCTCATATTCTACATCTAATTGACAGTAAGCCATTATCTCTTACCACTTTCAAGTTATAGCCTTGGAAAGTTCTGACATCTGATCTGAATATTTTCTTGAAAAAAAAAAAAAAAAAATCTTAACCCCTAGTAGTCAAGAGTGGTAATGTCACAGTTTGGCAACATACACAGTTAAGAGGTTTTTGATACCACCATGATTGCGGAGAGGAATGGCTAGATCAATTGCATATCATACGTGAACATATGCAAGCTTTGACTAAACGACGACCATGACAAAAGCCACCCAAATAAAATAATTTTTTATTTACTGACAAATGGGCAACACTGATGCAACAGTTGCAGCCAAACAGGTAATTCTTCTGTGTATAATAATGTTCGGTGTTTATTACTTCTATTGCTAAAATAGAAAACGCGCTACAATGGGTCTCAAACATTTGTAATCATGTCCTGTTCTAGTACTGCATAAGTTTATTGATGATAGACTATAAACTACACAATTATAATGACTGAACAACTCCCATTTCCCAAAGTGCAAGATACAACACTTATGAATATAACTTAAGAGCACAAATAAATAAAGGTTCTAAACAGTCACTAATATTGGATGTCCCATTCATTTTCAATAATTCTGTAATTAATATTCACAAATAAATCTTAGTGTTCCGTCCCTTTTACATTTGTCAAAGTCTAACATGTGATTACCTACATATAGGTTACACCTTTGTATTCCACTTTCCAACAGTCTACATTTGGGCCTGTAGAGCCTAATTGGCCTACCTGTTTTCAGACAAGAATACTTGCCTTTTACGGGTATGCACTACTTTGGTAAAATGTACAATATGCACCGACTTACTCCATTTATAACAAGCATCAACTAGTGCAGTGGATTTTTTTTTTTTAACCTTTAGTTTTCATTACTAAGAGCAGAAACTATTCATCTCTGGCTAATCACTACGGCTCCAGCATGTGAGAGCTCAGCTGTTCTACCCCTATCCACAGCCTTCAAGGAAGAGTTCAAACTCTTCGGCACTGAAAATTTTTAAAGTTCAAAGTTCATCGATACTACAGTCTAATTTAGTCAAAAAGCCCATGTGTGGTAAATTATAAAGGTCCTTCATATTTTCCCCTCAATGTGTCGATAGAACAGACTGCCAAGCTCTGGTGTGGACATGTGGCTCTGATGAAAAGTTAATATGGGCTAAAGTGGGGAGGAGTAAACTTGAATGCAGTTTGTCTTTATATGCACACACGCTCTTTACTCTGTTACCCATTCCAGAAATTTAAGTTCAAGGACACAGAATTTGCCGTCAACACTGGTCAGTCACCATTGATGTGCTCCGTTTACAGTACAGAATATTATCGTTTTTTTTAAGCTGAGGTCAAACAGATCGCAACAAATTACATAAGTTGCCATCTTTAAGGTAGACAATGGTCTACCACATAATGAATAAAGCAGAATTGGCAGAAGTGTTTAAGTAGCATTTAAATGGCTGTAATTGTCACCCTCTTATGTTAATATCAGGAAAGTCTGTGTTTGGACATGAAATGATTGAGCAATATGAAAATATGACACCCAACATTCAAGGTTACACCTTCAGAACGTGTTAAAACTACACAAAAAGTCAAGCAACTGCTGAAGATAATTACTATGGGAATGTTCAATTAACAGCAATAACACTGATCTGCAAATGGTGGGAAAAAAAAGCCTCAATCCTGATTTTTAATTGGCGTGATCAAGTTTCAACAACTGTACAAGAGCCGATATTATGGAGAAATTGCTTACCATCAGATTACCTCATCACCAGGACTTGACATTAACACCCACCAACCCACCACTGGTGAGCGATTTCACTGGTGGGGGTGGCTGTCTTACCCACCCCCACTAGCCACTTTGGCAGGTATAGTTTTCTCAAGCGGCATCTAAATAATAAGCTTATCGTAGTGCAAGACTACAAAACTGCAACTCCCATAAGCATCATCTGCGCACAGTGTATTCTCATTGGTCCACTGTCTGCCAGCAGCAGCCCGGTACACTGAAGATGGGGACTGATCCCGTGTTGGTACAGATGAAGGCACGGATGGTCTGCTCTGTGGTTCAGTTCATTTTATAGTCCGTCTGGAGAAATGGGATGAACAAAAAGCAGCCGCTCTCAGCGATCAAATCATGGGGATAACTGCCCCCCCCCCCCGTTGTCCCAGCAGTGAGAATAACCTTGCCCCCTCCCCTACATTAGCACCTTCCTCTGGTTAAATATAAATAGATAGTATAAATAGTTGTGCAAATTTAAGTTTTTGTATGATGCGAGCAAGTGACTAAACTATGTTGCTGTAAAGAGCAAATGAAGCTTCTTTTGAGGGGAACTTTTGTTTCTGATTATCTACTGCATGTCTGATGTGCAGCCATTTCATAGAAGTAAAATTTCTAATTATGCATGTTTAATGTGCTTGTCCAGGGGTGTCAAACATATGGCCTGTGGGTCAAAAATGGCCCGCAAGGGGGTCCATCTTTCTCTCTAAATTTACATCTTTCTAGTAAGTTTGACTCCGATTAGAATTGTTCATGTAAATTTGAGACTTTTCCTCCTTAAGATGAAACTCAGTTTTTTCCTGGTGAAAACGGGTAGTATTATAGTGTACTTCACTAATGTTGCAAATATTTCTCAGCTGTTTTACAGTATTTACTACCGTAAATTAACAATGTTTGCCTTGCCATTTTTTTAATGCATGTACATGGGTCATTTACATTTAAAAAGGTTGTAAACTTAGTCCAAGTAAAATTTAGCATGCAATACTCAAATCTGATAATAAACAGTTTTCCCAACTACAAAAATATGGCTAGTGAAAAGGCCAAGTGGCTAGTAACTTTGGAAAATTACTAGCCACAGTGGCCAGTGAGCAAAAAAAAAAAAAAAAAAAAGTTCATGTCAAGCCCTGCTTATCCCAATAAATACAATCAAACTTTGTACAGGGGTAGACCTAGACACTCTGGAAACTCAATGCCTTTGAGGTCACAAGGTTAAAAAAGTCACACTGCTAATCAGTTTCTCAAAAAGTGACTGGGCATTTTGGATCTGCATCTGTGAGTGCCCTCTAGTTCAACTGTTTTAAACCATGTCATGATCATCAAAATTTAAAACCGCAAGCTTCAAATCGCTCACTTTCTCCCACAGGCTAAAAACATGTAGGTTCTCCAAATTGTCTTTAGGTATGAAAGTGAGAGTGAATGGTTGTCCGTCTCCATGTTGGCAAGCTGTCCAGGGTGCACCCTGCCTTTCGTCCAAAGATGCTGGGATAGGCTCCAGTACCCCCACGACTTGAAAATGACTAAGCAGTAGAAGACCGATGAATACTAAAAATAGGGAAGTTTACCGAATTATCAAAAATAAATGAATCTGAATATTGTGAAAAAGTTGATGCCCACACTTCTGACCTTATAACTTTATTTTACTTAAAATGAACTGATTTTATTAGGATTTGTTGTATGGCCAATCATTCCTGTAATCCCTCAAGTCTTTGGTCAAATTCTCCATGTAAAGTCTGATAAAACTGAAAAGATTAAATCCAGTCTGGAAACAAAAATTAATAACCCAACTAAAATGGCCACAACATTATAGCTGTGGTTTATGTATAATGGCAATGCAATAAGGGTATAAATTACTTTATTCAGTCCCTCCAGGATTTTGCCATTGTGCCAATTAACACAAAATCAGCCAATCACAGCAACTATTGTGCAACCTTGCAACTTTGTCCAATCACCACAACTTTCCTGCAATTTTGGCCAGTCCTCAACTTCTGCCAATTTCAATCAAATTTGTCTGAGTGGCGCTGAAATGCTCAGTGTAACCAATCAAATGCAGCGCTGCACCGCATTCATTTCCGTGTTTGCACCAAGTATTAACAGAACACATCAGCAAAAAACTGTGCGATTAAAAAAAAAACACCTCACCTGCGAGGTTCCCAACACCTTCCCTTCCTCAGTCTCCCCCAGTCTGCCAGTGGCCATCCCGCCCCCTCTCAGTCCTGACCAGGTGTACAAAGTGCTGGTTTGTGCTGAAAAACATCCGCCTGCCCCAAAAGCACACCATCGTGGGAGCACACATGAGAAGAGACTCCATAAAACCACAAATGAGCAAATCTAACACTACAGCCAGTGTTTGAACATTTTATACATTTTTAGTGTTAAAATTATTACTACATCTGGTCAATGAGCTTGAAAGCTGTGGATCTCTGGTCTGGACATGGACAAACTCCACCCCACCCGCCGTAAATGAAAGATGTGTGTCTGAAGAGACAAGTGTGTGTGTCAAGACATGCAGTGGACAGAGGTAGGTGTTAAGCACGAAAAGAGAGTATTGTCTAATTTTTTTTTTCCCCAGAAAAACAGACTCCAATAGACAATACAGAGCAACCAAATAAAATATTTATTTTGCCTCTCCACAGGTACTGAGTGGTTGGGGACCGTTGAGTTTTCAAATGAAGGTGGTGCCAATAATTTCCAAATCTATAGTCTTAATGCATTCAATACAATTTAGCTGTTGTAATGGATATTGTGTTAAAGTCTACATTTGTAAATTAAGCAGGAACTTCTGCTATACAGTAACTCTTGTGCAACAGCAAATCACTAACAGGAAATTTTTTGACAATCCTGTGCTTTTCTTTTATTGTTATATAGAATATCACTGTAGTAAACTGGAAAAAAAAAAAAAAAAAAACATCTGCTTTTAAATTTGTAGTTCTTCCCACAACTTTCAGTGCAAAAAAAAAAAAAAAAAACCTTCAACATTGCAACTTTTCTCAACTTTTTAAAAAAAGTTCCCATGAATTCAGGCTTTTGGGCCACAACAAACATCCCACAAAATCCTGGAGAGCCTGTTGAAGCTTCATGCAGCCATTATCACATAAGGGCATTATGAGAAGTCTGCAATAATCTGGATATAATGGTTAATGCATCCAAACTACATCCAATTTTTCTTTGGGTTCCAAACAACTGTATGTATAGCATACAGTAAATATTTAGCTTCTTAAAAAAAAATTCCTTTTCCATGAAGTGAAATCCAGGCAATATTATGTTGATTTCTTTGCACTTTATTTTTTGTCTCCAAAACAAATGGCAAACAAAAAGTGACCTATGTAGCAGCCAGAAAAGTCATTGCTTTATGCTTGTACAGTGGTGTGAAAAAGTGTTTGCCCCTTTTCTGATTTCTCATTTTTTGCATGTTTGTCACACTTAAATGTTTCAGATCAAACAAATTTAATTAGACAAGTAAACAAACTGCAGTTTTTAAATGAAGGCGTTTATTATTAAGGTAAAAAATAAAAAAAAAATCCAAACCTACATGGGCCTCTGAAAAAGTGATTGCCCCCTAAACCCAATAACTGGTTGGGCCACCCTTAGCAGCAACAACTGCAATCAAGCACTTGTGATAGCTGGCAATAAGTCTTACCGCACTGTGGAGGAATTTTGGCCCACTCATCTTGGCAAAATTGCTGTAATTCAGCCACATTGGAGGGTTTGAGCATGAACCGCTTTTTTAAGGTCATGCCACAGCATCTCAATCGGATTCAGGTGAGGACTTTGATGAGGCCACTCCAAAGTCTTCATTTTGTTTTTCCTTTACCCATTCAGAAGTGGACTTGGAGTATTTTGGATCATTGTCCTGCTGCAGAACCCAAGTGCGCTTCAGCTTGAGGTCAAACAGATGGCTGGACATTCTCCTTCAGGATTTTTTGGTAGATGGCAGAATTCATGGTTCCATTTACCACAGCAAGTCTTCCAGGTCCTGAAGCAGCAAAACAGCCCCAGACCATCACACTGCCACCACCATATTTTACTGTTGGCATGTTCCTTTTCTGAAATGTTGTGCTACTTTTATGCCTGGTGTAATGGAACACACCTTCCAAAAAGTTCAACTTTTGTCTCGTCAGTCCACAGAGGATTTCCCAAAAGTCTTGGGGATCATCAAGATGTTTTCTGGCAAAACTGAGATGAGCCCATGTTCTTTTTGCTCAGTAGTGGTTTTCGTCTTGGAACTCTGCCATGGAGGACATTTTTGCCCAGTCTCTTATGGTGGAGTCATGGACACTGACCTTAACTGAGGCAAGTGAGGCCTGCAGTTCTTTGGATGTTGTGGGGTCTTTTATGACCTCTTGGGGTAGTTTTAGTTGGCCGGCCACTCCTGGGAAGGTTCACCACTGTTCCAGGTTTTTGCCATTTGTGGATAATTGCTCTCACTGTGGTTCGCTGGAGTCCCAAAGCTTTATAAGTGGATTTATAACCTTTTCTAGACTGATAGATCAATTACTTTCTCATTTGTTCCTGAATGTCTTTGGATTGTACCATGATGTCCAGCAGGTCCTATTTAAGTAATTTCTTGATTGAGAACATCTGTGGCAGTAATTAGGCCTGGTGTGGCTAGAGATAAACCACAGTTAATTTATGTTTTAATGGGGGGGGGGGGGGAATCACTTTATCCCCCACACAGGGCCATGTAGGTTTGGATTTTTTTTTTTTTTTTTTTTTTTTAATACCCTTAAAAAAACCTTTATTTAAAAAAAAAAACAAAAAAAAAAACTGCATTCTGTTTACTTGTGTTATCTTTGTCTAATATTTAAATTTGTTTGATGATCCGAGACATTTAAGTGTGACAAACATACTAAAAAAATGAAAAATCAGGAAGGGGGCAAACACTTTCACATCACTGTACATTATTCTAGCAAGGGACATTGTTTTGTCAAAGTTTATCCATCTTCTACTGCTTATCTAGGGGTCCAGGTCATGGGGACAGCACTGCGAGTACCCTAGACAGCTACCTGGTTTGCATAGCACCATGTACCCTCCTGCAGATGGTGAGGCCACTGGAAGGCGGACGCATGTGGTTAATCTGCATACACTGGGCCCTTAATGCAACTTTACATGGGGATTAACTGGATTGCTCTCTGCGTAGCCCTTCCATCCAGGACCAGTTTGTTTTGGAGACACTACCAGGGACAAGTTGCTCCTGGGTCACTTGAGCATGCAAACCCCTCCATGATAAAGTTTATGCTACTCAAATTTAACAGGTCCCACAGGTTTTGTAATAAATAATTCTTGACAATCTACAGATTTCTTATAACAGCAACAGACTGTTCTATCCAAAACTTTAAAGTAGGTGCACGTCTTTTTGCACACCCCTACTTTGCTACTGAAACTAATACAAGCCAAATCATTTGGAAATGCTGAACCACCAATATGCCCACGTTAGCCTTCACCATTTGAGATATGCCAAACTACAAGCTATGATTTTAATTATTAACTTTATATAAAAGTTGGCTTCAATAGTATGAACACTAAAACCTGTGAGCAAACTTAAAGGGCACATTTTTAATTGCAGCAATAAAAATCACAAACAACTGCAATTAAGAGGCAATAGCCCAATTGCCAATTACCTTATCACAGTGCAGGTTATCACTAAAGACACTGCAGGTGAGGTTACATGGGGAGAGAGTTGTGTAAGGACTGATTCATGTCAGAATCTCCTTGCACTCATCAGTACTCATCTATGGCACTTAGTTAAACAATGTTATTGCAAACAGCAATAAAAGCACGTATCAGTTGTGTTCAGTGACATGCAGTTAGGGGAGGCAGGCGTTATGAAAAAATAAGGATTATAAATGTATTTTTCTCCACTAATTTGTCTTGTAGGTCTAAATACAATTTCTGAATATTCCAGTCATTTCAATATTTAAAAGTTGCTGAATCTGCACATTTCCTGTTCAAATACAAAGGAGAGGGGCCAAGTGAAGCAGCAACAAACACAGCCTCAAAAGATTGTGCAATCCTTCACAGCCCAGTTTGAGCTCGCGCAAGATGTGCGTTCCTGGTGACAGCTCTGTATGTCAAAAATATAATGTTTTGTGTGTGTCCTCCTCTTCCATAGTCTATGTAATGTACTTAATGTGTGTGTACAATATATTTGGTCTTCTTAATCTGACATACAACTTTAGTTAAAAATCAGTCGAAAGCTGTGCAGTACCATTGCGCCGGGGGGGGGGGGGGGGTGAGGGGTATGCTTGAGCACTGTAGGCACAGGCGTTTGCTCTGGTTTGTACTTGGTGCTCTGTCGAGGCTAAGCGCCAAATTAGCTAAAGATAAAAATCAAAGTCAAGTGTACTGAGGACTTAGTTTGTGCTTCTACAGTATTTTCTACAGACTGAAAATTGAAGAATTTATAGCCAAACTTAAATTCTTAAAATTGAAATTCCAATCAAAACTGGCAGTAACCTCAATTGAGACTTAACTAAAAGATGACAAGACTTTTACAAAGTCAGATTTTTGTCCAGAGGGATAGGCAGATGGATTTAATTTATAAGTAAAGGTAAGACCATGCATACTTGTTTTATATGCTTTAATTTGTATTGAATTGTGGAGCTATAGAGTGCACAGCAAATGTGTTCTGAGCCACTATAATTTTAGTTCTTCCTTGGCCAGAAACAAGTAGTCTAATCGATTTTGGGCCCCCAAAATTTGTCTGTAAAATAACTTCATACTAGTGGTGCTAGATGATCAATTTTTTTTTTTTTTTTTTTTAATAAATCGCGATTAATCTTTTGGAATGTTGAGTTAGTCGTAATTTTTCAAGTTTGTCATACTGTTATAAACATGGGAGTGGAAAAAATATGCTTGCCGTCTTCACCTGCAGGTTTAAAGCTCTCAACATATCCAAATTGGCAAAAACTATCAATCCATCTTCTTCCGCTTAATCCTTTTGGGTCGCGGCTGGAGCCTATCCCAGCAGAATAATCTCAAAAGTATTACTGCATGTCCAAACAACAGAATGCCAGGGCTCAATAACCTCACTGAACAACAACCAGCAGCCACAAAAGGAGCTTGCTCTTTCTCCCATAGCAAATCAACTTTATAAAGCACTTTAAAAACCAACACCTGCTACACAGTGCTGTACAACAAAGACACACAAAAACAAAAGCAAGGAGTAGGACACTAGCACAGAAACGATATAAAACAGAATATAAAACTCAGCACAAGTAGAAACCATAGTCAAAACGGTAAGAGAAGCAAACATCCACCACTTTTAAGGCAATCAACATAAAACCTCATGTGTCAGACAATTTCCTTTTTAGCAGAAAAATTGCAAAAACAACTCACCCGTGATGACACCCCACTGTGCTGCAAAAATGGCAGGGGAGTGAATGGACCTGACGAACACAGCTTGAGAAATTTTTTTTTTTGGACTGGTATCAACAGTTGGACCCAAAGCTATGAGAATGAAAAAGGTGAGTTTCTCTCCGCGTTAGCTGCTGGAGGTCAACTATAACCTAGCATGTAGCTACTAGCTAGCTAGCTTTCACAGAAGAACACAGCATCCAGGCAACGTTATGGAGGAGGCTGTAACAATTCTCCAGGTGTGAGCTCTGACGGATAACGTAAACTTAAACACGACAGCACTCTGGCAAGTCAAACAAGCTGGATTACAGTCATGGAAATCCCCAATGTCTGCATGGTGTGCAGTGTTTGGCCAGAATGGCTTCGGTATGGAGAGCCGCTAGGCCAGAAAGTACTGTTTGCACTTTCTGCCATTAACCACGATCACAATTTGTCACCGTGGGGGGGAGGGGGACAAAACATTAATGGGTGATTAACGCGATAACGCCAACACCACTACTTAATACACTTTATGTAGCCAAGGGTCTTTGCACTTTTTAATATCCAGGAGAGTTTGATGAAATGAAAACATGGAGGCATGGCGTTAGTCAACAGAACTGCTTTTCTGTAAAAGCAAAGCAACTGAAGTGTACGACCATTTAAGTGTACGACCATTTCTGCTTCTTCCCTTCACAATAAAAGATCTAGACATGCATTACAGAACAGTTTAAATTCACTGCGCATTCCATCAAGAGGAATTCAGTAAGAGGTCTTAGTTTTGTTATTGTAATCAGATTTTATAATGCACAATTATAAAACATGCAAACTTTCAATTGAAATTAAATTCATGCCTATGCTATTTTGTTCATATATTTGTAAATCTGACTGAAAGTCAGTACCTCACCACCCATAAACCTCACGTCACTGGTTATGAGTTTATCTAGAAAAGAAAAATCAACTTCAAATCAATACCCTTAGATTACCTGAGTGATAAGCAACTGCAGCCAAATGATCATTTGAAGATTTAGGTTTTATTAATGTGTGCCCTTTCCAGCTGTAGCGTGACAAGATAGAGACCAACTTCCCCTGAACTCAGCAGTTCAGCATCAAATTTTAGTTTCAGATGTATAATGTTAAAGTAAGGCCCCACAAATAAATCTGCCTTCTAGTAAAACTTAAATGAACTGGATAAGGGAGATTTCACCATGATTCAATTTTTCTTCATTCTACCATAAAACTTAACTGACATTAACATCTCCAAGTCCATGATATGCAATCATGGGGCTGCAAGGACATCACTGACAGTAAACTCCCAACCCTTTCGATATCTTTTTTTTTTGGGGGGGGGGGGGGGCAAAGAACTGCACCTATAACTTTTTTTTTTTTTTTTATTACTTATTTCGTACCCGTAGGTAGATTTGTTTTGCAGTCTGGTGACAAGCCACCAGCTGCCGGTCGCTGCGTGCGCAAGCGCCCCGTGTCCCTAACCTGCATGTTTTTGGTATGTGGGAGGAAACCGGAGAAATCCCGGAGTAAACCCACGCAACACGGGGAGAACATGCAAACTCCACACAGATCACCGTCTGTTGGGGGCAGGGATCGAACCCACGATCTCATGATCCCCGCGATCCCCCGGCCGAGGGTAAACTGTGCTGCCACAGTGCTAACCACTGCGCCACCGTGCAGCATTTACTGTACTTTGAGACATTCTAGCCCAATTTTGTCTTACAATGGGGATGTAACAAAGGGTGCATTTTGTGTCTTTCAGCCAGGGCAGAGCCAAGGGAGGTGACCTTATAAACCCCAAGACTGACAGATGCCATGTATACATGTGTCAGCAATTACCCTTTTTATCCCTTCAAAACTTTCTCCACAGCTATTGTTTAACATTACAAGCCCCGTTTTCACTACAGGAACTGATGGAAAAATTCTATGATGAATTTCTATGATTTTTTTTTTTTTTTTTTTTTTTTTTTATTAATATAAAGCTTAATGTGTATACTGACTCAGGAAATCCTGTTACCATATTTGGAGTTGTTGAGTAGTGGGAAAATACAAATGAAGGATACTGATGTGACTGTTCAGTTCTATCACTGACTGTTCAGCTTATCACTAGTGTTAACCGTTTTTTCTGCATGTACTCAGCAGATATAATCAGCCATAAATGAACTAATCAAGAGGCTCAGTAGACCTCATCACAATGAGTCATGAATGAACTAATCAAGAAGCGATCCCACCCCGGTGGTCCCTTGGATCTATATTAACCAAAATCACTATGTTAGTTAATGCAATACACTGACAGATTGGGAAAGCTGTGTTCTGTATTGTGTTCCGCTGATCACCGCTCATTAAATTTGCTGAAACTTTGAACCTGCCTGATTATTGACTGAGCAGCTCCTATCCTAACTGAGTTTTTCCCCAACATACTTGGCGCTCTAAACAGGGACCCCAATATCCTCCCGGTTCCGGTGGATGACTGCTCCAAGTACATGCATGGCAACTGAAAAACCTCCCTCCTGGCTCCAGCTGAGACGGTTTGCTGAAGTGAGGCAACGGAGAGAGCTTTCCGTCGGAGTGGAAGGTGACGGGGTCCAAACCAAGGCAGAGGATTGAAGCAAGTAAATAATAAATTAAGAGTAAATTACTGCGGTTTGAGTCCGGTCGGTAGAATTAATGACAGTTGGGTATTAAGCCCCACGGTGTTACGGTGCTCTTTAAAGGAACTGACAAAACCTAAGACTATTTGGAGTAGTCAAAACAGTCATATAATAAAAAGAAAAAGGAGGTTCGAGACTTTAAGGTGTAGCTATGTTTTTTTGTTTGTTTTTTTTAAAAAACAAAGCCCAAAAACATCAGCATAAATATAAAAAGTAAAACCATAAAAATACAATAAATAAGGGAAGGAGTGATAAATAGTTAATCGGGGTCAGAGTCCCTGACTGTAAAAGATTACAGGTAAAAACGAGAGGAAAGGTTACCATTTACATAAATATTTAAAATAATAAAACTGAATAAACAAGATTCAAATAAAAGGACAACCAAACACATTATGGAATATATATATATATATATATATTTATTTTTTTTTAAATATCATTTATTTATATACATACACACACGTATACACACACGTGTGCACACATACACGTATACACTACCGTTCAAAAGTTTGGGTCACTTAGAAATTTCCTTAATTTTTGAAAGAAAAGCACTTTTTCAATGAAGATAACTTTAAACTAATCAGAAATACACTCTATACATTGCTAATGTGGTAAATGACTATTCTAGCTGCAAATGTCTGGTTTTTGGTGCAATATCTACATAGGTGTATAGAGGCCCATTTCCAGCAACTATCACTCCAGCGTTCTAATGGTACAATGTGTTTGCTCATTGCGTCAGAAGACTAATGGATGATTAGAAAACCCTTGTGCAATCATGTTAGGTCTGCAATGCTGTAATTGCTGCAAATGGAGGATTCTTTGACAAAAGCAAAGTTTGAAGGAAAAAATTATTTCAAATACAAATCATTATTTCTAACCTTGTCAATGTCTTTACTATATTTTCTATTCATTTTACAACTCATGGTGGTAAATAAGTGTGACTTTTCATGGAAAACAAAATTGTCTGGGTGACCCCAAACTTTTGAACGGATATGTATACACACACACACACACACACAAGTATAGACGTGGACAAAATTGTTGGTACCCCTCTGTTAATGAAAGAAAAACCCACAATAGTCACAGAAATAACTTGAATCTGACAAGTGGTAATAAATAAAAATTCTATGAAAATTAACCATTGAAAAATCAGACAGTGCTTTTGAATTGTGGTTCAACAGAATTATTTTAAAAAACAAAATCATGAAACAGGCCTGGACAAAAATGATGGTACCCTTAACTTAATATTTTGTTGTACAACCTTTTGAGGCAATCACTGCAATCAAACAATTTCTGTAACTGTCAATGAGACTTCTGCACCTCTCGGCAGGTATTTTGGCCCACTCCTCATGAGCAAACTGCTCCAGTTGTCTCAGGTTTGAAGGGTGCCTTCTCCAGACTGCATGTTTCAGCTCCTTCCACAGATGTTCAATAGGATTTAGATCAGGACTCATAGAAGGCCACTTTAGAATAGTCCAATGTTTCACTTTTAGTCATTCTTGGGTGTTTTTAGCTGTGTGTTTTGGGTCATTATCCAGTTGCAAGACCCATGAGCTGCGACTGAGATCAAGCTGTCTGACACTGGGCAACACATTTCTCTCTAGAATACCTTGATAGTCTTGAGATTTCATTGTACCCTGCACAGATTCAAGACACCCCATGCTAGATGCAGCAAAGCAGCCCCAGAACATAACTGAACCTCCATGTTTCACAGTAGGGACAGTGTTCTTTTCTTGGCATGCTTCATTTTTGTGTCTGAACATAGAGCTGACGTGCCTTGCCAGAAAGTTCCAGTTTTGTCTCGTCTGTCCATAGGACATTCTCCTAGAAGCTTTGTGGCTTGTCAACATGCAGTTTGGCAAAGTCTGGCTTTTATGATTTGTTTTCAACAGTGGTGTCCTCCTTGGTCGTCTCCCATGAAGTCCACTTTGGCTCAAACAACGACAGATGGTGCGATCGGACACTGATGTGCCTTGACCTTTGAGTTCACCATGAATGTGTTTAGAGGTTGTTCTGGGCTCTTGTTACCATTCGTATTATCCGTCTCCTCCTGCGGCCATGTCCAGGGAGGTTGGCTACAGTCCTGTGGATCCTAAATTTCTGAATAATATGTGCAACTGTAGTCACAGGAACATCAAGCTGCTTGGAGATGGTCTTACAGCCTTTACCTTTAACATGCTTGTCTATAATTTTCTTTCTAATCTCCTGAGACAACTCTCTCCTTTGCTTCCTCTAGTCCATGTTTAGTGTGGTACACACCATGTCAACAAACAGCACAGTGACTACTTGTCACCCTTTAAATAGGCCGACTGACTAATTAACATCACAGGTGTCTACAAACTTGTAATCAGAGGACACATCTTTGTTGAACATGTCCCTATGGTCACATTTTCAATCTTTTCTAGGGGTACCATCATTTTTGTTCAGGCCTGTTTCATGAGTTTGCTTTTGAATTGTGGTTCAACAAAATTATTTTAAAAAACATTTTGATTTTCATTGGTTAACTTTCATAGGATTTTTATTTATTACCACTTGTCAGATTCAAGTTATTTATGTGACCATTGTGGGTTTTTCCTTTCATTAACAGGGGGTACCAACAATTTTGTCCACGTCTGTATGTGTGTATATATATATATATATATATATATATATATATATATATATATACACACACACACACACACACACACACTGTATATATACACACATATACACACACACACACACACACACACACACACACACACTGTATATATACACACATATACACACACACACGCAAAAGGGAAAAAATAAAGAGCAAGAAGTGCTGCACAGGATGTTTGTGTGTGTTGTGTGAAAGAAAGTTTGGGTTTGTTGGCAAATTAAAGGTTGATGAATGTGAAAGTAGAAGCCAGAAAGCAGATGGTAGGAAGCACAGAAGTGGGTGACTGACATGGATGCTGCACCAGTAAAGCACAAAAACAACAAAAATAAGAAACCTGACAAAGAGAAAGGACTTATTTTGTTTGTCTCCATCCATGAGGATGAGTGATCTGTGTGGTGTGGCTACAAATCCTCCTCCCCATCACCCCTTCTACCCAAATCTTGTGGAAGCAGCAAAGGTCACGGCTGCACCCTCCCCCTCAGCATTGCTGCCTAGAATCCACTCCTCCGCCTCCTCAGACCATTGATGTTAAACCTAAAAAAAAAAAAAAAAAAAACCCACACACACAACAAACAAAGCAGGAAAGACTATGGGACCCACGACCAGCCACACAGACACCAAAGAGTTAAGTAGATATGCACGCATGACTGCTCCAACCCCACATTCACCAAAAATGATAAAAGAAAATTATGCCACATATGCAGTTACTGAATGTTCTTCATAGCCATTCCAGCCCAACTAAATCCAGTGATGAACCTCACTGGCAACAATTAAAAAGGCGTTTTTGCAAAATATTCACCCACATCTAGCCGACTACATACAGTGGTGTGAGAAAGTGTTTGCCCCCTTCCCAAGTTCATTTTTTTGTATGTTTTTCACACTTAAAAGATCAAAAATTTAAGCATTAGACAAAGATAACAAAATGCAGTTTTTAAACGAAGAGGTTTATTATTAAGGGTTTTAAAAAAAAAAAAAATCCAAACCTGTATGGCCCTGTGTGATTGCCCCCCCCCCCCCAAAAAAAAAAACCCACCATCAACTGGTTTATCACATTTAGGCCGTGGGACGAGACCAGAAATTGTGGCTGGAAATGAAGTTTCGTTTGACGGGTGAGCGAACCAAAAAAGAACACTTGTTTTAGGGTAATTTGAGGGTGCTCTTTCCAAAAATAAAGTTTTCTGGATTGTAAATTTGCACGTTAATTAGCTATTAATCAAAACATAATTAGCTACTAATGAGCAGGGAAAAACGCTAGCTGTCCAAACTATTCAAGTATCTTACATACTGAAAGTTTATATTATTTTTCTAGGAAACTAACTATTGTGTCACAGATGCAAAAACGACCCCAAAAATGTTTGATTTTAGTCACCTGACTGACCCAGATATTATATTTTGATCAAATTATGGAAAATGACGAGTCCGACACGAGTCTGCAGATATTGAGAAAGACCAATACATAACAGTACATAAATATTTTAGAGCTGTACTAGATTAAAAGAAACATTCCTACCCCGTCATTAAAATCCAAACTGGAATATATCTGAATAAGAATTAAATGCAAATTGGTTTGCTAAGAAATTCTTTCCTGTTCACTGAACTCTCTACCTTTCAAGTCATCCTGTCTCACCGACCTCAATACCAACAATACTTAACAGATTTAAAAAGCCTTTAGGGACAAAATTTTAATTATAGATTCTTACCTGCGTTCACTTTTAAAGTATGCTTTCCTCATCAGGATCTGAATCTGCCTCCACAGTCACATCAGCATGGTCTTCATCTATGTTTTTGCAGCCGATACACTGACAGCTCTGTGCAGCTCAATCCATGCTCCTGGCAAGAACATTTTCCTTTTGCGCAGCCTGTTTTCTTGCAAGCACACTTAATGTTTCAAATTAGAATCAGGGGCACATGGTAGTGTATTCCAGACTGGCAGCAAACAGTTGTCGGCAATGTGCCATCCAAAGCCAACTGGACTGGGGCATTCCACGCGCTGCTTCAGACACCGACGAATTGCTGCTTGGTAGTTGACCCTTTTTGTGTGGTTCAAGAGAGTATCTCTGTTGGGGGGCAAGGCAGCATCAATTTTGAACTTTTAGCTAAAAATACAATTCCTGCCTTCATCAACCGAATCTATGTCATTCTTGCCATACAGTTCACAGACAAATTTTTCCACATCGTCCATGTACGCTTCAGGAAGGTCCCATTCAGCACCAAGGGCCTGGAATAAGGTCTGATAGGCGCCGTTTTTCATCATGATATTGAATGCTTTGACCTTTCCCTGCCCCTTGAAGGCACTGGTGCTATCACATCCGGTGAAGCAGTGAAGATCAATGAGGGCTTTGCAGATGGATTCCCCTAGGTGTCTACTAAGTGGGTTGACGGCAACCAGCTGGAATTCACTCCATGGGCCTAGATGTAGGAACAGGTTTTGGCCGGCTATGTCCTCTGAAAAGGCCACAGCTACATCTGTGTCTTGTCTACGAATGACGACATTTTTGAAACCACCCTGGTTAGTAGCATGTTGTGCATGGAGCAGCATTTGTGTGTCAGCCTCCTCGTGGTCACAGCAGAGATCCTCAACAGCTGATGTGACACACCCATTTTGAACATAAAGCTGGTGGCACTCTGGTCCATGACCCACTACAACATTAATGTCCTTAATCTGATCGGGCTGTGCATTTTTCCATTGATGGAAGAAGAACTCAGATTTTCCTTGTTTTCTCCACAGAGTAGAAACTTTCTGAACTGTCGTGGGGTTTTCTGATCAGCACCTGTAATTTTCATTCTTTCTGTGCCATGAGATGCACGCCTATCCCTCTCGCCCCCTTTGATGCTGTGTACTGGATATCGGTCTGGAACAAAGTCTATTCGTTTGGCACCATGTCGAAATGCAACTGAAACCAACCTTTCAAGAACTTGCTTGGCCAGCTTCCCAAAAGTGGATGGAACATCAGTCATTTCTCGAATTAGAGCCATGCCATCCATAATGCATGCTGTTGACTTTTGAATCTGATGACTTTCAGGAGAATCAGTTGGTGCTAGGCTCATCAGATGCTTCTGTAGCTTTGACTTGTCAGTTTTTGCCAGCGTTCCCTCAAGCGTTGCGATAGATGGAGGAAACGGGTGCAGGCTGTACTTCAGAGCCTCTTTCATGTCAACATTCCTTATTCTGCCTATAACAATAATTCTCCCTAGCAGGTCTGTACTGGCCTTAATGGCTACACTTTGGGAATTCTCCTTAGTTGGCACACTACCTGATACATCAGAAAACGTCTAACTTCATGCGTTTGATCGGAGAATATATGTCTATTTTCTTCAACGAGTCTCAACGTAATTCTGGAAGGCCAACTGCCCCACTTCCTCAGCTCTCCAAGTCATTCTCAACCTCTGCTGGAGCTATTCTGCCTGTAGCAATATTCAGTCTGTCCTCATCCACTGCAAAAGGATTGCACATGGCATTGACTGTTATCATATTTTGTACAGCCTGCTCATCAGAAGATATTCTGGATTTGTCGAGATCCTTCCGTGCTCTGGTCTGATCAGTTTTGCCAGCCATTTCTTCGCATCTTGCACAAAGTTCAGCTCTAGCTGGGTAAGAAAGGATCCACCTGTGCACAGCTCCCTTTTTCAATGTGATCCCGGTCAATCCACCTTTTGTTTTGGAGCCCCGGTTCATGGTCTGCTCAATGGTCTGATCAACTGGAACTTGACTGAAACTGTAGAGTTGCTGCCTTTGAACCACAAAACCTCCACTTTTCATGTCTGCATGGATTTCTGGATGCGTTGTTGCAAGATTCATCATTTCATGGAGATAAACTGGGGCATACCTGGCATCTGAAAAGGTTGTGTCAGATTTTCAACTCTTGTGTATCTGTAGACACTTCATATAGGGATATAGCTTTCGTATATGTAGACACTCCCATAAATGTATGATTTCTGTTAAACTGCTGTTTAATCTATTTTTACTACATTCAAGTTAATGCCAACAAGGACATTTTGGACCAATAATAATGAAAAAGTGCTTCCTCTTGACTGACATTTTTAACTACTGTCTTTTACAAAAAGCTATGCAGGACTATGACTAAAGCTATGCTCTCTACATGTCTGTTCTTTTCTTCTTCTCTATCCCCTCACCCCCCAGCCAGTCGCAGCAGATGACTGCCCCTCCCTGAGCCTGGTTCTGCTGGAGGTTTCTTCCTGTTAAAAGGGAGTTTTTCCTCTCCACCGTCGCCAAGTGCTTGCTCACAGGGGATCGCCTGATTGCTGGGGTCTTTCTGCAACTGTGGGGGTTCCCCCCTACAGTTGATAGTGCTATGAGATGACTGTTGTTGTGAAATGGCGCTATATAAATAAAGTTGAATTGAATGTGTATGACATTTGCCTCAGTGTCCCTGGGGGGGGGGGGGGGGGGGGATTTATTAAAACTACAAATTCCTCTGGCGTAAACCAGACAGAATGCCATTTTAGACACCCACGGCTGTTTAACTCGTCTACCCCACATTCACAACAAGTCCAGCTTCGTCCTCATTTCAGAGTACCATTTTGTGTATTCCATGAGGGGAATGTTTCAATGGGTAGATTATCTAAGAAAGAGTGTAATATTGCCTATATTTATATAATAACAAGCTGTTCTCTTTGGGTCACTGATACCCTGATCCCAGATTGAAAATGTTCTTTCGGACATACATTCATTCCTGTACATGGGGGGGACTTGTTCCCGCTAGAGAGAGCACGGGACCTGTGACTGAAGGTTGGCGTCTCTGTGGTCATAGGGTCTACTCACACCTACCCTCTAACTGGCATGGTGTCTGCGCCGGTGCTGGTGTCAGATTGCACCTTTGTTATGGCTGATCAACAAAAAGTTGAATCTCCGTGCAGAAAGAGGGGCCTACTGTCTGATCCACATGGTAGCCCCTGGGAGGTCGAAGTTCCCAAGGAGTTCAAGTTAAAAACCACCAGTCAAAATCAATGCTCTGTTCCCATCTATTTAAGTGTATGAAAATACTGTATTATTAGAGGTAGTCAGCTATAGATTATAATCATTTCTTAATTATTCATTGGCAGCATTTACTGGTGTGAAGGAAGAACTGACTGCTCTTTGATGGCAACTCAAAACAGACTTGTTCTTGACCAACTGACAGCAGCTCAAGGCAGAGTATGTACCATAGTGGGAGATTGTTGATTTTAGTGATAATAGTCTGGTCTTGTGTTATTCCATGTATCCGTCATATGATAATGAAACTCGTGCATGTCAACCTAGTGATGTATCAGAGTGGTCACAGTGGATGACGAACCAGCAGTGTAAGCTCAATGTGTCTCTCCATGCCCCCCCCCCCAAGTACAGAGTAAAGGTATGATGTACATGCAGAAAACCAGAAGGCGTTATATGATCATGATGTGAAGTTGAAATGTACTACCTGTAAACACATTTATGAAGACTTTGAAATATTACTCTTTTGAGCTACAATGGTATACTTTTACTACATTTATTTTATTATGTCTGTTCTTCTCTTAGAGAACCATCTGTTGGCAGTGCCTGGGGGAGCAGGGTCGGATGATGGACTTTCCCTGTCGTAGCTAGTTAGGATCTGTTGCATTTAAATGCATTAGAACTTAGCATAGCTGTCTGATGGGGTTTTCAACATCATAATGTAACCAACTTTTCTCTGATAAAGATGATGCCTCTTGGGCATCAAAGGGGGGAATGATGGAAAAATTAAGTTGCATAAATTTTCATGAATATGAATTTAGGGCAGCACGGTGGTAGAGTGGTTAGCACTGCGGCAGCACAGCAACTCACCCTTGGCCGGGGGATCCTGGGTTCGATCCCAGCCCCCGACCAACAGTGATCTATGTGAAGTTTGCATGTTCTCCCCATGTCTGCATGGGTTTACGCCAGGATTTCTCCAGTTTCCTCCCACATGCCAAAAACATGCAAGTTAGGTTAATTGGCATCAAACTGGGGATTCTAAATTGTCCTTCGGTATGACAGAGTGAATGGTTGTCTGTGTGTTGGCCCTGCGATGGACTGGCGATCTATCCAGGGTGTACCCTGCCTCTTGCCCAAAGACGCTGGGATAGGCACCAGCCCCCCCCCCCCCGCGACCCGAAAAAAGGATTAAGCGGAAGAAGATGAATGAATTTTTTATATAAAGCTTAATGTGTATACTGACTCAAAATCCTGTTACCATATTTGGAGTTGTGTAGGGGGAAAAATACTAAAGAAGGATCCTGATATGACTGTTAGAACTGAACATTCAGTGATAACCATCACTGACTGTTCAGCTTATCACTAGTGTTAAGCTGTTTTTCTGCATGTACTCAGCAGATACAATCTTAGTCATGAACTAATCAAGAGGCTCAGCAGACCTCATCACACCGAGTCATGAATGAAGTAATCAAGAAACGACCCCACCCCGATGGTCCCTCGGATATGTATTATCCAGAATCACTGTTAGTTAATGAAATACGCAGAGATTGTGAAAGCTGTGTTCTGTATTGTGTTCCACTGATCAGCGCTCTAAATTTGCTGAAACTCTGATCCTGCCTAATCATCGACTGAGCATCTCCTAACAGGGAATTTTTCCATCAGGAACAAATTTTACAGGAACATCATCCATATTGCGTCTCTCCCAAATTGGAACCTCCCCATAAGGGAAAGTGTTCAGGAGTCTGTCGGGGCCAAAATATGGCCCTGGTCAGTGGCAGTGCAGAGTCCCTGCTAGTGCTACTCTATGCCATATATAACCATTCTTCTCCAAAATGAAATGGCACCAAGTTGGCCCATGCACTCCACTCTGCATTCATTTTGTACATAATCATTTTTTGTATCATTTCAAAGCATTTCACCATGTTGCATCATGAACAAAACCTCTGGAGACTGACTGTCCCTCCCCCAGAGACATGGCAGGGGAGAGGACCAGATACAGAACGGCTCTTACCAAAGTTCCTATAGTGGAAGTGGGGCTATAGGTATGAATTGGGAAGAACAACTCATTTTAATGATACTTATCAATGTGAAGCCATTGACAAGTAAAAATGTATCCATCATACAGTTTAACAGTGTCTAAAGCAGGGGTCACCAACTGGTGGACTCTGGTCCGGACCCTGAAGCTTTTTAAATATAATTTGGGGGGGGAGATAGCGCTTTGTTTCAACTGAACAAACAAGCAGAACTGAAAATTTATCAATGGCTGCCCAGACATTTTATGGCGTGACACCTTGGACGTTCTCTGGGGATGCAGTGGGAGGACAAAAATCACTGTTTGCTGTGGGTGTCACATAAGGTGGACAGCCACACTTCTTTCCCGGTGTGTACACGTGGAATAAAGAGCTGCTGTGAAATTGTGTCCACCGCCACTCTGGTTGCCTCTGATGGTATGTGTCCACCCGGGGGACTGTTGATGGAAGATCCCCACACCTCCTCCGGCAGAGTGTCCACGTAATTTCCGCGACCCTCTGATATCATGTAAAAACAATTTGCTCTGTGTGTCATTGAATATGAAAAGCACCACACACATCCACCACCTCTCTCCCTGCGACAGTGTTACCCAAACAGACACGAGGTTAAAAAGACAACACTTGACAAAAAACAACTCAGGAATTCTGTAGTATCGAATTATATATATATTTTTTTTTTTTAGGCTTTCAGTTTGAAACTTTTATACGGAAAATCTAGTATAGGGGTGAACTTTGAGTTTTGTGTTCTCCCTGTGCTGCGTGGGTTTACTCCGGGGGCTCCGGTTTCCTCCCACAATCCAAAGACATGCTTGTTAGGTTAATTGGTTGTTCTAGATTGTCCCTAGATCTGTTTCTTATAGGCCCTTAGAATAGAGGGTTAGTACTAGTGAAAGTGCTTTGAGTAGTCTTTGTGACTAGAAAAGCGCTATATAAATGCAGGTTAGTTAGTTTTTTAAAGATATTAATCTTTTTAAATATGTAATTTAGTTTGTGTTCGCATGTAAAGTTTCACATTTAAGATTCAAGTTGTAGATTTTAGAATTTTAGAGCTGTTTATTTGTAATCAAACACATTTCGTGTTCTCCTGCATTATGAACAAACAACATTTTGCTTGAAATTGAGTAAAGAAATTGTTTTTGTTAAAAATTACACAAAGCTACAGTATCTCAGAAGTGAATGCACCCCTCACATTTTTGTAAATATTTTATTATATCTTTTCATGGGACAACACTGAAGATATGACACTTTGATACAATGTAAAGAAGTGTACGGCTTGTATAACAGTGTAAATTTGCTGTCCTCTCAAAATAACTCTCAGCCATTAATTTCTAAACTGCTGGCAACAAAAGTGAGTACACCAAGTGAAAATGTCTAAATTGTGCCCAATAAGCCATAAAATAATGTGTGAAAGCAAATGATATTGGCCTGCTGGAGACAGCTGTATTCTTCTGAAAGAATGTCCATAAGAGGATGGCAGTCCTGCAAAGCACATTTTCAGATAAATTTGTCCATGAGACTTGCCACATTTCCATTTCTTTTATTAAAAGATGTTTGAAGTAATTTCATGGGTCACTGCAAACACTTGGCTTTAAAAGTACCAAGCTGTGACAGTGACGAGGGGGGGAAAAAAAAAAAAAAAGCCATCAAGAATCGTTTTAGAATCAAATCGGAGACCCTGAATCATAAGTGGATTGTGAGGTGCTTAAAGATCCCCATCCCTAATTTGGACCACAGCTGGGAAGGAGCACTGACCTATTGGACCTCTTGCAGTTTTAGTTGGCAACCCCTGGTCTAAAGTGTTCTATAATGGATTGAGGAAAAAACTGCAAGTGGTTTCTGGAGCACAGGTCCCATTTTCAATCATACCGAATTCTTAGTCTAAATCAGGGATCGCCAACCTGGGACTCCTGGAACATTCAGGTTTCTGTCGGAAATTTTCTATTTCACTTCTTACCTGGTTCAAAGATTTGCTGTTGTGCATGGGTGCCTACAGAACACAAGCACAACAATGAAATTATTTACAAATCTTCGGACCAGTCAAGAAGTGAAATTAGAAAATTTCCCACAGAAACCTGAACGTTCCAGGAGCCCTAGGTTGCAGACCCCTGGTCTAAATCAACAGGCCAAAACTAGATCAACAGCGTGCTACAAGAGGAATACTTTGTATGAGTGTACTCACTGGGTGGATGTCTATGAAAAGGCCATGCTCCTCTTCAGTAGGACTAAGACCCTCCACATATTTGAGCAGCACAGGATCAGCGTTGTAGAAGTGAGGATGAGAGATGAAGACTGGGGAGTCTAAAAATGGAGAACACAGTATTTGAGCTGAATCACTGAAGTAGTTTATTCACCACAGCCGTTCAACTTGTAATACAAGTTAAAGAGTCCCCCCCACCCCCCAACAATAAAATTCCCCACCAAGGTCTGGACCAAGATTTGCGTTTTTAACAAATTTATACATTTAGTCCAGTTAGGTTTAGTTTCACACTACTCTTATGTAGGTGAACCATACAACTTCACCAACTACAATAAGATGTAAGTGTGTCATGTAAATATGCTGATCATCATCCAAGGACTTTTTTGCAGTTCTGGGCAGATAAGTAATCTCACTTTAGGTTGAAAATTGGCGAGACTCCACCAGCATAACAAAACTAGTGTGATGACCGCTAAAATGTTGTCCTGATAGTTAAAACATTTGTCCTTCATTAGCTGTAATGACCTTAAAGTGGCATTGCTTCCCACTCTCATCTCTTGCATCCCCTCTTAATATGCATCAAGTTTTTGCATTTGTAATTACATAACTGTGCTTTTTGTTGAACAATTATCACAGTATTGGACCATAATTGTGATCTGTGCTGGAAAATGAGTCACTTTGAGGAAATTATCAAAACTGAGGTAAAGTGTTTCTCCCCCCCCCCCCTCTCTATAGTCTGTATTGAAAGACCTTCAAAATGATATTTAATTTGTAGGAAGTGCACAAAAATGGACCTGGAAAAAAATGATTTGTTTATATTTTGGCTAGGTTTAAAACTCTTGTTTGATCGGTCAGGAGTTACGTCTTGCGCCAAAGCATATGAAGAGTTTGTTTGCAAAAACCAATAAAAGCCACTTCCATGAAAATTTCACTGTCAAACTACTGTTAACATTACCTACTTATAGAAGTTCAAATCATTTCGCCTCAAAAGCCGATATGTCCTATGTTACAGACACTACAAATTCATGTCCCCCCCGCCCCCCCCCCCCAAAAAAAACTGAAACGGTGGGAGCGGTTTTTACAAAAGCGGATAACTTCACAGGGCAAGTCAGCACTTGGCATTTGGGTCACGTGACTCATCTTGGCTGCCTTCCCGGTCTGCTCGCTCTGATTTCCCTGGCTGTGTTTGGAATGTTCACCCACTCATTCCCTCCCTACTCGCTATATAGTGAATTTAGATATAGTGGACTTTACAGTAAACTCAATATAACAAAATTAACAACTTTTGGACACTACTGGGCTTGTTTTTTTTAAAATGGCACAGTTAATGACGTCACGTGAGACAGTAAAATGTAAGACTAATGGTGGTAAAAAAAAAAATAAAAATGAATACCTGCATGTAATTTGTAGTAAATATGTATTAAATCAAATCATTTTTGCTGAATTATTAAATATAAATACCTTAAGGTAGTTTATGTTGTGATGTGAAGCTCTTCTCTCACTGCTCATTCACTATATGGGGAGGGAGTTTCTTTTCCCAGCCTTTTTTTTTTAATATACTGTGCACACCAATGAAGAGAGAGCAAGAGAGAGAAAGGCCATTTCAATTCTCCTGTATGTCCTGTACGTATAGTAGTATCGACAATAAAATCTTTGAATCTTGAATTATAGCTTTATTATAGCTAGCTATATTATACCATTCTACTGAGTGGATATGCCTAAATCAGTCTATCATACTATGTTGATGCTTACAGACATTCAAGTATGTTTCAGACAAAATAACATGGTTTTTGGGACTTGTCCGTTTTTGCAAAAGAATGGCTTGTGGACTTCTGTTTTTGCAAAAAAAAAAAAAAAAAAAAAAAAAAAAAAAAAAAAAAAAAAAGGTACCAACTGCCAAAAAGTAACAATGAGTTGATATTTGATTTTTTGCTTTATTATGTCCAAGATACTCACTTCAAGTGGCCATGTCTTAGACACTGATTTGAAAATACTAACACTTATAAACCTACAGATAAAAAAGTGGTTTCTCATTTTGACCACAACTGGACTTAAATGTTTTTGCAAAAGAACTCTTCATATGCATTTTTAGAAAGTACAATTTCTAAGCTTTACAATACCAGGCACTCACGGGGGT
This sequence comes from Pholidichthys leucotaenia, assembly GCA_020510985.1. Lineage (NCBI taxonomy): Eukaryota > Metazoa > Chordata > Actinopteri > Cichliformes > Pholidichthyidae > Pholidichthys > Pholidichthys leucotaenia. The sequence continues at coordinate 100,101,040 of CM035850.1, read as the reverse complement.
TTTCCTGGGACTTGCCGCTAGCAAACAGTCATAATTTATGACTTCTTGTGCCTGTCGCTCGTAATGACGCAGTGCGCATTCCGACTCCTTTTGCCAGCACAGGTCACAATTATATATGAGTTTCTTCCTCACCCAACTACTGCAGCTCATTTTCCCCTCTTTTCAGCTACCACAGCTCTCTGCGTTTGGTGTGAAAGTCTGAAACTTTGGTGAGGTACCATTGATTACTTGTTAGGCGTCATCTTGGTCTTATATCAAAAAAATTAACAGCATGAAGGACTGTTTAAATACCAATTCTAATTGAAACAGAACATTTATTGGTTGATTAATGGATCAAACAACTGTTAATTTTGCCATTAAGGACCTTGTTGGAGAACAGCAAGTTATGCAAAAAGTACTGAAACATTGAACAGTTTGACATGTGCATTCAAAAGGTTAGAGAAGGTCAGATTAAGTTCACCTGTAAAGGTTATAGTGCATTTTATTTGCATCCTGAAATTTCACCCAAAAGCCAGATATCGCCAACTCTGAGTAGTGCATCTGCTTGCCTTATTGTGCCAAACGGGTTTACTTTTTTCAAAAGAAGCTCTGCTCACATTTGATATGCTGTATATAAATAGTGTTTACAAACTCTTCTTGCTGTATAATAACTTTAATACTTTAAATTGTCTTACTTATGCTGAACCCAACAGGGGGAATGAGGAAAGGAATTGAAGGGCTATGAAGTGATCCGAAGGGAGAGGCCACCCATTTTTGCTGGACCAAATTTCATCCATTTGATCCAACCTGTGGGTCAGGGCAGTTTCACACCTGTACTTTTCCTGGAACAAACTGAAAAGTCTGTGCGATCAGACCAGACCAGCTTGGTGTGAAAGCACTTCAAGAAGGGGAAAATGGAAAATAAATTGTGGGACAACGGGTGTCCCTTATTTTCAGATTTCAGTCACCACATTATCCTTTAAAATAACTTATGTTGTACACAAGCAAGCTTAACCTCAAATTAAATTCATTTTTAAATAGATCTGATAATTGCCAGAAGTAATCACCAACTATAACGGGCTACAAGTCTAGGCAGGGGGTCGATGATGATGACGCTTCCAGACAGGCTCAACGACTTCCTTGCACGTTTTGAAGCATCAAACCCGACAATCAGAGGGAGGGCTGGCTCATCCCCACCATCGGTCGGACCAGCTTTTACCATCAACACAGCGGACACACGGAGGACCCTAACCAGGGTCAACCCATGTAAAGCTGCAGGTCCGGACAACATCCCGGGATGTGTGCTCCGAGACTGTGCGAGCGAGTTGGCGGATGTACCAACTGACATTTATAACATCTCCCTGAGTCAGGCTATTGTTCCCAGATGCTTCAAGACCTCTATCATAGTACCGGTGGCAAAGAAACCAGTTGTGTCCTGTCTGAATGACTATCGTCCTGTTGCACTGACACCAATTGTGATGAAGTGTTTTGAACGGCTTGTCAAACCACACATTACAGCCTGCCTCCCTGCATCACATGACCCGTTCCAGTTTGCATATCGTTCAAACCGCTCCACGGAGGATGCTATAGTCACCACCCTGCACTTTGTCACCCACCTGGATCAGAAAGACACCTAAGCCAGACTCCTGTACATTGATTTCAGTTCAGCATTCAAGACCATTATTCCCCAGAGACTGATTGAGAAATTACTCCTTGGTCTGAACACCGCTACATGTCTCTGGATCCTGGATTTCCTGACAGAGACCTCAGTTTGTCTGGGTTGGAAAACAACATCTCCAACTCTGTCACGCTGAGTACCAGATCCCCTCAAGGCTGTGTACTCAGTCCACTGTTTACACTTCTAACACATGACTGTGTATCTAGACACGAGGGGAACCAGATTATTAAGTTTGCAGATGACACCACGGTGGTGGGACTTATTCAGAGGGATGGGGAATCAATGTACAGGGAAAAAGTGAGACCTGGAGGGCTGGTGCAGGGAGGACAATCTGGTGCTGAACGTGGACAAAACGAAGGAGATCATTATCGACTTCCGGCGGTCACAGCCTGAACACGTCCCCCTCAGCATCGACGGCCGTTTAGTGGAGAACATCAAGTTCCTCGGAGTGCAGATCTCGCAGGACCTGACCTGGAGCAAGAATTCCTTGGGGATCAGGAAGCAGGCCCAGCAGAGACTGCACTTCTTGAGGAAACTCAAACAGGCCTCTCTCCCCGTCTGCATCCTCAGGACCTTCTACAGAGGTGTGGTGGAGAGTGTTCTGACGTACTGCATTGCTACATGGTACTCTAGCTGCAGTATGTCAGACAAAAAAAGCCCTGCAGAGGATAGTTAAGGGAGCTGAGTGTAATTGGAGTCTCCCTCCCCTCTGTCCAAGAACTTTTTCAGAACCATTGTAGGAGCAGGACACTGAACATTGTCAAGGACCGTTCTCACCCTCTGCTTAAACACTTTGAACTTCTGCCATCTGGCAAACAATTCCAGAGCATCAGAGGCAGAACCACCAGACTGATTAACAGCTTCCTTCGACAAGCTGTTAGGATGCTGAACAGTTGATCTGGAATCTCTCATACCTACATACTACAGCACCTATGGACATTATGTATATTATTTGTATATTATAGTTCTGGTTAGTTTTTCAAGTATGTCTCAGGGATGTGTGAATGAAAGTGGTGGGGTGGGGGTTGAAGATATGCGTGAGTGTCTTAAATCATGTTCTTTTACTTATATGGATGCCGAGAGAAACGCAATTTCATCTTGCCTGCACTACAGTTTTATGTACAGCAATATGACAAAGGTTGGCTGCACGGTGGCGCAGTGGTTAGCACTGCGGCAGCACAGTTTACCCTTGGCCGGGGGATTGTGGGGATCGTGGGATCGTGGGTTCGATCCCAGCCCCCGACCAACAGTGATCTGTGTGGAGTTTGCATGTTCTCCCCGTGTTGCGTGGGTTTACTCCGGGATTTCTCCGGTTTCCTCCCACATGCCAAAAACATGCATGTTAGGTTAATTGGCTGTTCTAAATTGTCCCTAGATATCTGTTTCCTATAGGCCCTTAGAATAGAGGGTTAGTATTAATGAAAGCGCTTTGAGTGGTCTTTGTGACTAGAAAAGCGCTATATAAGTGCAGGTTAGTTAGTTAGTTGATTTGATTACTACACAACCACCATTTTTCATAGAACATTGTTAAAGTCTAATAAATTAACTGAACTTTTTTTATTCATGACAAACAGAAAAGAATAAACGAAGATTAACACAAGCACAAAGTCTACTCTATCTGGTGGAACCAGCGATGGATCCACTCCAGTTCGCCTACCAGCATGGCATTGGGGTGGAGGATGCGGTGATCTTCCTCCTTCACCGTTCTGTCCCACCTGGAGAAGCCTGGGAATATGGTGAGGATCATGTTCTTTGACTTCTCCAGTGCTTTCAACACCATCCAACCGATGATCCTGAAGGACAAGCTGCTGCGCGCAGGGGTGGACCAGCACCTGTCATCATGGATCCTGGACTACCTCACGAACCGGCCTCAGTTTGTGAGAACCCGGGACTGTGTGTCCGACACGATCATCGGTAGCACGGGGGCCCCCCCCAGGGAACGGTGCTGGCTCCCTTCCTGTTCACTCTTTATACTGCGGACTTCTCACACAACACAACACACTGCCATCTACAGAAGTTCTCTGATGACTCTGCGATCGTTGGCCTCATCTCCAATAGAGATGAAGCTGAGTACAGAGGGCTTATCCAGGACTTCGTGGACTGGTGCCATCGGAACTGCCTCCAGATCAACGTGAGGAAAACTAAGGAGCTGGTGGTGGACTGCCGCAGGCATGGGCAACCCCTCACGGCACCAGTGAATATACAGGGAACAGACATTGAGATGGTGACATCCTATAAGTACCTGGGTGTTCATCTGAACAATAAACTAGACTGGTCACACAATACTGATGCACTCTACAAGAAGGGACAGCGCAGGCTGTTCCTGCTGAGGAGACTCAGGTCTTTTGGTGTACAAGGGGCGCTGCTGAAGACATTCTATAACACGGTGGTGGCATCAGCCATCACTTTTGGAGTGGTCTGCTGGGGCAGTGGCATTACTGCAGCCGATAGGAAGAGACTGAACAAACTGATCAAGAAAGCTAGCTCTGTCCTGGGGCAGCGCCTTGATCCGGTGGAGGAGATAGGAGAGAGAAGGACGGTGGCTAAACTGTCATCTCTGCTGGAGTCCGAGTTCCACCCTATGCAGGACATACTGAATGCACTGAGGAGCTCATTTAGCAGCAGACCACATCATCCCAGGTGCACAACCGAGAGGTTTCGCAGGTCCTTCCTACCAACGGCTGTCAGACTGTACAACCCAAGCAGGGCTGCTCGCAGAGATGGCAAAAAGATGTAACACTAAGTTTTTTGAATGCAAAAGATGCAATAGACTTACACAATGGTCCCCTCCGGCATACAACTAGGAAAATACTGGTCGCTATGGAGGGTGAGAATATGTATGGGCACATAATCATGCCATGTAGGATAACCAAGTAGACGGTTATGCTGTTTCATTCCATCTAGCTGCAATGCTCCGCACTGTGTGTGTTTATATTTATACATCTATATATTTATTCCATCTAGCTACAATGCTCCGCACTGTGTGTGTTTATATATCTACATATTATTCCATCTAGCTACATTGCTCCGCACTGTGTGTTTATATATCTACATATTATTCCATCTAGCTACAATGCTCCGCACTGTGTGTTTATATATTCATATATTTATTCCATCCAGCTACAATGCTCTGCACTGTGTATGTATATATATATTTTATAGTAATATGTACATATGTATATTAGCTGCTCTTGCTTGTTTTTTTTTTTTTTTTTCTTGCCTTCTGATTGTTGCTCTGAGTGTTGCAATCCTGGAATTTCCCCGTTGTGGGACTAATAAAGGCTCATCTTATCTAAATTTTTACCATCCATTTTGGCATAAAGATTTTCATTTTCCAGAACCACCGACATTCACCAACCGTTTCCCCCTCACCGTCATGGATGACAACAGGAGTATGTTTCACACATTAAAATCATGTACAATATGTACATGTGGACACTTACTGTGCCGGCAGCTGCTAACATTGAGGAGGCCTGACTGCCTACATGGGCAGAAACCTTCATTTGGTGCGTAATCTGTTCCATTGGCAAACAGGGTCTTGGGTGCAACATAGTGAAACACAGGTATACCATTCACCTCACCAGGGCGCTCATAAACTAACTCCATAGATCTGAAAGAGCACAGGGAATTGATTGCAAGCACGGAACACCATTGTAAACGGAACAAACAAAATAAACCAGTGAAGAGATTTTTACCTGCAGGCATCAGGGCTATAGAAAGGTAATGTGGTCTCTTCAGTCATGAAGGGAGGCCACATCTGCCCAGCTGTTCCATTGATCATGTTACATTGAGGGGTCCTCCAATAGGGCAGCTGGTGCATGGATGAGACCATTATAGGGGTACAAAATAATGCACAAAAAGGGCATGCAGGCATCATGTTTGCATCTTACCGCCGTCATGCCATTCCAGGAAACAACATCGTGGACTTTCCTGATGTCATCTTTCCCCGTGAAGACAGTGAACAGGCCAGTGTTTGAGTTGTTGAACTATGAAGAGATAACCAAGTAATAGTACAATTGCAGTAACATAGCATCATGGCAATTCAATTAGACCTGATGCCCAGAGGGTCAAAGACATCACTGCAGTGTTACATTTATGATGCCACAACATCAAGTGTAACAACAGTTCCACAAAGCCAGTTTATAAGTTGACTGGAACAAGTGACCAAATATGTATCGTTAATGTTATTGTTCCACCAAGATTATATGAAAACAAGAAGTTCCCAACTACTACACTTGACTATTGCTAACCAACAAACACTGAGTAAGCGCAATGCAGAATAGCTTTGTCATTCTACAGGTACATCTCAAAATTAGAATATCATGAAAAAGTTCAATATTTTTTGTCACTCATTTCAGAAAGTGAAACTTATTATATAGATTCATTATACAGTGAAATATTTCAAGTGTTTACTTTAATTTTGATGATTATGGCTTACAGCCCACGAAAACCCCAAATATATTGCTTTTTTTTAAAAATGATTTCATTTATTAAGTGGGGGGGGGGGGCATCCATAACCTACCTGGCCCTATGTAAAAAGTAATTGCCCCCTAAACCTAATAACTGGTTGTGCCACACTTGGCAGCAACAACTGCAATCAAGCATTTGCAATAACTGGCAATGAGTCTTTTACATCACTCAGGAAGTTTGGTCCAGTCTCTTTTACAAAACTGTTTTAATTAAGTCACATTGGAGGGTTTGAGATTTAAGTCAAACTGATGGCCAGACATCCTTCAGGATTTTCTGGTAGAGAGCAGAATTCATGGTTCCATCAATTGTGGCAAGTAGTCCAGGTCTTGAAGCAGCAAAGCAGCCCCAGTATGTTGCACCACCACATTTGACCGTTCATGTGGTGTTTTTTTTAATAAAATGCCATGTTAGTTTTACACCAGATGTAACGAGATGCATGCTTTCCAAAAATTTCAACTTTTGTCTCAGTCCAAAAGATTTTTCCCAAACATACCTTGGGGTTCATGTTTTTTTGGCAAATGTGAGATGACCCTTTGTCGATTTGGTCAGCTGTGGTTTTCGCCTTGGAACTCTCCCATTGATGCCCTTTTTGCCTATCTATTGTTGAATCATGGACCAGTGTGTAAAGTGAGGTAAGTGAGTCCTGCAGTTCTTTAGATGTTCTGAAATTTTGTTTTCATCCGTTCTTGAATGTCTTTAGATCATAGCATGAAGTGTTGCTTTCTGAAGTTTTTTTTAGCCTACTTCACTTTGTCAGAAAGGTTCTATTCAAGTGATTTCTTGATTCAACAGGTTTCGCAGTAATCAGGCCTGGATGTGTCAAGTGAAACTAAACTCAGCTTTCCAAAAATATGGTTATCAGTTAAATGATGTAACGGGGGGGGGGGGGGTAATCCCCCCCCCCACAGGGACAGGTAGGTGTGGATCCCTTTCCCCTTTAATAAATGAAATTTGAGGTTATCCTTGTCCCACCCATCCAATTTTCTACCGCTTTTCCGGAGGTATGGGTTGTGAAGGCAGCAGCTCAAACAGAAAAGTCCAGATTCCCCCTTCCTAGCCACCTGCTACAGCTTTTCAAAGATACAAAGACATTCCCAGGCCAGCTGGAAGACAGTCTCTCCAGCATGTCCTGGGTCTGCCCTGGGGTCTCCTCCCAGTGGGATGTGTCTGAAATGCCTCAAGTGGGAGGCATTCATGAAGCATCCTGATCAGATGCCCAAACCACTTCAACTAGCGCCTTTCAATGTGGAGGAGCAGCAGTTCTATTTTGAGCCCCTCCCAGATGAGCCTAAGGATGAGTCCAGCAATCCTATGGAGAAAGCTCACTTCAGTCACTTGTATCCGTGATCTTATTCTTTCGGTCATTACCCAAAGCTCATGACCATAGGTGAGTGAAGGAATGTAGACTGAGTGGGAAATCGACAGCTTTGCTTTAGAGCTCAGCTCCTTCACCACAATAGACTGGTACAACGTCTGCATCACTGCAGATGCTGCGCCGATCCATCTGTCAATCTCCTGCGCCATTCTCCCCTCACTTATGAATAAGACCCCAAGATACTTGAACGCCTCCACTTGGAGGACAAACCACCTTTTCTCTGCTGAGGACCATGGACTCTGACTTGGAGGTGCCGATTCTCATCCCAGCCGCTTCACACTCAGCAGCAAACTGTCCCAGTAAGACCTGTAGGTCACTGCTGGATGAAGCCAACAAGACAACATCTGCAAATGGCAGAGATGAGATCCTGTAGTCACCAAACATGACACCTTCCATTTCCTGGCTACGCCTATATATATCCATCCAGTATACAACTAGGACAATATCAGTTGCTATGGAGGGTGACAATATGTATGGGTACATATTCATACCATGTAGAGTAACTAAATAGTTATGCCGTTTAGTCCATCTAGCTACAATGTTCCGCACTGTGTGTATATATAAAAAGTGTACATAAAATCTGAGGTTCGACCAACGGTATGTATGTGTATATATACAGTATATATGTGTACATAAAATCTGAGGTTCAACCAGCGGTCGGACTCTCCTCTCCAGTATCCTAGCATTGACCTTCCGAGGGAGGCTGAGAAGAAGGGGAACCGGAGGATGTGTTCCAACTTTAGGGGGCTCACACTTAAGAGGAACCACCGCCCCAGTTTGCCATGCCAAAGGCACGGTCCCCAACCTCCACACAGTGTTGCAGAGGCATGTCAACCATGACACCCCTACAACATCCAGGGCCTTGAGGTACTCTGGATAAATCTCATCCACCCCCGGGGCCCAGCCACCAAAGAGCTTGGCAACATCAGCCCCTGTGATTGGCGAGACCCCCTTGTCCTTAAGCCCTGCTTTAAACACCTCTTCAGGGAAGTGAAACATATCCAGTGAGGTGTCCGAGTGCCGATATCTGCAACTTAGCTCCTGTAAATCATATTCAATTTTATTAATTGTTTGGAACCAACTGTTGTTTAACAAAATACTTGACTGCATGATCCTCATAGCAGTTAGAATAAACAGCCTCTAATAGTATGTAGCTCAAAGTTTACAGATCACATGGGACAATTCTGGGTCAGGTTCAAGGTTGCTGCAGCGATAGATTATGTTCTCCACAACTACAGCTAGATAACATGTCAGGAAGTGTTTTGGTTCCGACTACAAATTAAACTGTTATTAAAGTGCATTAGCAGTAAAATATAGCAGGCTACTGTAAGCTGTATAAACAAATTCATAAATATTCTATCATTTAGTAATTCAAAATACACATACTGAAATGTGCAACATTACTCTGAAAGTCCCAGCAGCCAATTTTAACAGAGATTAGTGAATCTCATGTATAGGTAGTCACATTAAGACTATGGCCAAATAAAAACTCCATACTCCTGACACCTGTGCTTCAAAAACTTGCACTTTTAAGTAGATTAGAATTTGTGATACATTTCTCCATCGTCTCCCTTGCAATGCCACAAACTTCTATTTCAAGACTCCACGTTTCCCCTCACTAGCAAGGACATCAAATCTCTCAAAGAGTACAAACATTTGTGATACTCACTTCTGCAAAGAGGCCAAACTTTCCTGTTGAGGGTAGCATGCCAGGTAGGTAGTTGTTGAGGAACTCCACCAGACCACTGTCATAGCCCCACATCAGCTCTCCCACCGTTTTTGTTAGGAAGGGCTTCTCGTCGAAATTGTTGAAGACCTCATTAATAACTAAACGCAACAGGTAGGGCAACTTCTCCAGCATCACTGATGCCCCCTGATAGTGCAGATGAAAGAGAAAGCGATTACCAGAGAAAATTCAACTGAACAATTGATAGAGCATGAAAAGTTAAAAACCATCTTACCAGCACCAGCATGTTTGGAATAGTGACAACATCCGACTCATTTCCCACAGACATGGAGGGCTCAAAGTAGTATCGTCTGTATTCCCTATAGGACACTGTGTCATTGTCATGGAATGTGATATTTTCTTTCTGACACCGCTTTCTGAAAGAAAAAAAAAAAAAAAAAAAAAAAAAAAGTATAAGCGTCCATTTGTCACCCAGTTAAGTTGACTCAAGGAAGATTCATTTCAAGGTCTAACTTTTAGAAATTTTCTTAAGAATGCAATAAGAAATTCCTCAATTCCGTGGATAGATAACAGGTTTGGCTAGTCCAAGTATTTACAATGTTTTTCCCCTCCCCATACTTGTGCTGAGCATCCATTAAAACTCATTTGTTCACTCTTGCTAATAACTAATCTTACCAGCTCCTTGGTTACAGACCTTGTTTATGGCCATTTTGCTGGCACAGTGGCACTGTGTGCAATCTAGACTTTCATTTGTTGGCTACTGGCAAATGGATGAGGCACTCCCAAGATAAATCTTAAGACCCAACCCCACTTTAATAAATGATTATATATTTTTAAGTGCAATTTTAATTTCCACAAAAATGACCATGCCTTTTGTTTTGTTGGATTGAAGCTGAACTTTAGGTGTTAAAATTCTCATGCATAACTAGCAATTCTAGTCATGTTAAGAGCTAGCACTGTATGCTCAAGTCAGTATGCATTTCAGTGCCCCAACTTCAAAGTTAATGAGCAAACAAGGAGCCCATGCAAAGAACGGCATTGGCATACTTTCGTATAGAAAAAAAAAAAAAAAAAAGTCACTCCCCTTCAAAATCCACTACTCCGAGTTAGGGATATTTGGCTTTTGGGTGAAATTTCAAGACCTCTAAAATGCACTATACCCTTTACAGGTGAACCTTCTAACCTTTTGAATGCACATGTCCAACTGTTCAATATTTCAGTACTTTTGCATAACTTGCCGTTCTCTAACAAGGTGCTTAATGGCAAAATTCACAACAGGTGTTTGATCCATGATTTGACCAATAAATTTTTTGATTCAATTAGAATTGGTATGTGAACAGTCCTCTTCATTATGCTGTTCACATTCTGACATGAGACCAAGACGACACCTAACAACTGAAACAGTACCTCGCCATTGCGAGGCTTCAAACAGGATAGATAGATGTACTTTACTGTTCCCAAACTGGGAAATTAAAGTGTAATGTTCTCAGAGGAAGTTGCCACTGAGCTTACAGTATCAGAATGTCATCAGCAGATTCCAAAAGAGAGAGAGACTGGAAGAGTCACAGAAAGGCATAGAAGTGGATGTCCTTTGGCCACATCCCACACTGATGACCGCTTCATTGCGAACAGTGCCCTGCAGAACTGGATGATGAATGCCACTCACTTCCCTTAAATGTGCCTGGAGTTAAGAGAAACCCAAGTGTCATGTCAGACCATTCAAAACAGTTTCCATCAACGTGGTCTGCATGCTGTACCTGACCACACCAGGCGTCATCTTGCATGGGCCTGAGAGCATTTATGCTGGCTAAGGGACCAATGGGCCTCATTGCTGTCCTCTGACGAAAGTCTATTCACGTTGAGCAGAAATTTGGCCACCAACGACAGACATCAAGGTGAGCACTATGCATCAGCCACTGTTGTCACCAGATGAGCCTTTGGTGGTGGTGGTGTTACAGTCTGGGCAGGTGTGGCTAGTCAATACAGAACTGCCCTACACCTTGTGAATGGTACAGTGGCAAGCAGATACCACCTGAATAACCTCAATAATTCAGTCATTGTGCCCCTGCATTAACACAGGCCTAATTTCATCTTCATGGACGACAATTCTTCAGTTCATCGAGGTTGCATCATTAGGGAACAGCTGTTGGAGACTAGGGTACCTCAAATGAGTGGCCTGCACCTTCTCCAAACCTGAATCCCATAGAAAACCTATGGGATGAGCTGAGTCACTGTGTAGAGCATGGGTGTCAAACTCATTCCATGGAGGGCCAAGACCTTGCAGGTTTTACCTCCACCCAGTGTCTTCAACAGGTGATTTCACTGCATTTCTTCCCAATGATTGCATATCAGTGAAAACATCTGTTGAAGACACTGGGTGAAATAAAACCTGCAGAATCTTGGCCTTCCATGGAACAAGTTTGACACTCCTGGTGTAGAGGCTCGTAACCCTGCACCCCACAACCTCAATGACCCGAGGGCTACCCTTCAAGAAGAGTGGAATGCCATGCCTTAGCAGACTAAGTCGGCTTGTGAACAGCATGAGACATCAAGCTGTAATTGATGCTTAAGGGCACATGGCAAGTTGAGACACCAACATTTTTTGTTGTGGTATACCCACCACTGTTGTTGGCTTTTGTTTCAATGACTTGTTTGAGATGAGAAAATGACCATTGCATGCTTCTACTTAAATGCCCCACTTTCATGATATATCACTGTAGCATGAACCGTTTACATTTTCCATAAATTTCACCTGGAAGCCAAATATCCCTAACTTTTTGGGAGTAGTGTAATTTATTGCTTTGAAATGAGGACTGATAAAATTATCGTGTTCTACAGCAGTATTTACTTGGTGAAACTCATTTAACTTAAACAGGTCGGGGGGGTGGGGGGGAGACCTCAATCACTGGGCATTATAGAGGATCACCCCCTTATAACCAGACTGTCAGTGGAGTAGCTCCTTCCTGCCTGACGAGAACACCCCTGGAGAGCTTGGATCTCATGACCAATGACCTTAAGCACCACATAGATACAGACCCATCTAGGATGTGCTTAAAAATCAAGAGTAGTGGTCTAGGAAGGTATTTTTTTTTTTTTTTTTTTTTTTTTAAATAAATGCCCAGATCTGACCTTTGACTATGACCTTGACCTCAACCTGGATGCAGACCAGAGGCTGCACTAGACTTTTGTTACCCCTCATTTTGGCAGATTATAGTGAGTGATCTAGTTAAAGTTATAATTTTTACAACCCTTTGTCATTTTGACAGTTGTAAAAATTGTCAATCCATTATCTGTTATTGCAATTTTAATTAGATCACCCTCTGTATACTGTGTCAAAATGGCAGCCAGCCTTCATTTTTCTTTCATTGCTGAAAAAGGAAAAAAAAAGAAAGTGTCAAGGACAATTTTCAGTTAACACAACCTGATGCAGACCCTCCTGAGGATCTTTGCAAGTTTGGTGACCACTGTGGATGTTGCCTAGAAGTTGAAATTTTCATGAACTCACCCAAGTGCTCAGGTCTGACCTTTGACCTTGAGCACAACTTTGATGTACAGTGCATCCGGAAAGTATTTACAGCGCTTCATGTTTTCCACATTTTGTCATGTTACAGCCTTATTCCAAAAGGGATTAAATTCATTTTTTCCCCCTCAAAATTCTACACACAATACCCCATGACGCAAAAAAAGTGAGGTTTCTGCAAATTAAACAAGACTAATTACATGTACATAAGTATTCACAGCCTTTGCCATGAAGCTCAAAATTGAGCTTATATGCATCCTGTTTCCACTGATCATCGTCGAGATGTTTCTACAGCTTAACTGGAGTCTGTCCACCTGTGGTAAATTCAGTTGATTGGACATGATTTGGAAAGGCACACCTGTCTATATAAGGTCCCACAGTGTACATGTCAGAGAATAAACCAAGCATGAAGTCAAAAGAATTGTCTGTAGACCTCCGAGACAGGATTGTCTCGAGGCACAAATCTGGGGAAGGGTACAGAAAAATTTCTGTTGCGTTGAAGGTCCCAATGAGCACAGTGGCCTCCATCATCTGTAAATGGAAGAAGTTTGGAACCACCAGGACTCTTCCTAGAGCTGGCCGGCCGTCTAACCTGAGTGATCCGGGGGGGGGGGGGGGGGGGCTTAGTCAGGGAGGTGACCCGATGGTCACTCCGTCAGAGCTCCAGCATTGCTCTGTGAAAAGAGCACCTTCCAAAAGGACAACCATCTCTGCAGCAATCCACCAATCAGGCCTGTATGGTACAGTGGCCAGATGGAAGCCACTCCTTAGTAAAGGCACATGGCAGCCCGCCTGGAGATTCCCAAAAGGCACCTGAAGGACTCCCAGACTATGAGAAACAATTCTCTGGTCTGATGAGACAAAGATTGGACTCTCTGGCATGAATGCCAGGTGTCATGTTTGGAAGAAACCAGGCACAGCTCATAACCACGCCAATGGTGTTGGCAACATCATGCTGTGGGGACGTTTTTCAGCAGCAGGAACTGGGAGACTAGTCAGGAAAGATGAATGCAGCAATGTACAGAGACATCCTGGATGAAAACCTGCTCCTGAGTGCTCTTGAACTCAGACTAGGGTGAATGTTCATCTTTCAGCAGGACAACGACCCCAAGCACACAGCCAAGATATCAAAGGAGTGGCTTCAGGACAACTCTGAATGTCCTTGAGTGACCCAGCCAGAGCCCAGACTTTAATCCAATTGAACATCTCTGGAGAGATCTGAAAATGGCTGCGCACAGACTTCCCATCCAACCTGATGGAGCTTGAGAGGTGCTGCGAACAGGAATGGGTGAAACTGCTCAAAGACAAGTGTGCCAAGCTTGTGGCATCATATTCAGAAAAAACTTGAGGCTGTAATTGCTGCCAAAGGTGCATCAACAAAGTATTGAGCAAAGGCTATGAATACCTTTGCATGTGATTTTTTTTAAGTTTATTTTTTAATAAATTTGCAAAAATTAAACTTTTCACATTGTCAATATGGGGTACTGTGTGTAGAATTGAGAAAAAAAAATTAATCCCCTTTGAAATAAGGCATTAACAAAATGCGGAAAAAGTAAAGCACTGAATACTTTCCAGATGCACTGTAGACCTACTTGAGGATCATTGTGAACGAATTTGGTTGTCAATGGGGTAAATACCCAAGACGAGTAGTGATTCCCATGAAATGTGAACAGATTGACATGCCATTACATTAGCTCCTTTTTACTCTGTTGGAATGAGCTAAAAATTTTATGTAAACTCCTAATCACTTTCTCAGTGGCAAACCAAGTCTTCAAATCCACCTGCGATCAACTGGTCATTTTGATTAGCTCAGGAGAAAAACGGCAATTTTTGGAGCATTTTCAGAATCAGATTTATTGCCAAGCACATTTACAAGTAAACATACGAGGAATCTGACTTTACATTGGGTGCGCACGAAAGGCGCATCCCAATGACGCGGCAGCCATGACGAGGCGCCTGTCATAAAGGGGGGGTAGAGGGGGGAGGATAGGGAAAAAGCACAATAGGCAGAGAGAAAAAAGCATTGTTGATCAAAATAAAGCTCATTTTATGACCAAAATTTTGATTACAAGAAAAAACTCAAATGCACAATTAGCAGACAATAGATCACACAATGACAAACAAAGCAAGTTGAGAGAGTCAGTGTATTGTAAATATATGTCAGTAATTGTATCAGTGGTGTAATGTTGAATGCAGTAGTGTAGGTGTGTCAATTGCTAGTGAACAGCAGAGGGCGCCTCCTGGCAGTGGATAGATGTTATAGTCATGAGATCTAAAGCAGTCCAGAGTCTCTCTTGCTTGCAGTTGGTAAGTTGTCACATGGTGCACTGTCCTTGAGCGTCCATCTGCTGAAACAACAACAATTGTGTCGATTGTTTGGGTTAGCAGAGCTGATCCTTCCGCTTATCTTCATCGAGGAGGAATGTAAACAGACAGGGCGCCGAATTCAAGGTCGAATAGGCACAGATCACTCAGAGCAAAGAATTTTCATCTCTTGCGATTCTGCGCTTCATAATTTCCATACAGGCTTAAACTCGTACTCTATAGTGCACCTGAGGCAAACCGCTATGGGTGGCAAGGCACTGTCAAAAGACCTCTAGGATGGGGGGGGGGGGGGGAAATCACTCACTTCGAGGAATATCATCACCCTGTAACTTGGCATAATCATTTTAATTCAGGTGTTTTACAACTGCAATTAGTCTTCAGTTTAAAGAAAAAAAAAAAAAAAGTGCTTGCACACCTTGGTGAGCTTTTGCACCAAGCGGATAAACATGAATGATTGCTCCAACACGATAAGTGTCAGTTGAAACAAAAGAGTGTTATAAAACTTCAACAGGGTAAATCACAGAATGTAGCAGATGTTTGTTGTTCCCAATCAGTTGTCTAAAATCAGGACCAAGCACACAAAATGGGGAGGCTGTAAAATGGAAAAATACTGGTAGACCAAGGAAGACAAAGCATCAAGATGGAAAACTTAACATGTCTTGAACAGAAAATGTACAACAAAAATTTATGAAAAAAAAGGGTAAAAACTGCAGCCCGTGCTCAACTGTGCCATCCATGTCCAATATTTAAACCTGTCCGATGATCAGAAGCATTCAAGAGTGACAAACACACAAAAAATGAGAAATCAGGTCTGATCAAACTAAGAAATTGACTTAAGTAAATGGGATTTGCACAAAGAAAAGCCAAACAAAAGCCACCATTAATACCTAATGGACTAAAGAAAAGCAATCATGGACTGGACAATAAAAGAAAGTGACATTCAGTGACAAATATGCATTGGGCAATGTGATGCTGGAACTTTTGTATAGTGCCAATGAAATTTATGATGACTGCCTGAAGAAAACATGCAAATTTGATATGGTGCTGCATGTCAGGTACAGTGCATCCGGAAGGTATGCACAGCGCTTCACTTTCCACGTTATGTTACAGCCTTATTCCAAAAGGGATTAGATTATTTTTCCCCTCAAAATTCTACACACAATATCCCATGACAGTGAAAAAAAAAATTGAGATTTTTGCAAATTTATTAAAAATAAAAACTGAGAAGTCACATGTACAAAAGTATTCAGAGCCTTTGCCATGAAGCTCAAAATTGAGCTTGGGTGCATCCCGTTTCCACTGATCATTCTTGAGATGAGTCCAAGTTGGTGGCAGTAGGACACAGTCCAAGGATGGATAATTCACACACACAAGGAGTTGTTCAGAACTCCTTATACAAAGCTATCGAGTGATTATAATCAAATCAGTGGCGGTAATGCACCTGCAAACTGGTTGCCAACCACCAATCAAATCTAAAAGAAGAGATGTTTCTACAGCATCATTTGTAAGTGGAAGTTCGGAACCACCAGGACTCTTCCTAGAGGTGGCCAGCTGTCTAAACTGAGTGATTGGGGAAGAAGGGCCTTGGTCAGGGAGGTGACCAAGAACCCAATGGTCACTCTGTCAGAGCTCCAGCGTTCCTCTGGAGGGGGGAGAACCTTCCAGAAGGACAATCATCTCTACAGTAATCCACCAATCAGGTAATCAGGTCTGTATGGTAGAGTGGCCAGACGGAAGCCACTCTTTAGTAAAAAAGGCACATGGCAGCCAGCCTGGAGTTAGTCAAAAGGCACCTGAAGGACTCTCAGACCATGAGAAACAAAATTCTCTGGTCTGATTAGACAAACATTGAACTCTTTGGCGTGGATGCCAGGCGTCATGTTTGGAGGAAACCGGGCACAGTGCATAACCATGCCAGTGGTAGCATCATGCTGTGGGGATGTTTTTCAGTGGCTGGGAGACAAGTCAGGATAGAGGGAAAGATGAATGTAGCAATGTACAAAGACATCCTGGATGAAAACCTGCTCTGGAGCACTCTTGACCTCAGACTGGGGCAATTGTTCATCTTTCAGCAGGACAACGACCCCAAGCACACAGCCAAGATATCGAGATAGTTGCTTCAGGACAACTCTGAATGTTCTTGAGTGGCCCAGCCAGAGCCCAGACTTGAATCCAATTGAACATCTCTGGAGAGATCTGAAAATGGCTGTGCACAGACGCTTCCAATCCAACCTGATGGAGCTTGAGGTGCTGCAAAGAGGAATGGGCGAAACTGCCCAAAGATAGGTGTGCCAAACTTGTGGCATCACATTCAAAAAACTTGAGGCTGTAATTGCAGCCAAAGGTGCATCAACAAAGTATTGAGCAAAGGCTGAATACTTATGTACATGTGATCTTAGTTTTTTGTTTTGTTTTTTTTTTTAATAAATTTGCAAAAATCTCAAAACTTCACACTGTCACTATGGGGTATTGCATGTAGAATTTTGAGGGGAAAAATGAATTTATTCCATTTTGGAATAAGGCTGTAACATAAAATGTGAAGTGCTGTGAATACTTTCAGGATGCACTGTAAAGTTATGGGGAGATTGTAGTCATTACATCTTCAAGAAATGCCTAAGTTTACAAAGAAATTTTGGACACTTTGTAAACTTAGGCATTGATAGAATAAGAAGAAATTTTGGACACTTCTTATTCTATAAATTGAAAGGATGTTTGGTGATGACTTCATTTTCCAGGATTATAATCAGGGTCTGACATCAACATTAACCAACGGCCGGTGGATTTCAGCAGTGGTCAGTAAGACAGCAACTCCCACTAGCCTCTTTGGCAGGTTGTAGTTCTCTCAAATGGCATTTAAAATAAACCTATTGCAATGTGAGACTAACTACAACTCCCATAAGCACCATCTGCACACCGTGCGATCATTGATCCACTGTCACTGTGGACGAGTCTGGTGAAGTCGCGGACAGTCTACTCCACAGGTCTGTCTCCAATCCTGCCCCTGTTCAGCCCGATGGGGCTTCTAAGGAAGACCTGGTTCCAAAGATCAGATCAGGCCCAAATTTTTATCATTTAATCCCACCGGCCTCCTGAGCCTGCCCTGTATATTTCAGCCCCCAACTCTCACTCCTGCGTGAATAGGCTCTGAGACTGTTATTGTATTGTTCTCCACTGGCCAGTATAATTAAATTTGCTGAAACTTTGATCCTGCCTGATTCTTGACTGAAGGTTAAGAAGAATTTTTCCAACATGCTTTGTGCCAGAGCACAGGGACTCCAGATATCCCTCTCCTGTTTTCGGCGTTTTTGGACCGAGACAGCTAGTGCACGGCTGCAAAAGACCTCCCCCACCGACTCCAGTGGGTAGGCTTTGCGGAAGTGAGGCACGGTCCAGATACACTGGTTGCAGACCGGAGGGTGACGGAGCGGAACTACAGGCAGGTTGGAGTGAGTAAATTTAACTGGGATGAAATGTTTTTAAAATCATTAGAGTCCACAGTCTGTCTGAAAATACACGTAAAGCGTGTCCGTTGGGTAAAGCTCAACTGTGCCCTGGTTAAAGTCCGTCAGAGAAATGCATATCTGCTGAGTAAACTGGTACAGGGTGATATTGCAGAAGGATACCCCGGGAAAAACGCGGGAGACAGAGCGAGCAAGCACGAGAGTGAAAGCGAGAGCATGAATAAAGGCAAAAAATAAAGAAAATATGGTTCTAGCAAGAAATGGCGCTAATATAATAAGGATTAACCTTAACATAACTAAAAAAAACCTTCAGGTACAACTTAAAATAAGTTTAAAATAGAATAACCTCCAACTATAATAATACATACATTAAATAACTGCAGTTTGTCTGGTCTTTTGTATTTTTGTGTGCACTTTTAATAAACGTTTTTACGTGTTACTTTGATCAAAGAATTGGATGACACCCAATTGTTGTAGCATAGGGACAGACCACGAAAACGTGGAAGTCAGGCAGCATGGCAGAAGCAGAGGTTGTTTTTCCTTGCGTTGTCGGGCGATGGCAAATTTATGTATAGGAAAGACAGGAATGGTACACGGTTTTTAGCAAAGTGGAAGAAAAAATTTGGGTTTCCAGGCAAATTTAAAGTGGTTGACTGCCAAGCTCTTGATGACAAAACGAACAGCAGATGGCAGTAGATGAAAGCAAGAGAAGTATGGCCTGGTGGAAGCACAGAAATTGCTTGAGGCAGCAAGTAGGTGTCAAGTTGACTTGGCTCTTGTGACTGTAAAAAAAATAAATAAATAAAAAAATTCAAGACTCCGCATTCTGACAATGGTAAGAAGCTTCTACCCTCTCCCTCCTTCCATGGGGAAAAGTGTGATGACGCGGTGCTGGGTCACGCACCTCCCCCTATCCCTCCTCCCTACGTGCCCACCACTGCTGCTTCTCAGTTATATCTGGACCTTACCAAGATGTCGACAGCCACGCCCTCCACTGAAGAGCCTCCTCCTCCTCTTCTTTACCCACTGACGTCAGGCCCAAGGTCAAGTGCAGCAAGGACTGGGGTACCAGGGAGCAGCCACACAGAGATGCCAAAGAGTTAAGTAGATTTGGCAACACTGCTCAACCACACTCACATTCTGTTACATTAGAAGATTTTTTTTTTGATTTTGTATACTTTATTGATCCCCAGAGGGGAAATTGAGGGCATCCACCTGAATGGATGAAGCAGCCACGGTACGGCGCTATCCCTCAACCAGTCACACACACATTCACACCTAGGGCTACTTTAGAGTCTCCAATTAACCTAACTTGCATGTTTTTGGCCTGTGGGAGGAAACCGGAGAAATCCCAGAGTAAACCCACGCAGATACGGGGAGAACATGCAAACTCCACACAGATCACTGTTGGTCAGGGGCTGGGATCAAACCAGGGATCCCATGGCCAAGGGTGAGTTGCGGTGCTGGTGCAGTGCTAACCACTGCGCCACCGCACCGCCCAAGATGACAGCATGCATGCAATAACTGAACAATTTTCCATGATTAAACTCATCCTCTTCACTTCCGCCCTCCAAAGAGAGGAGACGCTTTTCTTCCCTGCTCCAGCTCCCTATCCCTCTCTCCCTCCCTAACTGACTGGATCCCAGCTTGCCATCGTCTGTGTGTCTTTACTGCTGATTTATCTAACGAAATTATGGATTTAATAAGCTGGGCTTTGAACACAATCGACACTGTTTTTTCAACGAGGAAATCAGGCCCGGGGGGGCCTGTCCTGCAGGGACTGCTGCTGCGGGTTATTTAAAGGACAAGCAATTGGAAACTCTTGTGCCTGTGTGATCTTTCTATTGAAGATTTATATCTTTTCGGAGCAATGGTCATCGGAATTCTACTGATTGGCTTTGGGATTGTTCTGGTGCACCGCAAATTGAAGAAGATGGACAGAGCTTATCAAAAAGCGGACCTGGCGAAGCTCTCTCATCAAATTGACCAATTGGGCAGGACTCTGACATCGGCCAATGGAGAACTGTACAGAACTGTACAGGAAAATGGATTACATCACGATCACGCTGATGAACACTGAGAGCTGTTCACGAATCGATTTCAATGCCTGGCCATGATGGAATTTGAGCACTGAATCCATAGGAGAATAGAAAGTTTTTTCTCTGAAGTCAGTGCTATTCGACCTGTTTTTTTTCGGCACCCTCAGCACTCAGTCCTCCTGATAATCAACAGTATAATTGTTTTCATAACACTGGCGGGCAGCATCTGACTCAAGGACAGCTGTCTGGCTCAACTATTCCATCTGCCGTGCTCAAGGACACGTGCCTTTGCTTCAGACTCTAGTCATAACATCTGCTGAGGAAGAGACTATTGTCCACCAACTGATTTGCCACTGATTGCATCCAACTCACACATACTGATCCATTTATACTGATGAAGACATTCATTCACTGCTCTTTGTGTCATTGTGTGGATTCTATTGTCTGCTAATTGTGCATCGAGAGTTTTCTTGTAATCATAATATCGGTCATATGTGAACTTTATTCTGATCAACAATGCTTTTTTCTCTCTCCTATTGTGTTCCCACCCTCCCCATCCCTCCCCTGCCTACTATTCCCTTCCTGCTGACAGGCGCCTCCACGGCTCGCCGCGTCATTGAGAATGTCATTTATGACGTTTTCAGTGTCAAGTCAAATTCCTTGTATATTTACCTGTTATTTACTTGTAAATGTGCTTGGCAATAAACTTATTCTGATTCTGATATCCAGCTTACATTGGGCCTCCAGACCCTGGTGAGGAACACCCAGAGGCCCCGTGGTTTCAACCCACAGTTTTATAGATCATGGCTGGATGCCGATTTCTGAGGCTGTCAGAAATTCTGCATCCAAAAGATAAGTCCACACAGTTTTTGAAGGGATGACAAGTCTCCTTGACAGCTTCAAATTCAATGGCCATGAGACTGAACGTGCCTACAAAAATGTGCTGAAGGTCGATTGGTGTGCTGTATCAGGTGATTGCATTTTTTGAAGGCAAAATGTTACGTGTCGTCTCTTGCACTCCAGTGTTACGTGTGCGAGAATTGAATGACTGCATTGGCAATAAATGGCGCGTGAAGCATGACTGAAGAATTAAAAATACAACACAAAATAAAGGTGAAGGTGTGGAAGCCTACAGGGCCCCAATGCAAGAAATTTTTGATAACCATTCCGGTTTAACTAGGCCTGGTAATGACTCGGGTGTAGAACATTACTGGCAGCATTTGAAAAGTGTTTTCTTGCAAAATATGAACCCACATCTGGCTAAATACAGCCACAAATATCTGGCTACATGTCGCACTTGTGCATTTGGTGATGTGTTAATGTATGCTAAGCATGCAGAAAGATTAGAAGAGGAAAGGAAAGAAAGATTAAAAAGCAAAACCAACCCCCGTTTGCAATTGCTGACACAAGGGGGAAGGCAGAGGCTTCCCCCACCTCTGTCTTTTACCAGGGTGCAACATGCGGAGGAGGATGAGGGCAGAGGAGGGAGCGTGGTCACGGAGCCACCTACCAACAGCCATGGGTGCACAACGTTTGCCGCCAATGTGGACAACGGGGGCACTGGCAAAGGCACTGCCTCGAAGGCCTGCCACAGTGGGGAGGGAGGGGAGGACCCCACATCCAACCGCCGCCACCCACACAGGACCACAACATGTGACTGACGTGAAGTACAACAAATGACAGACATTTTTCATTTACCCGATTCTGACAATGCAGTGTTTACCTGAAGTGACAATGGAGGTTCAAGGCATCCCAATAAAGTTTCTGTGACACAGGAGCGTCCAGATCAGTAATTTCAGGGACAGACGTCAGGGGTTTCACAAAATCAGATCAAACAGTAACTGTCAAATCCGCAAATGGTAAGTTAAAAACAGAGCACCTCTCTGAACCTGTGGAGGTAAAACATCCTGTCACAGGTGACATTGCAAAAGATTCCTTCATATTGTCACAAGTATGCCCCGTCAACCTTCTGGGAAGGGATTTGCACTCAATATTGCCATAATCCCAAAAAAAAAAAAAAAAAAAAAAAAAAAAAAAAAAAAAAAAAATGTATGAGAGCATCACATTTTCTACATGTGGAAGGAGTAAATGTATTGCAGGATTTCAATGTGCCCAGGTACTGCTACTCACTACGTTTGGTTTTGGCCAGACCACACACAGTGACAGACCTGCACACAAAAGCTATGCAATATTTTGAGTTCAACACCCCTGTTACATGTCGGGCCACAGATCAGTACCATTGCTGCATGTACAACAGATATTTGAGTGGCCCAGACCCAAATTATGAAAAAAACATTCCTTGCAAATCCATCCTCCAGACTGGTCATTAAAAATCTGTATTGGTCACCAAGGGGATATGTGGGGGCATCTGTTGCATGATGAGGATAGCAGACGTTTTAAACACTGGGAGGCTCCCCACATCTCACTGGTCAAACCCAGAAAATATTGACTGGAAGGATGTAGGTTGGTTTGTGACCACAGCAGAGGAGTGTGTTCAATCTTGGAAACAAACTTCCTACCCAAAGGTTCAATACTCCTCAAAGCTTGACACCTACTCACTGCCTTTGAACTGGGTGACCACAGTGAAATTGTGCCCAGATTCAGAATACCTGAGAAGATTTACTCAGATAATTGAACAGATTTTGTAAAATCAGATTATATCACACTTTGATACAGCACTCAACATTAACGTGGGGCGGGGGGGGGGGGGGGACTACGCTTACCATCCACAAGGCCAGTCTGCAGGATTGGTGGAATGCACAAATAGGACAATTAAAGAAAGGCTTAGAAAAACAATGGCAGAAATAGGACAAAATTGGATATATTTCCTACCCCTAGTTCTGTTTTACATGAAACTAGTTCTACTGGAGGTATCCCAATTTGAAATAATGTATGGCAAACCCTACCTACTCCCACCACTGAGGCCATTCAAGTCAGGTGATGAGGAAGTGTGCTTAGCTGATTACATGCTAAGAATGTTGATCGGCAGAGATATTGTTCATGCTGCTCTTCCCAGAAAGGACCACGGTGAAGCACCCACCATTGCCAAACTGGGGGATCTGGTCCTCATTAAAGCCATCAAAATGAAAATCTGGGCCGACACTCCCTGGCAAGGACTACACAAGGTCATCCTGGCAACATCAACAGCTGTGAAAGTCAAAGGACGTGACTCTTGGGTGCATTTAACACACTAAAAACTTGACCCCACTAAAAATCCTCAGGAAGTGCCCGTTTCTCTATACAACTATCGACTGACTGTGCCCTCGTGGTGCCCAGCAACTGCTTGTATAGCAAAACAACAGTTTATCAGAGACAAAATGCAAGAGAGAAGGTTGGCAGCAGAAGGCTCCTCCTCCTCATGGTTGTGTTCTTTGCTCCCGCTCTCAGCTGGCCAAATATCTGTTACTGCTAAACCAATGGAACTGTCAAACTGTTTCTTGCAAGAGGCTATGTATGGAAATGGTGCAGCAGGCATCAACTTGGATCACACCTTCCACATTGTCTATGACTCCACTGACCGGAGACACGATGACACCCCTTACTCGGTGAAGGCAAGACTAACCTCGCCGGGGAATTTTTCCTTCTGTCTAAAAGGGTGTGGGAACATCTCTCAGCAGTTTATCATTTTGCAGGTGTGCAACAGTACATCTCGCCCCTGTACCGCTATCTGCCAGACCGGCATAGTGCACAAAAGCTGCCATGATGATCCTTACTCTGTCAGTCTAGAAGGCTGGAAGGCAATGTCACCCTGCAGGAGCTCTGTAGCACTGTAATTTGTGATTCTCTCAAGTACGGCATGTATATGGTCACAGGGGGGTTGGTGGCTGTGTGGCCATCGTGCCTACTAACACCTGCCCATGAACTAGAGAGGGGTGTGTGACCCCGTGGTGGTGACTGACCATACCATCATATTGTCAGCAGGACAGGCAGGCAGGATGAAGAGAGATGTCCCTTTTTCACCACATGATCCCATCTGGGGCACAGATGTGCTGAAAGAATTCAAGTTTGAAACTACTGGGCAGATGGTACTTCATTCCCCGTTTCCTTGGGTGGGAGTGGCTAAGAACACCTTGTTGATTGAAACAACCAATTACAGATTACAATCATTTGTGAGTTTCTTTGTCTGCTTTTTCTGGTATAAGTGAGGAGTTAACAGCTCAGACTTATGTCGACCCAAAACAGAATGGTTCTTGAACAAACTGCCGCCCGAGGAGGTGTGTGTGCGTGCGCGTGCAATTGTGGGGGATTATTGTTGTACTTTTATCCTTGAAAATGATGCAGATGGTCACGTGATTGCCTCAGCCATACAGAATCCGACCGCTTTGCAGGCTGCCACAGCCAAAGACAATGTCACTAATGAGCATACCTGGTTAAGGTGGTTACTCTTCATAGAGAAGTCTCATGAGCCTGTTAATGATTTTTGTGTGTAATATTTTTGGCCTTTTCTTGTGTCATTCCCTGTATCTGTAGTATGATGAGACTTGTGCATGTTAACTTAGCGATGTACCATGGAGCAGTTGCTGGGGATGATAGGAATGATGAACAGCGTGAGCTCAAGGGGTCCCGCCATGACCCAAGTACAGAGTAAAAGTATGATTGACATGCAGAAAACCGAAAGGAGATACATGATCATGATGTGAAGTTGAAATGTTCCACCTGTAAATAAATTTATGAAGTATCATTTTACTTTTTATGTTCTTATTTCTGTTTTACATCTTGTTTCGTTTTCACCTTGTGTTTTGTTTTTATACAAGCTGCAATAACACTATGACATATCCTTATTGTATCTTTACCATTATCCTCATTTTATTATTTTGATTTTTGAAGTTTTACTGTTCCATTTCTCCTCCAAAAGGACGAAGATGTTAGCCGGCGCCTGGGGCCGATGACAGACTTTCCCCGTCACTAGCTAGTTAGGATCTGTTGCACACAAATGCACTGGAGTTTAGCATAGCTGCCAGATGGGGTTTTAGCTGCCATAAAATGTTCTTGTAGGATTCCTTGCATGGCATCAAAGGGGGGGGGGGGGGGTAAAATGACAGAAGTTTTATATTTGTGATTTGCTTTGTCTCAGTCTGTGTGAAAGTACTAAAGATGCTAATGCAGCTGTATTGCGTTATCGTTTGGTTTAGTATACATGTACTGTTCTAGTGTGACTGGTGCTGAGGAAGTCTGACTATTGCTGAGAAAGAGATGATATGTACACCAAGTTTTGACCAGATGTACTGAACCAATCACCATGGACACCCCCCCCCCACCTCTCCAATAACGGAGAGCCTAAAGGACTGAGTGATGTGTGTTTGAGTCAGAAAGATGCATGAATAGGCTCTGAGACTTATTGTATTGTTCTCCACTGGCCAGTGTAATTAAATTGGCTGAAACTTTGATCCTGCCTGATTGACTGAAGGTGAAGAAGAATTTTTCCAACATTACCAGACCAGTACCATCCTTACTGTGAAGCATGGTGGTGGTGGCGGCGGCATCATGCTGTGGGGATGTTTTTCAGTGGCAGGAACTGGGAGACTAGTCAAGATAGAGGGAAAGATGAATGCAGCAATGTACAGAGACATCCTGGATGAAAACCTGCTCAGAGCGCTTTTGACCTCAGAGTGGGGCGACTGTTCATCCTTTAGCAGGACAACAACCCCAAGCACACAGCCAAGATATCAAAGGAGTGGCTTCAGGACAACTCTGGCTGGGCTACTGAAGGACATTCACAGAGCCCAGACTTTAATCCAATTGAACATCTCTGGAGAGGTTTGAAATTGGCTGTGCACCCATGCTTCCCACCCAACCTGATTGAGCTTGAGGTGCTGCAAAGAGGAAGAGGTTAAACTACCCAAAGATAGGTGTGCCACACTTGTGGCATCATATTCAAAAAGACTTTAGGCTGCAATTGCTGCCAAAAGAGCATCAAAGTATTGAGCAAAGGCTGTGAATACTCATGTACATGTTATTTCTTTTTTTTGTTTGTTTGTTTTTTTAATAAGTTTGCAAAAATCTTACACACACACACCACATCATTATGGGGTATTGTGTGTAGAATTTTGAGGGGGGGGGGGGAGAATATTTAATCCATTATGCCCAGAGTGGTGGCCTAGATGATAGCACATCTTCCCCACAACCAGGAGGTTGGGGGGGGTTCAAGTCCTGGCCAGGTCATACCAAAGATGATATAAAAAGGGTACTTCCCACCTTCTAGCTTGGTGCCCAACGTAATAGAATGGGGGAAGGAGAAGTTGTTTGTGGTGGCACCTTGCATGGCAGCAACCCCTCTGATTCCACATGTGATTAACATTGGAGATAGGAGAAATGCAATTTCATTCTACTGTACATGATTGGCTGTATGGACTGAATGAGATGGCCTCTTCTTTGGAATAAGGCTGTAACCTAAAATGTGGAAAAAGTGAAGCACTTCCATATGCACTGTATCCAGAGAGGCTGAAATTTGGGGATGCACACCCTTGTAACCTCAGCAAAACGCATATCAAATCTGAGGTCAGTCTGACAAACTGTTCAAGGGATATGCGCCGAACAGACAGAATGACACATGCACAATCCTTGCATTACACTATGATTTACTACTGTTCATAAAGTGTTTCTTTTGCCATTTTATGTAGGTAGAAGGATCATATACATTTAAAAAGGTTTTAAATTTAGTTCAAGCAAATTTTAGCATGTGATCGTCAAATTTGATTTTAGGTATTTTTCCAACCACACAATTGTAGCTAGTGAAAAGGCTAAGCGGCTAGTAACTTTGGAAAAGTCACTAGCCACAGTGGCTGGTGAGCAAAAAGTTGATGTCAAGCCCTGATTACATCTTGCCATAGGGCAAAAAGTGTGAACTTTCCTTCAAGACAGACATGTCAATGGTATGGTCTGCAAATAGTCCAGACCTCAATCACATTGCAGGTTGGAACCTTGTCAATTTCCATCATAAATTTTCAAAGCTGATCTGACAACAGCAGTAAGTTAAAGTTGGACTGATGAATACTGTGTCTAGTTAAGTCCATGCCTCAGAATTCACACTGATAAAAGCAAGAGGTGGTGCAACAAAGTACTAGTAGTGCAGCATTTCATGATTCCACAATTTTCCCTCAAAATAGAGGGATTCCATATTTTTCTTCTGCTTGATCTAAGAAAATAGCAACTGACAGCTTTCAGTCTTTAAAATGTTTCTTAAATCCAGAAGGTTAGCATTATGAATAAAAATAGTATTAAATGTCCGAGTTTTAAAAAAAAAAAAAAACAATTGAATGAACATCCTAAAAGAGTGGCCATTCCATAATTATTGCCAGAGATTGTATATGCACAGTTATTTGGAACAGACAGACGTCACCATCTGGAGCCAAGACCAACTCTGATCCCGACCAAATTTGTCCATAAATTACACGTTTGTCAAGTTAACCCTTAAACGCATAAGTGGGTCAAAAATGACCTGGAGGTTGTTTTCTTGCAGTGTCTAATGAAGAGTTTTCATATTTTAGCCATTCCTCAAAAAACATGTTACGATATCATGGCATCTAAATTTAAGCTACTTTTTTTTTTTTTTTTTGAGTTAATTACTGCCAAGCTTCCATAAGTGGGTCAAAAATGAATTTTCCAGGGAATTTCATGGAAACCTTTGATTCTTGTTAACTGACCGTCAGGAATACAGGTACATCTCAGTAAGTTAGAATGTCATTGAAAAACCGATTTTGGTAATTCAAAAAAGAAACTCTTGTAGATTCATAACATGATATATTTTAAGAATTTATTCCTTTTAATTTTGGTTATGGCTTATAGCTCATGAAAACCCCAAATTCAGTTTCTCAAAAAAAAAAAAATTAAAAATGTTGGCCAACTGTAAAGCATTTCTCAATGCTTGGTTGGGCTCTTTTTGCATCAATACAGTGTAGCATGAAGGTGATCAGCCTGTGGAACTGCTGAGGTGTTAAGACCTAGGTTGTTTTGATAGTGGCCTTCAGTTCATCTGCATTGTTGGGTCTGGTTTCCCCTCATCTTCCTCTTGACAATATCCATTAGATTCTCTATGGGTTTAGGTCAGGAGAGTTTGTTGGCCAATAAAGCTCAGTGATGCCATGGTCATTTAACCAGGTTTTGATACTTTTAGCAGTGTGTGCAGGTAACAAGTTCTGCTGGAAAATGAAATCAGCATCTCCATAAAGCTCGTCAGTAGAGGGACGCATGAAGTGCTCCAAAATGTCCTGTAGACGGCTGCACTCACTGGACCAACACCAGCAGATGACCTTTTCAGCTTAAACTAGTGCATGCCCGTAGAATGCAAGTATTCCTGTCTGAAATGGGTAAGAGGTGTAGCCTCACATGTTAGACTTTGAAAAATATAGAAGAAAATAAATGGCACTAAGATTTGATTATGTGACTTAATTACAGAATAAATATTGAAGAGGAATGGGACAGCCAATATTAGTGACTTTTCAGATCCCTTGTTTGTCAGATCATTTCTGGCTGATTTTTTTTTTTTAATATCACTTATATTCAAGATGATGGTCTCTTTAGTTTATATCACTGCTCAGTGATTGAGTTCAGTGTAATACTGAATTTCTTCAGTGTATCGTCAAACTCATGCAGTACTATAACAGGACAAATATTTGAGACCCACTGTAGTGCATCAGTTTAGATTTTGTTATTAAAAAGTTGTTTTTTTTAAACTAATGCCAAGATAGAGGCGGTGCTTGTATCATTGCGCTGGGCCGATACTGAGGCCAAATAACGATCTGAACCTTGAGAGCGTGATAGGATGGATAAAAAAAAAAAAAAAAAAAAAAAAAAAAAAAATTAAGTAAACCTGTACTTAGTACTGTGCATGTCAAAAATGACCTGGTGAGGTTGTTTTCTTGCAATTTACATGTACTTACCTGTAAATTGAATGTTACGTCATTGTTCAAAATTCAGAGAATTTCAAGAAATAAAAATTTTGCATCATATAAAGCAAAAATACCCGTACATGTAAACTTTAAATGTATAAAACATGTGGCCGTAATTCAAAAAGTTGACCTGGTTGAGCAAAACCAATGTGATTTTTGGGTTCAGCACATCAAAATTGTCCTAAATCAGCTAAAAAAACCTTGGACAATAAGTTTGGTGTTGATTATAATCAAGTCAGTGGCGGTAATGCACCTGTAAGCTGGTTGCCAACCACCAATCAAATCTAAAAGAAGTAGTGACTGGCAAAGACTTGAGTGCTGCAGCTCTGTGTTTATTGATGTGACATTATTACTAAGTCTTAACTATTGCATTTTTCACCCTCTAGACACTAACGAAAACATCCCCCACCACACACACACACTTCAGACCCAGTGAAAAATTTAAACTGGAAAAATATGTGCCCCATACTGAAAATTTATCGTATGGTTGATTCATCCCACATTCAGTGGAGCAAAGATTATAGGGTCTCCCCATGTGTTTTTGTTTACCTTTGGCAAAAGAAAAAATGTGGCTCAGTTAATCGCTGAAACCAGAGCTCAGCTGTTTTCCATGGCCAAAAGCACACTCCGTGCATCATCTGTTCACTTTATTGAAAAGCACACTCCATGCATTTTTTTCCCCCCCACTTTATTGAAAATGACTTGCCATCAGTTAGCATGCCTTTGAGCCAGGTCGTGTCATGGTCCTGCAAAGGGACTCCTGTCTACCGCTGACTGGGCCAAGCTGGGCGTGCCTCCCCGTGAACGATTGTGGAGCAGCCGGTCGGAGAAGCAGCAGCTGGACCGGTGGATTGCAGTGCTTTGCAGGGAGCCAAGCTCAGCCTGCCCGGTTAATGGGAGTCTCGGCTGTTGCTTTACCCATGATCCCAGTGGATCAGCTGCTGCTCCACACCCCCACACCCCTTCCCCCAGCGCACCTCGTGTTCTCCATGCCCAATTATCCATTAGACCTATGCAATCACAGCAACTTTATGGTATATTTTTTTTAAAGCATTAAATCTTAATTATCTTTTTCTAGTCAAATTTGTCGTGTTTCACTTCCTTGTTTTACACAGTGTTGTGGTTACGGATGCCGTAATGCACATATTATCCAATCAGTAGCAGTCAGTCCGAAACCAAACCCCGCCCACACTTCTGGAAGCCTGGGCATGAGACACAGCAGAGGCTAAATTTGATTAAAAAAAATATTACATTTTGACTGGGTGACTCCATATTCAGGGACGCACACCCTCGTAACCTCAGGAAACCACGTTTAAAATCTGAGTCCAGTCTGAAAAACTGTTCAAGAGATGTGTGGAGCAGACCGACAGATCTTGTGAATTTATAGATGTTGCATTTCATTTGGAAACCAAGGTCCCAGAGTCTGGAAGAGGAGTGGCGAGGCACAGAATACAGTGTGAAGTTCCCAGTCAGTGGTGATTTGGAGAGCCATGTCATCAGCTGGTGTTGGTCACCTTTTTATAATTTGAAGCTAGCTAGCCAACAATAGGCTACTGTACAGGTGTGCATTTATTCAACTACATAATAATCAATACCATTCAAAACATTCTCTTCCTTTTGTTTCCTCATCCAGGTGTCATGGCTGCTAGATCCACAGCTGAAATGGTCCTACTGATGCTGATAGAGACGCAGTTATAGGATTGGACTCCATCCATCCTCTACAGCTCATCTGGGGTCTGGGTTGTGGGGGCAACAGTCCAAGCACAGAAGCCCAGATTGCCAGTCGATTCACATAGCACCATGACCCCCTGATTCCTACTGCAGGTGATGAGCCCAAAAGGGAGCTGGATGCATTTGTAGATTATAAGCGCCTGGAGTTCCAGCAAGCCCCAAAGTACCTCGACATACACCTGGACAGGACACCATCCTTCAAACAACACCTTGAAGAAGTGAAGGCCAAGGTGACAAAGAGTCTCACTTATCAGATGCCTAGCTGGTACTTCCTGGGGAAGCATAAGCCAGGACTCTACAAATCTCCATTCAAGCTCTCGTCTTCTCCGCAGCCAAATACTGTGCCCCAGCATGGTGTAGAAGCCCACACATCAAAAAGGTAGATTCTGCCATCAACAACGCACTCAGGATCATAACAGGCTGCCTAAGATCCACCCCCGTCTCCTTCCTGCTAGTCCTCTCAGGAATTGCCCCACCTGGCCTCAGACAAAAGGCTGCTACCCTTGCCCTAGCAAGGAAAGCCCAGAAACATGACTAGCACATCCTGCACAATACCACAACAGCCATGCCCCCAAGCAGACTCAAGTCCCACCACCCCTACAACAGGGCAGCACAAGAGCTGCTCTGCTCCATCCCTGAGAACCAGTCAAGAAGTGACTAGCTGGCAGCATCCTGGAAGCAGGAGTCGGAGTCCTCTATAACACCACCACATCATATATGAGTGCTTTTTCATAGACTTTACAATGGATACATTATTCATTCACTCCACAGGCAATGGTAGTGGTAAGCTACCTCTGTAGCCACAGCTGTCCTGAGGCAGACTGTGTATAAATGTTCGGTAGTGGTCAGAGGCCATTGGCGCAGATTGGCAGCCACATTTCATTCATGCCCAGTGCCATGGACACTGGAGGGAAAGTGGGGCAAGTGTCTTTCCCAGGGACACAACAGCAGTATGTCTGGGGACTGTGGGATTCAAACCGCCGACCCTCTGGTTATTAGAAGACCCACTCTAACTCTTGAGCATTTCCTTCCTCTGTTCCATTTTTTGCTGAGAACAAAACTGGACGGCAGGAAGTTTCATTTTCATACATCTTTGGCATGACCCAGCTGAGACTTGAACCCCGATCTCCCGGTTGTGGAGTGGATGCTCTACCTCCAAGCCACCACTCTGGGCCCTCACATATTCACCACTACATCTGAGACATAGGGGATGACTTTGAAGGAATGGGTCTTCCTCGCCATCAAAGGACTCTGCTGAACCGCCTATATACAGCGGTCAGCTGCTTCAACGCAACCAAGAAGAAGTGGGGTCTGGCAAACAATGCAGCATGCGAGTGTGGGGACCCTGAGCAGACTGCTGACCACATCATTACCACCTGAATGTTGAACAGACCACCTTCAGAGGCCGGCCTCTTTCAAGTGGACCCTGAGACAAGGACATGGCTTTACGACACCAAGCTGAACATCTGAACAGAGAGAAGAAAAGAAGCCCACTGGAAGGTGGAACTGTGGCTCAAGTACACTGGGTCCTTGATGTAACTTTTCATGGGATCTATTAGACAGCTTTTGATCTGGTCCTGGATGAATGGGACAGTCTTTCTTGGGAGATCTACCAGGGATGGGATTGGACACAGAAATGGGCAATGAGGACACAGACCACTGTCCAGGCGGAGGTGTCATTTGTCCACTTTGATATCCAACTGAACAGGATATGACCTGACAGAAAATGGTTTTTGAGTAATCTGAAGAAGTGAAGACCAAATCATATCCAACAGAATGAGTTGTAGGGGATCTTACTCAAGTTACCCCTTACCCAGGGCAGAACACCAAGCCAAATATAAAAATATTTACAAGGGAATATTCTCTCCCTTCCCCTCGTTGTGCAATTTCCCCAATTTTCAAAATGGTTAAAGGTTTAAAAAAAACAAAAAAACCAAAAGTGATTTCATGTTTTTAAATGCTCCCCCCCAATTCTTGTGTGGGACCAAAACATACAAGATATACTACAAGTGATTATTCTTAACAAAAGTGGCATAAAACACTGATTCTAACACTAGTCATTTTTGACCCACTTATGTTCAAGTGTAGGGTCCAGTCACTCGTGCATCTAAAGTGCATTCAGACCAAATGTGAAAGTGTGACGCAAATAATGTTAATTTGGGCATTCATGTGTCCAAGGGATTAGGTAGTGCCAACTAGTAATCGGCCTTGAGATTCTGCCATCACTGGAGTTAAATTATCAAAACTGGAGAGTAAGCTAGTTTGAAAATGAGACTGCCACTCACCTGCAGACAGATGGGTCAGGAGCTCTACAGCCGAATTGGAGTTATCCAACCACAAACTCCTACCACGGATGTGCCAACGAGGGCTAGCAGAGTAAACCACCATCATCCAGGTGAAGTTTTGGAGGAAAAGACAATTTGTCCAGGTGAGAGCCCCGTTGGATAATCAGAATCAGATTTATTGCCATTGTTCATGTAGTACACAAACTAGGAATTTGTCTCGGTGCAATGCTGCAACATTAAACATGGAGTAGCACTAAAGATAAAAAAACTATGCATGCAATAAAATGTAGAATATGAATGAGTAATACTAATCTATGCAATTTTTAAATATATTAACAAGCAGCAGATATTGTGGAGTTCCACATAGTGCAGTCTGTAGTGCAAAAGAAAACAGTGATAATTATCATGAGTCCGGTTGAGCTGCTGTACATAGTGCACAAGAGTCTAATAAGTCACTTAGTGTTCAGCAGTCTGATGGCAGAGGGGAAGAAGCTGTTCATGTAGCGGGAGGTTTTAGTCTGAATGGACTGAAGTCTTCTACCTGAGGGGAGGGGGGCAAACAGTGCGTGTCCAGGGTGTGAAGGA
Source organism: Pholidichthys leucotaenia (assembly GCA_020510985.1). Taxonomy (NCBI): domain Eukaryota; kingdom Metazoa; phylum Chordata; class Actinopteri; order Cichliformes; family Pholidichthyidae; genus Pholidichthys; species Pholidichthys leucotaenia. The sequence continues at coordinate 100,067,017 of CM035850.1, read as the reverse complement.
TCGGCTATGATCCGGCCTGCACACCTCCGGGTCCTGGAGATGTACAGGTCCTGGAGGGATGGGAGCTTGCAGCCGATCACCTTCTCAGCAGCGCACACAACGCGCTGCAGCCTTAGTCTGTCCCTGGCGGTGGCTCCTGCGTACCACACAGTGATGGAGGTGGCGAGGATGGACTCGATGATGGCCGTGTAGAACTGCACCAACATCTTGGTGGGTAGCTTGAGCTTCCTCAACTGCCGCAGGAAGAACATCCTCTGCTGGGCCTTTTTGATGAGGGAGCTGATGGTCGGCTCCCACTTGAGGTCCCGGGTGATGGTAGTGCCCAGGAAGCGGAAGGAATCCGCAGTGGTGATGGGAGAGTCTGAGGGTAAGGGGGGGCAGAGGGGCTGTGACTTTTCTGAAGTCCACAATCATCTCCACTGTCTTCAGAGCATTCAGCTGCAGGTTGTTGTGGCTGCACCAGGACGCCAGCTGGGCCACCTCTCTCCTGTAGACGGACTCGTCGCTGTTGGAGATGAGCCCGATGAGGGTGGTGTTGTCTGCAAACTTGATCAGCTTGACAGACTGGTGGCTGGAGGTGCAGGAGTTAGTGTACAGGGAGAAGAGCAGGGGGGAAAGTACACAGCCCTGGGGTGATCTGGTGCTGTGCTAACAGAGTCTGAGACAGTCTTTCCCAGCCGCACATGCTGCCTCTGGTCCGTCAGGAAGTCGGTGATCCACCTGCAGAGGGAGTCAGGCACGTTGAGCAGGGACAGCTTGTCCTGGAGCAGAGCGGGGCGGATGGTATTGAATGCAGAGCTGAAGTCCACAAACAGGATCCTGGCGTAGGTTCCCGGGGAGTCCAGGTGCTGCAGGATGGAGTGGAGGGCCAGGTTGACTGCGTCGTCCACAGACCTGTTGGCTCTGTAGGCAAACTGCAGCGGGTCCAGGAGGGGAGTGGTGATGGTCTTGAGGTGGGGCAGGACCAGGCGCTCAAAGGACTTTATGACTACAGAGGTGAGCGCTACAGGTCTGTAGTTGTTAAGTCCAGTGATCCGTGGCTTCTTGGGGACAGGGACGATTGTAGAGGTTTTGAGGCAGGTCAGCACGTGGCATGACTTCAGGGAGGTGTTAAAAATGTCTGAAGACAGGAGTCAGCTCTTCCGCACAGTGTCTCAGGGAGACACGCTGTCCGGACCGGGGGCCTTGTGCGGGTTCAGTCTGGAGAACTGTCTGTGCACGTCCTGCTCACTGATGGCAAGGGCAGGGGGGGGCCGCCTTTGATGAAGTGGGGACCATGGAGGCAGTGGCGCTGGGGGGAGGAGTTGGACACAGCTGATGAGGTGTCAAAACGGGCACAGTGTTGGGACAGTCTTTGACAAAGGGCTTTGTCATCCTGACCCTTAGAAGCCTGAGGCCGATAGTTGGTGATTTGCCCCAGTCCTCTCCACACAGAAGCAGAGTCGTTAGCAGTGAGCTGTTGCTGGAGTCTCTCAGAATACACAGATTTAGCTCTCCTCAGCTCTCTGCTAAACTGTATATAAACTGGATAATGTAAACCTAACCATGACTGTTTTGGGGATTTCCACAGCAGGCAGAACACAGCTGCAGAAGTTGCACGACTCCACTCAACTGCAATTTGCTCAGATGGTGAATTCATGTCCGTTTGCATTGCGTTAACATAATCGTACCGTGTGAAAAATTTGTGCTTTGTCTGAATGCACCTTAAAGGTTAAGATAATTTTCCACAATCATTGTAGAACATTATCCAACTTAAAGTGTAAGGTTATAATATGCAAATAGACTACAAACCCAAATACAACAATTCATTTGCATTGTTTTTCTCCTTTTCAGATGCTTGCTTCTTCTGTCAGCAGAGAGGAGGTGAGCTTTCAGAGGGTAACTGCCATATTCAGGTCTGGTGATTTATGTAGTCCAAGACAAATAGATGTTTTGTGTGAAAATGCTTGTTAAACTACATATTACTCTCATTTTACAGCTTACAATTTTAAGTGGAAAAAATCTTTCAAATTGATAATCACATTTGTAATTCATGACAAAATTCAATCAGGATGAAAAAAAATTTCTGCCTTCCAATAGACTGCAGTACATTTCCCCTCCCAAAGGAAGGCCCCATATGTGCAAGTAGAGGGACCGGGACTCAGACTCCATTTTGATAGCAGCCAATATGCTCTCAGCCACTTTAACAGGTATACCTTTACAACAGCTTGTTAATACAAATGCATTAGCCAATCATATGGGAGCAAATCAGTGCATTTGGGCATGGAGACATGGTAAAGACAAGCTGCCAACATATGAAATTTTGATACAACTAATTGTTTTGATGAGGATCAAATCATTCTGCATTGTATAGTTACAGGTAAATTTGTGAGACACTTGAAAATCCACACCAAACATTAATTGGTTTTGCATGTTTAACAGCATACCTGTATACATAAGGTCCTCTCTGCTCCAACATGGGCTTTTCTCCATTCAGTACCTCCGCAGTGTTGAGGACGTGGAAGAAGTAGACAGACATAAAGAAAGGCACGGGGATGTCCTTCCACATTGTGTAGGTAAGGTCATTTTTTGGATCAATCACCGTGTTCTGTAACATTTAAAAAACATGGGGGGGGGGGGTAGTGAATTCATCTGCAAAATCTTTGTACAAAAGCAATAAAAAACTAAACCAATAAGCAAGGAAGGCCTCAGACTTCAAAAGGCAGAGGTGTAGTATTAATAAAGGTACCTACCCACTGGGAAAGGGGGGGGGAAAAAAAAAAAAAAAAAAAGTATGCTTCATGCTTAATGTTAAAATGAAATGGGGACCAACTACATTAGTTTAAAAGATGAAAAGCATAACCTCTAGATAAGATGACCATCTTTTACTGCGTATGCAGGTGTCCAGGTTCTGGGGGCAGCAGTTTAAACAAAGAAGTCCAGACCACCTCCCAGTTCACACAAGTTGAATGGTGGTAGTCTGAAACATGGTCAAAAAGTGCTTGCCATCAAGCTTCTCCCCTAGTCCATTTCCAGAAGAGGGCCCTGGTAACTCCATACTGGGCTGAGTACTCTGGATCCTTGTAACTTTCATAGGGATCAACTGGACCACTGTTCTGACCCTCCACCCAGGATTAGTTTGCCTTGGGGGACCCTACCAGAGGCAAGATTCATTGGGCCACATAAACCCCTTCCATCACAATAATGTGGCAATCCATGGAGAGGATAAGATAATTGTGAACTATAAATCTTTGAAATGTTTATTTCACCAATACCTGTAAGGTTTCCCCATGTAGGGACATGCTTTAGAACAGGGGTGTCCAATCATGTGCCATGGAGGGCCAATATCCTGCAGGCTTTACCTCCAGCCAGTGTCTTCAATAGCAGATTTCACTGAATTTCTTCCCATTGATTGCTGATAAGTGAAAACACCTGCTGAAGAGACTGGGCAGAAGAGAAAACCTGCAGGGTCTTGGCCCTCCATGGCACATGTAGGGAAGGTTCCACTGGAGGAACACCCAACCGGGGACTTAATGTTTTCCCACCAGTACGAGTATGCTAAATACTCTGCATCTTTTTCTTTACCCTTAGATGCTTGACCAACCAATTCCAACACTCTTCCATGAGTGTTGTCAAAATGACCCCAACTAGAATGGGTGTGTTTTATGCTGTAAATTTAAGAAATTTCTTTCATTTTGGTTAAAGATGATTATTTTTATTATATTTTGGGTGATTATTATTATTTTAAATTATATTTTGGTCAACAAAAGAAGGGGACAGCTTGGAGTCATTTTTGGCCCCACATATGGAAATGTGTGGTACTGATAGAAAAAAATGCAATTTAAAAAAAAAAAAAAAAAAAAAATTATATAGGCTCCAGCCCCCCGCGACCTGAAAAGGATTAAGTGGAAGAAGATGAATGAATGAAGATACAAATCCAAATGGCCTCATGTCAAAGACAACCTATTTGAGGAATACATGGAAGATTAAATGATAAAAAATTAAAATTACAAAGATATTGAGAAAAAAGCCGCTCGGGCATTTTTGACCCCTGTATCTAACAATACCTACATTGTCCTCACTGTATTGTCCTCATCCGTTTACCCTCTCCGTTTACCCTCGGCATCCAGTCTGAGATGCAAATTGCAGCGTCTACAGTGTTACTGATAACCGTGGTGAAATTGAAAAGGGGACAGCTTGGGAGAACCTTTGGGTCATTTTTGACCCCACATATACATCTTGGGGGGGGGGGGGGCGCGACAACTATCGTCCTCATCCGTTTACCCTCTCCGTTTACCCTCGCCATCCAGTCTGAGATGCTAATTGCAGCGTCTACAGTGTTACTGATAACCGTGGTGAAATTCAAAAGGGGACAGCTGGGGAAAAGCTTCTGGTCATTTTTATTTATTTATTTATTTAGCGAATGCAAAGTCCTTAAGCCAAGCAGTTGCCTCCTGGTTTGCTGTATGGAGGGTGTGTAATCCTCCTTCCAGTCTTTGGAGCGGGCAAACCTCTATGATGTGTTCCATTGTTTGCTCTTCTCCACATGCGCACAGTGGGCTAGGGCTACTGCCCCATCTGTGAAGGCTGGCCAAGCAGGGGCCATGTCCAGTCCTGAAGCGATTGAGTGTAGACCACTGTCTCCTTGGGAGGCTGGTGCCCGGGACCTGTTGGTTGGGGTTTATCACCAGCTGTTTGTTTGGGACCTCCTTGGTCTCCCATTCCTCTTGCCAAGCTGTCTGGATGGTAAAGTCAGCTGGGGGAGGGTTTTTCCAAATCGGCCGTCTGGATGAAAGTCGGGCAGTGGGTGGGGTGTAGATATCTGCATGGATTGGCAAGTGAGGAAAATCTTTAACTTTTTGGAGCATCCTTTGAGTTAATGCTGCTCGCCGGATGTGTGGAGGGGCTATGTTTGACAGTACAGAGAGCCAGGGGAGTGGTGTTGAGCGGATTGTTCCAGTTATAGTTCTCATTGTTGAGTTGAGCTGGGTGTCTACATGGTGTGTGTAAGATGACCTGGACCAGACAGGGGCACAATATTCTGCTACAGAGTATGAAAGGGCCAGTGCTGAGGTGCGCAGGGTGGAGACTGCCGCCCCCCATTTTGCACCAGCGAGCTTGCAGAGCAGGTCGTTTCGTACCTTCACCTTAGCAGCCGTCCCCTTTAGATGTTCCTTGAAGGATGAGGTCCTATCAAGGGTCACTCCAAGATAAGTTGGATTTGGGGCATGCTTAAGCTTGAGTCCGCTCAGGTGGATGTTTAGTTCTCTGGCAGCTTTTGCATTGTGGAGATGGAATACACTGGAGACGGTTTTTGCTGGGCTTGGTTTTAGGCGCCAGATTTTGCAGAACTGGTCCAGTTTGGCAAGATCTTCCGTGAGCACCCGTTCCAGTGGTTCAAAGTCTGGTGCTTGGAATGCCAAACAGATGTCGTCTGCATAGATGAATTTGCGGGATTTTGTAGTAGGCAGGTCGTTTATGTAGAGGTTGAACAGAGTTGGAGCTAGAACTGAGCCTTGTGGGAGTCCGTTTTTCTGCATTCTCCATGCACTTGTGTTCTGACTGAGGTGGACTCTGAACCTTTGGTTGGTCAGCAGGGTTTTTATAATTGCTGTTGCCCAAGCAGGGATCGCCTTTATAAGTTTCAGGAGGAGGCCTTTGTGCCAGACCGTATCATAGGCGGCTGTAAGATCGAGAAACACAGCCCCTGTCTTCACGCTGCTCTCGAAGCCATTTTCGATGAAGGTGGTTAGGGCCAGTACTTGTTCTCCTGTACTGCGGTCCTTGCGGAAACCTGCTTGATCCACACTTAGAATATCCTCTATTTCTGGGGAAATGCGTTGCAGTATTAGGCGCAGTATTGGTCATTTTTGACCCCACATATGGAAAAGTGTGGTACTGATACAAAAAAATGCAATTACTTAAATTATAACAATTAGATACAAATCCAAATGGCCTCATATCAAACAACCTATTTGAGGAATACATGGAAGATTAAATGATAAAAAATTAAAATTACAAAGATATTGGGGGGGACAACCCCCCCCTTCTCTCACTTCTACAACATTTTGTAGGAAATCATGTCCCATTTTAAATAAATTTTGAACCATGTTTGTACAAGTTATCAATTATGTAAGACTACAAAAATAAACTGATTTTTAAATCTTACATTGTAATAATCATCAAATCTACAGTATTTTAACAAAATTCTCACACTTTATGAAAATATTTTAAACATTTAAATTTAAACTGCGTCATGCCACTACCATCATCTGGTTCGTCAGCGAGAAGTCTGGCATTGCGTGCTGTAGCTTGACACTGCAACTCTGAGTGAGTCTTGCAGATGTGCATAGGCATGTTCTGCATTTGGTTTTTATGAATTTCATGCCAGAAAAGGCTGATTCACAGAGATGGGTTGAATCAAAAAGGCTGACATTCATAGCTGCTGTGCATATACCATTGTACTTTTGTGTCTGAAAGGTATCAAGTTTGGTGCAGCCTGCTAGGCTTTGAGGTGGAGGTTGTTTTGCAATGTTACAATTTCAATCTCCAGCTGTCCAGCATCCAAGTTCAATGTTGCACTTAGTTGTTCAGCAGCGCATGCCATGTCTACTTGCATGAAAGGATTGGAAATGAAGGACACATGGCTCAAGCTGATTAAAGTCACAAAACCTGTTCTCAAACTCTTGAGAACCTTTTGCAACTTTGTCAAAAGTCTCAAATGCACAAGCATTGTCTTTCAGCACTGACTGCACAGAGGGAATGTGCACTTTTCTCCAATTGCACAGAAAATGTTTCTTGGCTTTAAATGCATTTACAGCACTTAAGTGGAAGAAGATGGATGGATGTCAGCAACAGTCTTACCTTTGCCTTGCAGCTCACAAGGTTCAATTTCCCAGTGATGTTGGTTAAAAATGCAAGGTCAATTATCCACCCAGGGTCCTCCAGCAGTGAGAGTTTTTGCCTTTGGATTGCATGAACACTTCGATTTCACATAAAATGACAAAGTGCTGCAAAACTCATCCCCTGCTGAGCCATTGGTTTTCTGTGTATACTAACAGATCACCATATTCAGCTGATGGCTCCTCCAATAGCACCTTGAATATCCTGTGTTGTTTGGGTTGGGAGCAGATGCCGTTTATGATTTTCATGACTGGAGTCATCACATGCTCAAATCCAGTCACTTTTGCACATATGGCCTGCTGATGAATGATGCAGTGGTAATGCAGGAATGGTGAGAAGTCGGTCACCTTTACAGTGCACGATCAATCCTGCATGGGCTGCACGGTGGCGCAGTGGTTTAGCACTGTGGCAGCACAGTTTACCCTCGGCCGGGGGATTGCGGGGATCATGAGATCGTGGGTTCAATCCCAGCCCCCGACCAACAGTGAGCTGTGTGGAGTTTGCATGTTCTCCCCGTGTTGCGTGGGTTTACTCCGGGATTTCTCCGGTTTCCTCCCGCATACCAAAAACATGTAGGTTTAGGGCGCTCATGCACGCAGCAACCAGCAGCCGGTGGCTTGTCACCAGACTGCAAACCAAATCTACCTACGGGTACAAATGAGTAACAAAAATGTCGGCCAGTCAAAGCAGGAGCCCGTCTATAGTCACCGATACCAGCTTTTCCAATGGTACCTTTTTCGCCGCATTATAGATTCCTACTCCCCTTGTTTTAAGAGGCAGTAGTGTCAGAAGTAGTTCTTCTGTGAAGAAATCAAACATCATCCAAATGAAGATCAGCTGCGCTGTACTGCTGCTGTCCACAGACTTGTCACACTGGATGCTAAACCATTAGCACTTTACCAGATCCCAGTCCAGCTGCTCGGTCAAATATTTTTAAATCCCCACACCACAGTAGGGTTTAATAAGTTTTTTATTTTGCGTTTATATTTTAACTATGGGTTAACTATGGGTGGGCAATATAAGCTGCGGCTTCAGCCATCACCCATTTCGGATAACTCACGTGGAATTGTATAGTAGAAGGAGTCTTTGTCTAATTTGACCTTGTTGTTATATTATACAGTTTCTTTTAACCTGTAATGTACTATCCGAAATAAATAAAATTCATTTATTCAACTACAAATTAACTTTCAATTTTTGAAAAGGGTTTCAGTTCATTTCCTGGGAAGATCTGTTAATTTCAGTTTAGTTCTACTGAGTAAAAATGGCTTGTACTGCAGCCTTTATCAATTCTGTCATTTTCATTCTATTGTGATTCATCATCTTCAAGTCTCACTTAATGGCTAGAAGTTCATAATCTCATAAAGTATACCTTTTCTACATTTATTCACAGTGCTTAACCAACAGTTAACTACTGTATCCATAGTTTGTAAAAGAAAACACCATTATGCCTGATAAATTAATTTACAACAAATGTTAAAACGATATTTTTCTTACAATCTCAGCCACTTCAAGTCTTCCTCTGTTCATGAGTTTCAGCCAGTCTCCGTGCATTTAAGTGTTTATCAATTGTAAACTTTATGGTCCAACTCAGCGCTGCACGTAATACAAAATTTATCCCCGCTTTATGAAAAATATTTGGAAATTGTTGAGGACAGTCTTTACAGTGACTTTTGTTGATTAAGAGACACGCACGTTAACGCCGTTAAGTCTTGCCGGATGAGAACCATTTTAACACCACAGAAGAACTTGCATATCCATTAGCACTCCGGGTGTTTCTGATTCTTTGCCGCTGTTCCTGGCTCACTGACCCGGTTTCAACCTGATCAGACTCAGATGTTCACCCCTACTCCTGGGCGACTCATGCAGTCCCTGTGGGTAACCTGGTGCCCACGGGCACCGTGTCGGTGACCCCTGGTTTAAGATAACCGCTGCCCACTGAGGGGAAAAAAAAAAAAAAAAATTTATGAAACGGTACATCATTGCAGTCATCTTATACTTCAGTTTCTCATAATGATATTGCATTAATTTATGAACACAAGTATATACTCTGTTCAAATTGTAATGCTTTCAAGTGAAAGGTTGGCCATTTGTGCAAAGTTGAAAAATACTGAGGTTTTAAAGACGTGGAGGCAACAAGCACCCACAAACTTAAATCAGAGTCTCAAGTGAAGCAAATGATTCTTCACTTGAGAAATAAAATGTACAAAGTAATATGCATAATTACCTCCACCAAGGAGGCAGTGAGATCATGTAGGTTTGTTTGTTAGCAGGATTAGAAACTACTGGATGGAATTTTCACTAGATGTCCCTTTGGCTACAGATGAACCCATTAGGTTTTGGAGATGATCCAAGAGTGCATACAGCCATCAAGGCCGCATCTCACAATGTTGAAGTGAAACAGTAAGCCAGATTCCACATCCTGACCCAGATCACCTCCAAAATCTAATGGGCTCATTCAGGGCTGGTCCTGGTTGTTTTGGCACCCTAGGTGGGATAAGGGTACCCCCTGTGGACACGCACACATCACCTCTGGGGCCTCATAATAAAGTTAAAAACTTCGATCTACAGGTGCATCTCAATAAATTAGAATGTCATCGAAAAGTTAATTAAATTCAGTAATTCAATTCAGAAAATGAAACTCCTATATTATATAGATTACACAGTGCTGTATTTCAAGTGTTCATTTCTTTTAATTTTGATTGTTATGGCTTACAGCTCAAGAAAACCCAAATTCAGTTTCTCAAAAAATTATATTGCATAAAAATAATTTTTTTAAAAAAATGGATTTTTTAATAGAAATGTTGGCCTACTGAAAAGTATGTCCATGTACACACTCTATACTTGGTCGGGGCTCCTTTTGCATGAATTACTGCGTCAATGTGGTATGGCGGTGATCAGCCTGCAGTACTGCTGAGGTGTTAAAAAGGCCCATGTTGCTTTGATAGCGGCCTTCAGCTCATCTTCATTGTTGGGTCTGGTGTCACATCTTCTTGACAATACTCCAAAAATTCTCTATATAGCTGAAGTCAGGCTAGTTTTATGGCCAATAAAACAGTGATACCATGATCACCGAACCAGGTTTTGGCACTTTTGGCAGTGTGGGGGGTGCCAAGTCCTGCTGGAAAATGAAATCAGCACCTCCATAAAGCTCATCAGCAGAGGGAAGCATGAAGTGCTTTAAAATTTGCTGGTAGATGGCTGCACAGACTTTGGACTTTATAAAACAGTGGACTGACACCAGCAGATGACCTCTTTTCAGATGAAAGTAAATTTTGCATTTCATTTGGAAATCAAGGTCCCAGAGTCTGGAGGAAGAGTGGAGAGGCACAGAATCTAAGTTATTTGAGGTCCAGTGTGAAGTTTCTACAGTCAGTGATGATTTGAGGAGCCATGTTATCTGCTGGTGTTGGTCCACTGTGTTTTATCAAGACCAAAGCCAGTGCAGCCATCTACCAGAAAATTTTAGAGCACTTTATGCTTCCCTTTGCTGACAAGCTTTATGGAGATGCTGGTTTCATTTTCCAGGAGGACTTGGTGCCTGTCCACACTGCCAAAAGTACCAAAACCTGGTTAAATGACCATGGTATCACTGTGCTTGATTGACCAGAAAACTAGCCTGTCTTCAATTCCATAGAGAATTTATGGAGTATTGTCAAGAGGAAGATGAGACACCAAACCCAACAATGCAGACAAGCTGAAGGGCGCCATCAAAGCAACGTCGGCCTTTTTAACACCTCAGCAGTACCACAGGCTGATCACCTCCACGCCACGCCACATTGACGCAGTAATTCATGCAAAAGGAGCCCCAACCAAGTACTGAGTGTGTACATGGACATACTTTTCAGTAGGCCAACATTTCTATTAAAAATCCATTTAAAAAAAATAAATAAATAAATAAAAAAAAAAATTATGTAATCTAATTTTTTGAGAAACTGAATTTGGGTTTTCTTGAGATGTAAGCCATAACTATCAAAATTAAAAGAAATAAACACTTGAACTACATCACTGTGTGTAATGAATCTATATAATATAGAAGTTTCATTTTCTGAATTGAATTACTGAATTTAACTTTTTAATGACCTAATTTATTGAGATGTACCTCTACACAAAACGGTCACAACATAAAGCAACTGCATCTTAAAACCACTAAATAACCTTAACATGCATGTCCACGCATCAGTTTACAATGGTAAACTTCCACTGCTGCACCTTTAACCATATCCGTAGAGACCCAGCAGCTGATTACAAGATTTTAATCATTCCGCAACCAACATTCACTGAATCTGAGCAAAAACACCACACACTTCACTTTATACAGCCACCACCATAATAAATTTTATCCTACCTTAGCTGTTTTGTTATCATGCATCTAATCCAGAGGAGTGTTGATAGTATCAACTTGATACTTCCCTGTGGGCTCACTTTGAAAAGAATGATGTAATGTCAGTCTGTGTTTGTAGTCTTTTCAATTTACATATTTTAACTTTTAGACAAGGGAAGGCTGAAAAGTTCATAGTGGTCAAATTTGACCAAATGTGGTTTATTTTTCCAACATAATCTCCCCTTCGGTCCACACACAATTGGTATTGCAGTAGTTGGATCCCTCCAGTTGAAAAGTCAACCACATTTGGTCAAATTTGACCACTATTAACTTTTCACCCCCCCCCCCCCCAATATTTTAACAGACAACAACCTACACCATTATTTATGTGGAAAATTACCTCTTAAACTGAGAAACATGTTTAACTCCTGGCAAAATTTGGTCGGGTTAAAATCCCTCCCCCCCAAAAAAATAAAAGTCCCACATAAGGAAGAGGGGGCGTGACTACTCACAGGTGTGTCATTACATTTTTTTATGCATTGGGTTTTATTGTTTACCATCATGACATGGACTATAATAGTAATGTGCATTAGATTACACGCCACCACCCCTCTTTGAAATGAGCCTCCCCTGCCAGCGCATAAGTGCACTGTCTACTAGTATTTGATGGCGTGACGCCTAGCATAAAAACCATCCAAACAGGCAAAACAAAAACACTGGTGTACGGCAGAAAATCTGATAGAAAAGTCTGCGGATGATAGTCAAAATGGGGCCCAAAGAGTGTATATTAATCAGAAGACAGTGTCATTCTGACGGATATCAATTTCAAAGCTGAAATAGACAATTGTATGTGCACACACAAGCAAAAAAAAACGACCACTACAATAAATTTTGTCCTACCTTTGCCATTATAAATCATGAGAGGCAACACACAGGACAGGACCATAAGTGGAGCCAATTGCAGCTGGAGATTGAATCTACAGGATCGGCCAGGGGGAGGTGGAATCACAGTTGACAGAACTCCCACTGGTTCTGCTGTTAAAGCAAAGTTTGTCACAGCAGTCATCAGGTAGGTGGAGGATGAGTGAAGCTGGACTCTCTTCCGTCTTTAGTCAGCCTGCATATTTATTTAATTTTACAAATCTCAAGGTCCTCTCTGCAGCATGTTTACATAACAGGAGTGGTGTGGGTTGGGCTGCCACATCAAGCTGCACTGCTGAAGAAGTGATTCAAAGTTGGTCAGCCCTCAAAGGCCCCTACAGGCCTGGGGCTATAAGCATTCGTCTGCCAGCACAGTGCCTCTGACAAGTAATTTTATTAATTTAAAAAGAGGACTTCTGGGTGTGACATGTAGGGAGAAGACTCACAGGTGAAGGCTCCCAGTTTGCCTTTTGTTATCTTCCTTTTTAAAATAATCTTTCTGCAAGAATTTTGGCATATTTATCACTGCCTGATAAATAAGCCTATTCTTCAAAATGAGCAACTCTAAAAACACTAAATCAGCTAATAGCGGACAAACTCTGGCCACACATGCTGTAGCGAAGCTAGCATCCTTTGTGGCCAACAACTCTGACAACTGCAAAGACTTCTGCAACTTCTGAGGACCCAGCTCCAGCGGTGGCTATGGACCAACTGTCAGCCAAATTTGCAAAACAGAGAACCTCACTCAAGGAAGACGTCTCCTTAGTGATTCAAGAAGCCATTAAACCACTACAAGCTTCACTGGACTCACTAAAGACAATGAACTCTTTCCAGAACCGCCTCACCTCCATGAGTCTGTAGTTGGTGATAACTTTGAACACAGTTAACGCAAGCGGAGTCCACCATCAAAATGCTCCAGAACCAAAACTAGTCACTTCTGGATCAGATCGACGACTTCGAGAACTGCTCAGAGAGCTAATCTCCATATATTAAATATCCCTGAAGGCAGTGAGGATGGCAAGGACCCTCAAAGTTCATGTCTGAGGTACTGATGCAAGCCATGGGTCCCGATAAGTTTCCTGCACCGCCTGAACTGGAGAGAGCCTACCAGACCCCAACTTCCAGATCTGGCTAAAGATCATCCCCCCGGCATGTTCCTGGTGTGCTTCTCCAGATTCCAACAGAAAGAAGCTGCGCTGGGCCAGAAATCATGAGCTTAAATACCAAGGTATTTGGGCTGCATGGCGGCGCAGTGGTTTAGCACTGCGGCAGCACAGTTTACCCTCGGCCGGGGGATCGCGAGATCGTGGGTTCGATCCCAGCCTCCGACCAACAGTGAGCTGTGTGGAGTTTGCATGTTCTCCCCGTGTTGTGTGGGTTTACCCCGGGATTTCTCCGGTTTCCTCCCGCATACCAAAACATGTAGGTTTAGGGCGCTCGCGCATGCAGTGACTGGCAGCCGATGGCTTGTCAGACTGCAAACCAAATCTACCTACAGGTACAAAAAAAAAAAAAAAAAAAGTGCCACTAAGGGTCCATCAGGATGTCAGCACTCACTAAAAAGAGGGCTGCGTTCAACAGCGTTAAACAAGCCCTGTACCAGAGGAACGTCAGATTTCACATGCTATACCTGGCCGCGCATCATGTGCAGAGATGACGTGCTCTCCTTTGGCTCACCTGATGAAGCTCAGAAGTTTCTAGTTCAGAGGTTCTGTAAGGAGTAAGACTACATCTGATAAGTTTTGGTGTGTACAGCCTGGAAATGACCAATTACTCACCAGAAATTTATGGTTTATTTCCGCAAAGTAAATCTTTTTTCCCCTCTGTACATCACTTGTATAGCAGAATAGATTATTTCTTTGACTGGACCCTTCTTCCCTCGTCACAAAAGCCGAATACTCAACCATAACTGAATCAGATCACACCCCTGTACTATTAGATCTTTCATTTCCTCTTTGTAAATCAGAATGCCCCTTTTGGAAATTAGGCAGAGGTCTCTTGGCTGATGTGGCCTTTTGCAAAATGAGCTCTCAAAAAAAAAAAAAAAAAAAAAAAAAAAAAAAAAAAAAAAAAAAGACTATTTAATTCAACAAAAAAAGATAAAATTTCACCTTCCCTCCTCTGGGAAAGGCTAAAAGCTGTTATAAGGGATTGAGATTATAGCATCTGCTAATATAAATAAGATGAAAACAATTAAAGAGGAACTCATCAACATCCATGGTGGATGATCAGTACTCAGTTTCTCCCTCCCCTGAACTCTACAAGAAAACTGGACCTCCAAACAATATAATTTACTATCAACTGAAAAGACGGAACATCTCCTTAAAATCGCAGGGCTAGGTCTATGAACATGGCGATAAAGCTGGCCGTTTGTTAGCATACCAACTTAAGTGCTGCTCAGTCTCTCAACAGATCCCTCAAATACAGAAAGATAATGGTGAACCAACTATTGACCCAGAAGAAATTAATGAAACATTCACTTTGTTTTCAAATCTATGTGCGTCTGATATGACAAGTGACAGCACAGATATGGAACATTTCTTCAATAATCTCAGGGCTCCTTCTATAAATACATTACATAGAACTGAGATTCCACTAAAACATATAGAAATTATTAATGTGATAAAGGCAATGCAAAATGGCAAGGCGCCTGGCCCCGATGGGTCTCCTATAGAGGTTTAAGTTCTCTAATAAACTAGCTAGCATCTTACTTGATATGTTGAATGACTTTGTCCCACAGATCACTTCCATTGACACCGACTGAAGCGTCAATTATCCTCCTGCTTAAACCAGGTAAACAGAATGTGGCTCATATCAACCCATTTCCCTCCTAAACAGTGACATGAAGATTTTAGCCAAAGCCCTTGCCTTACACCTAGAAAGCACACTGCATGTTGTGATTTCCGCTGACCAGACTGGTTTTACTTTGGGGGCGTCATTCATTTACGAATATTTGCCAGCTCCTTAAATTTTATTCACTCTCCTGGGTCCAGTATGATACCTGCGGTGGTTATTGCAGTGGATGCAAAAAAAAAAAATAATCATTTGACAAGGTAGAATGGGGATATTTTTTTTTGCATGTTTAAAGAAATTCAGTTATGGCCCCAACTTCATTTCATGGATTAAACTCCTATACACCTCACCCAAAGCCTCCAATTACAAGCCAAGCATTTACAGTATTTCCAGCTATCAAGGGGCACCCGTCAGGGATGCCCCATCAGCCCATTACCATTTGCCCTGGCCATAGAGCCTTTATCCATTACACTCAAATCATTTCCATCAACAAGTGGAATTTACAGGAGGGCGCATAGTGTATTTTTATATGCAGACGATTTATGAATGCATGTGTCGGACCCCATTTTAAGTGCTCCTCATATTATCTAGGCTTTGAATAAATTTGGCACATTTTCTGGATATAAACTGAACTTTAGTGAAAGCGAATGTTATCCCCTTAACGATTTGGCTCTTCAAATACAGGACAATGCCCTACCGTTCCAAATGTCTAGAAATGGCTTTAAATACTTTGGCATTAATATTACAAGGAATATGTGAAGGGCTTTATCAAGAAAACTTCTGCATTTGAGAAAGTCAAATCAGCCCTGATGAAATGTAAAACACTTCACCCATTCTTAGCAGGAAAAGTGAAGTGTATCAAAATGAATGTACTTGCCAAATTTATTTATCCATTTCAGTGCATTTTACTCCATCTCCCTAAATTTTCCTTTAAATTCATTGATAAAAACCCTTGTTTCATTTATTTGAGATTGGAAGAAACCTAGAGCATGGCTAGAACTGTTAAAAAGGCCTAAAATACAAGGTGGCTTAGCACTATCAAATTTTTGTCATTATTGGGCCTCAAATATTCAGAAAATCATGCATTGGCTCCACTCTCCTGATACAGACTGGTGTCACTCTGAAGCTGCATCTTGCACTTAAACATCCCTTTGTTACCTCCAGTCTCCCCCCTCTCCATTTCAAAATATACTAACCCTACTGTCATAAATACCCATAAATATGGTTTCAATTTAGACAGAACTTGATTCAAAAATCTTCATCCAAGTCCTATACACAATCACCTTTCCCCCCAGCTACATTAGACTATGAATTTACTCTTTGGCAAAGACAAGGCATTTATAAATTTAAAGAGTGAGTGAGTGAGTGATCTTGTTTAGTGCCATGTCAGCATCTATGGCCATTTCATGGCAAAAATAGAACTAATAAGAAAATTGAGTGAAAATTATATAAAGATAGGATGATAAATGAAATAATAGAGTGAGATAGATATGTAGATACAATAAAATAGAAAAATTAAATAACATTCTTCAGATGCACATGTGCTAAAAACCCTAAAATTTTCTTTGGTGGTGCCTTATTAAAAATATCCTTCAGCGACTTGAGTATAAAAACGTCTCGTCATGAAAGCAAGACAGTCAAGTAAAATGTGCCTCATTGATTAAAAAAAAAACCCTCTGCAAAACTGACAAGATGGTGGGGCTTTACATTTTAATAAAAAGCTGTGTGTGAGCCTTGAGTGGCCAATATGGCATCTAGTGTACACTACCTCATGTCTGTTGAAAGTGATGCAAGTGTCTATGGCTTATGGCAGGTTTAATATCATGCAGTTTATTTGCAGTACATGCGTCCCATTCAGTCTGCCACTTCTTTAAAACCAAGGAGGTTATTAGAGGTCTGAGGTCTGTGGCTGGAATCTGGCAATGAGTGACTTCTTGGGTAAGGGCTCTCTTGGCAGCATTGTCTGCCTGCTCATTACCTGACAGGCCAACATGGCTGGGGATCCAAGAGAAGAGGATATTAAAATTGTTTCTGTAAAAAAAAAAAATTTAAAAAAAAAAAATAAAATAATTTCTCTAAAATCTGGATAATGATCAGTCTAAAAACCACAAGTGCCTGAAGACAGGATCTGGAGTCAGCAAAAATCAAGGAGCTCTGTTTGGTTCTTTCAATGTGCGCCAACGCTAGAAGCAAAGCACGAGCCTCTGCTGTAAAAATTGAACATTGTTTGGGAATCCGCAAACCATGCTGATTGTGCCCGGTGACAATTGCAGCCAAGACTGAGCCATCTACTTTAGATCCAGAGTATATGGAAATATGGTGATGAAAATGGCATATGTCTACCATCTGCTGCTGGTACACATTTGGGTGAGTGTCTTTGTTTTGGCTCAGATCCAGAATGATATTGTTTCCTCAAACTCCATGGTGGGATGGGACAAAACCGTTATGTTGCTCATATCAGGGTTTAATTTAACCAGATGAGGTTCTATACGGAGTCCAAAGGAGTGATGCTCTTAGGTCTGACCTTACACAGCTGCAAAAAATTGAGGGTGAAAAAAAACTGCACAGTAGGCTGTGCATGGTTTGCTTTTAGTTTAACCATATACTGAAGAGCCAATTTCAGGTGCCTGATTTGAAGTGAAGTCTTGTTTGCTTCAACATACAAACGTAATAGGAGAGGTTCTGAAAGCCCCCACGGCAAGCTTTAGACCTTGGTGATTGACAGTTTCCAGTGTTCTGATGCAGGTTTTCCTTGTTGATCCATAAACTATGCTCCTATACTGGAACCAAGATCTTACAAGTGCTCTATAGAGACGCAGCAGCACAGTGGAGTCCGCACCCCATTTAGTTTTTGCCAAATCTTTAATATCAAGGGTTTTAAAACATCCGATTTGAAGAAAGGTTATATGTGGAATAAAAGACTGCTTATCAAAAATAAGAATTTGGTTTGTTTTACCACCTTGATAGCTTTTCCATCTATGAAAAGCTCAGGGTTGAGGTGAAGAGACCGCAGCAGGCAAAAGTGCATGTAGACAGTTTGTTTTTGAAAATTTAAAACCATTACTGACTGACCACATATTAATCTTGTTTATGCATAGCTGTAGTTGCTTTTCAGTTGTGCTCACGTCCTTCCCCCTGTAGCAAATACGGAGGTCATCTATGTAAAGACTACAAAAGGTGTTTGGTCTCAGAGCACCAACTACACTATTAATCTTAATGCTAAAAAGAGTAACTGAGAGGATGCTTCCCTGGGGAACTCCTTGTTCTTGCACATGGGGCTCTGAAAGGGCATCTCCTACTCGCACTTTGAAATGTCTATTGGACAAAAAGTCTGAAATGAAAAAGGGCAAATGTCCTCTAAAACCCATGACCTGTAGGTCTCTTAAAATACCATATTTCCATGTTGTGTCCTATCCATCCACCTTCTGCTTAATCCTTTTTGGTTCACAGGGGCTGAAGCCTATCTCAGCAACTTTCGGGGAGAGGCAGGATACACCCTGGACAGATCGCCAGTCCATTGCAGGGCCAACACAGAGAGACAACCATTCACTCTCACAGTCATACCTAAGGACAATTTAGAATCCCCAGTTTTAATGCCAATTAACCTAACCTTAATTAATAAACCTTGTGTCATATGCCTTTTCTAAGTCAAAAATACAGCAACTATATGTTCTTTTCTAATAAAATCATCACATATATAGGCCTCTGATAAGGTTGTCTAAAGTGCTTTTACCATGTCTGAAGCCATACTGGTAATCAGTTAAAAGGCCTTCAGACTCAAGCACCCACACAAGGCGATTGTTCACCATTCTTTCCATGGTTTTACAGAGGCAACTTGTCAGAGCTATTGGACAGTAGTTGTTGGTATCCGTATGATCTTTCCCAGGTTTTGGAACAGGCAGACGTGGACAAAATTGTTGGTATCCCTCTGTTACTGAAAGAAAAACCCACAATGGTCACAGAAATAACTTGAATCTGACAAAAGTGGTAATAGATAAAAAAATTCTATGAAAATTAACCAATGAAAATCAGACAATGCTTTTGAATTGTGGTTCAACAGAATTATTTTTTAAAAAAAAAAACAAACTCATGAAACAGGCCTGGACAAAAATGATGGTACCCCTAGAAAAGATTGAAAATAATGTGACCATAGGGACATGTTCAACCAAGATGTGTCCTCTAACATCACAGGTGTCTACAAACTTGTAATCAGTCAGTCGGCCTATTTAAAGGGTGACAAGTACTGTGCTGTTTGTTGACATTGTGTGTACCACACTAAACATGGACCAGAGGAAGCAAAGGAGAGAGTTGTCTCAGGAGATTAGAAAGAAAATTATAGACAAGCATGTTAAAGGTAAAGGCTATAAAACCATCTCCAAGCAGCTTGATGTTCCTGTGACTACAGTTGCACATAATATTCAGAAATTTAAGATCCACGAGACTGTAGCCAACCTCCCTGGATGTGGCCGCAGGAGGAGACAGATAATACGAATGGTAACAAAAGAGCCCAGAACAACCTCTAACCACATTCATGATGAACTTCAAGGTCAAGGTACATCAGTGTCAGATCACACCATCCGTCATTGTTTGAGCCAAAGTGGACTTCATGGGAGACGACCAAGGAGGACACCACTGTTGAAAACAACTCATAAAAAAGCCAGACTGGAATTTGCCAAACTGCATGTTGACAAGCCACAAAGCTTCTGGGAGAATGTCCTATGAACAGACGAGAAAACTGGAACTTTCTGGCAAGGCACATCACCTCTATGTTCACAGATGCAAAAATGAAGCATACCAAGAAAAGAACACTGTCCCTACTGTGAAACATGGAGGAGGTTCTGTTATGTTCTGGGGCTGCTTTGCTGCATCTGGCACAGGGTGTCTTGAATCTGTGCAGGGTACAATGAAATCTCAAGACTATCAAGGTATTCTACAGAGAAATGTGCTGCCCAGTGTCAGACAGCTTGGTCTCAGTCGCAGGTCATGGGCAACAGGATAATGACCCAAAACACACAGCTAAAAACACCCAAGAATGGCTAAGAGTGAAACACTGGACTATTCTAAAGTGGCCTTCTATGAGCCCTGATCTAAATCCTATTGAACACCTGTGGAAGGAGCTGAAACATGCAGTCTGGAGAAGGCACCCTTCAAACCTGAGACAACTGGAGCAGTTTGCTCATGAGGAGTGGGCCAAAATACCTGCTGAGAGGTGCAGAAGTCTCATTGACAGTTGCAGAAATCGTTTGATTGCAGTGATTTCCTCAAAAGGTTGTGCGACAAAATATTAAGTTAAGGGTACCATCATTTTTGTCCAGGCCTGTTTCATGAGTTTGTTTTTTAAAAATAATTCTGTTGAACCACAATTCAAAAGCATTGTCTGATTTTCATTGGTTAATTTTCATAGAATTTTTATTTATTACCACTTGTCAGATTCAAGTTATTTCTGTGACCATTGTGGGGTTTTTTCATTAACAGGGGTACCAACAATTTTGTCCACATCTGTAACTAACCGCTTCTTTCCAGCTCTCATAAATTTAAAAATATGTAAATGCACTATATTTTGTAAGCTTTGATGACTTGTCTTATAAATATGGTCTTCCTCGGTCCAGTTTATTTCAATATTTCCAAGTCCGCCACTTCTTTCTGCATCATGACCTCAACTTTCCATATATACCATCAAATTCTGGCTTAGATCTGTTGGAAAATCCTTTCAGCTCAAAGACTAATTTGAAGAATTAATGATTGTATAATTTCTTTTAAAAACAACCCTTGAAAAGAACAGGGCAGACTGGGTGAATGAATTGGGGGAGGATATGGAGGAGGGCATGTGGGATAGCGCTCTACAAAGAGTGAATGATAGTACTTGTGTCAAATTAAGCATAATACAATTCAAGATCTTGCATCACATCCATCCATCTAAAGGAAGACTAGCTAAAATATACCCTAACACAGATGCAAGCTGTGACAGGTGTTGAAACCCTCCTGTTAACTTAACTCATATGTTCTGTTATGTCCAGCCCTGACAACGTGCTGGTCTACGATTTTTAAAACCTTGTCAGAGGCACTTAATATTCTCCAACCCAGTGCAGCAATGGCTATATTCAGTACCTTCTACAATGAGGAAAAGACAAAAACAATTGCTTTTGCAACAGTGCTTGCATGGAGAAGAATGTTATTACATTGGAAATCTAAAAATCCACCAAATGTGTCTCTGTGCTTTAGTGACCTAATGCAATTCATACAGTTAGAGAAATAAAATACACTCTCAGTGGGGGTCCAGGGACAAATTCTTTTTGTGGGATCCAGTGTTGGCACATCTGAGAAAACTTAACTGTACCCACTTAGCAGCCCTTTTTCATTTGCACTTGTGTCATTTGTTCATGTGAACCATAACGTATGAGCCTACGTATGCATTTTTTTTGGTTTGTGTCCTGCATGTTTTTGGTGGGGGTGGAATAATTGGAAAGAAAAATAATGAATATATGTGAGCATAGTTCTAAGTGACTTCTTTGATTGTTGTGTGTAAGCACCCTGTATTTTTGATGCTCAATAAAAAAAAAAATATTAAAATTTTTTTTTAAAAAAAAATGAGGGCTTGCAGCTGTGTCCCCTCCAACAGGGAGTGCCCAAGGCAAAGGCCTCTATGGCTGATGCCTTGGGCTGGCCCTGGGCTCATTTGCAGCTCAAGTGCCACCTCTGGGAAATCCACTCTGTACCTTTTGCCTAATCCTGCTCATTCACTCAGACCTTGGAGGCATGTGCTCTTAGTGCCATCTAGTTATGCATTATGTGCATCATCTTGTTCACCCAGTTGACTAAAAATGTCATCCAGGTTAGAGTAAGACGGAAAGTGGTTTAAACATCTTAGATACAAATGTGTACCTTTGTACAATTTAAATAAGCTTCATCCATCTTCTACTGCTAAATCCTTTTCGGGTCATGGGGGGGCTGGAGCCTATCCCAGCATCTTTGGGCGAGAGGCAGGGTCCACCCTGGACAGATCGCCAGTCCATCGCAGGGCCAATAGAGAGACAACCATTCACTCTCACATCCATACCCAAGGACAATTTAGAATCCCCAGTTGATGCCAATGAACTTAAGCATGTTTTTGGCCTGTGGGAGGAAACTGGAGTAAACCCATGCAGACACAGGGAGAACATGCAAACTCCACAAAGAAGGATCACCGATGGTCAGGGGGTGGGAATGGAATCCACGATGTTCAGGGGTGGAATCAATCCCGTTATCTTCTTGCAGTGCTGACAGTGCTAACCACTGCACCACCTCCAATAAGTTTCAAATTACACCAAAAATAGACTATAAAAACAACTTTCAAGCTACTGCTACTGTATACATTTCATTCCATTGTCAAAAACGGAAATGCTAAACCTTTAGATTGTTCAAGTACAGCTAAGATGACTATGGCAGGAAATTAATACTCTGGTATTCTAATTAAATAACCAATTAAGAGGTTTCCAAGAATTTGCATCTACAAAACGAGCTGCACACATACGCCACCAAAGACTGGCCAGGCTGCCACATTCACCATGCAGCTGACAAGTCTGTCATTTTGAACTTGGCAGAGAAAGCAGCTCACTTAATGAGCAGAAAAAGAAAGTTTCTTTCATTAGAGACCGCACTCTTTCCAAGAATACCAATTTAAGCAGTGAAACAATTAAGTTTACTTTATAGAGATTGGTTTTCATTAGGTGGAAGAAACAGTTTATGGAGAAGCTACCTGAGGTCATTAAAAAAGTCAGTTTCTGGAAAAAAAAAAATGGGGGGGGGGGGGGTTTGCGGGCAATAATGTAAGCTACCAGACTCCATATGCTCAAAAAAGTGCAATAAAAAAAAAAATCTAACTACAAAGAAACCCACCGAATGTATCAAAAAACAAAAATCAGTCATACAAATGAAAATGACTGACATTTACAAGTAAAATCAAACTTTTCCATTTTAGTTAACTGACAATTTGAAAAACGTCACAGTTTTAGACAAAATGTAATTAGGCATTAACGGGAAATCGTTCAATTAACAAAGCGAGAAATTTTAACTCAGCTCTCAGAGAAAACGTTTGCACGAGAGAAGATGCACGTGCCCAAGAAAAGTGTCAACTTAAGACTTTCTTCGTGAGACAAAAGATTCATGATCTCCGCCAATTAATTTAATATTCCATTTATATGTTTTTTTTAAAGGATTAAGTGTTTGTTAATCATCTAATCTGAACAGCACTGTTGCCTTCCGCCGCGCCGTTTCACTCTCGAGCGCAGGTGTGATAAAGGTGAATGACGTAACCCAGCGTCTTCAAACCGTGACTTACCTTTACTATCTGGTCGTCGATGATTAAAGGTCCCACGAAACAAAGCACCGTCCCCACCAGCACCAACAGCACACCTGACACTATGAATCCGACAGCTACTCTGGACTTTTTAATTGCCATATTGACAGCTATCCGTTAATGTCCACTCCGCTCAGCTGTTACAACAAACAGAGCCTGGCTGCAGCTCGGACTACCTCCACAAAGCTCTGAACATGAAACTAGACCGGTTCGCAGACAGTGCTCCCGCTGTCCTGCAAATCCACTGAACTCCCTGATCAATACCTGAGTCCCGCTGTCCCAATATTTATAGCCCACTGGTTGGACGTGGCTCCGTTACGCCAAGGATTCTGGGAAGCGTAGTTCCCGTGTGGGCTACGCTGAGAAGGCAGAGTTTTTAGTGGTCTGCAAAACAAACAAACAAAAAAAATTAAGATAATTTGCTAACTATGCTTCTTGTCTCCTTTATAATTAAATGAATAAATGAATAAACACCATATTGTAACGTCAGGGCTGTGTCAAGGGGGCGGGGATTCTCCCGGGATACTTGGGCCATGGAGGATTCAGAGTATTGTGGAGAGTGCAAATTAAGGAACCAGACTTACACGACAGACGAACTTTATTTCTCTCTCTTGCTTCATTCATACACAGAAAAAGACTTTTTCAATACACCAGGGTCTCTCCTTTTATATCACTCCATTCCTTCCCCCTGTTGCCTGAAATCTTGCATCACAATACATTCACACATTACAATACATACTGTCCTCCATTAAATCCCCCACGCTCTGCTGGCAGAGGGAATATTGCCCTACCCTCTGCTTCCAGTCTGAGATTATTATCCCAGTGTGGGTTCCCTACACCCCCCCCCCCCAGAGTCTCAGACTGAGTTTCAATCCTCACGTCCTTTTCGCTTCAGTCTCCTCCCATATCTGCTGTAACGAGGGTCCTTCGACTCCGCGACGCTGCTGTGCCGGTCAGGGGCTCTTGGGGGTGTGTCTGTCTGCGGGTGGGCAATGGCGGGGGGAGGGGGGGGACATTCTACTTGCCCATGTGGCTGCTCTGATGAATCTTCTACCTGGGGAGTTCTCAGTGGGGGTCTTCCACGCCGAGGGGCCCAAGCCAACATCACTTGCTCGTCCGCCACCACAAAGTCGGGCTTAAGTCTGTCTATACTTATTTTCTCCCGACAACCCCCCCAAGTCTAACAAAAAATGTTTGTCCCCTGATTCCAGCACTCTGAACGGGCCATCGTAGGATGGGCGCAATGGGGGTCGGTGGACATCATGCCTGACAAACACGAACGCCGCGTTCTTCAAAGTTTTTGGCACAAAAGCACATGGAAAACAGTGGTGGGTCGGGCCCGGTAGCGTGCCTGTATCTGTGCTATGCTGCAAACACTGAGACAGATAGTTGTCCGGCGCGGGATTATCTGGTAAAAATTCCCCGGGGAGCCGCAGTGGTTGAGAAAAAACAAGCTCCGCCGGGGAAGCCTCCAGATCTTCTTTTGGTGCGGAACGCAACCCTAAGAGAACCCACGGCAACCGCTCTACCCAACTTGCATCCGTAAGCAAAGTCCTGACCGCTGCTTTCAGTGACCTATGGGAACGCTTGCATAACCCATTGGCCTGTGGGTTGTACGCGGTTGTGCGATGAATTGCTATGCCCAGGTTATGGGCCATCGCGGACCAGAGGTCGGAAACAAACTGAGGGCCCCTATTGGATGTGATGTCCGACGGGATGCCAAAATGTGCCACCCATGTTGTCAAAAAGACGCGCGCCACGTCCGCAGACATGGTTGCCGCTAGCGGGACTGCTTCTGGCCAGCGTGTGGTGCGGTCCACCACTGTCAGAAGGTGCGTGAACCCCTACGATAGAGGGAGGGGGCCCACGAGGTCCACGTGAACATGGTCGAACCTCTTAGCCGGTATACGAAATGGCTCCAAAGGGGCCTTTGTGTGTCTGTGTACTTTGGCTCGTTGGCACGCTACGCAGGCTGCAGCCCACTCTTTCACTTGTTTGCACAGGCCTGGCCATACAAACTTCGCTCCCACCATTTTGACTGACGCGCGCACTCCTGGGTGCACCAGAGCGTGAACTGACTCAAACACTCAGCGGCGCCAAGCAACTGGGACCACCGGGCATGGGCGTCCCGTGGAGACATCACAGACTGGGGGGGGACTGCCTTCTTGCAGTACTCTGCTCTCCAGCCTTAACCCTGTTGGTCCAGACTGGAGTGCGCACACATCCACATCATCAATCTGCTCTGTGGCCATGGCTGTATAATCTATCCCTACGCAGACTGGGGCCACTACTGCGCGCGAGAGGCAGTCCGCCACCACATTCAGTTTACCGGCCACATGCTGAATATCGGTCGTAAACTCCGAGATCGGGGACAGCTGTCTCTGCTGCCGGCCTGACCATGGTTCCGAAACCTTGGCCATCGTGTACGTTAGTGGCTTGTGGTCCATGAACGCAGTGAAGCTGCGCCATTCCAGCCAGAACTGGAAGTGGCGTATGGTCAGGTGGAGAGCCAGCAACTCTCTGTCAAACGCGCTGTATTTACGCTCACTGTCGCGCAACAACCTGCTGAAAAAAGTGAGCTGCTGCCAAGAACCGCGACGCGTTGCTCCACGACGGCCCCTATGGCCATGTCTGAAGCGTTGGTAGTAAGCGCTATCCGGGCCGCTGGGTCCAGGTGCACCAACAGTGCGGCGTTTGCCAGGGCTGTTTTAACCTCAGAGAATGCCTGCTCCCGCTCTGGAGCCCATTTGACTCTGTCCGCCTGCTTCAGTTTCTTGAGTGTGGCGTACAATGACTGCATGAGCTGAGCTGTGCGGGAGAGGAACCGGTTATAAAAGTTAACCGTCCCCAAAAACTCTTGCAGCGCCCTAACCGTCTGAGGCCGGGGAAAATTCGCCACGGCGCACACCTTGCCGGGCAAGGGTATCTCTCCCTCCGGTGAGATGCGGTGTCCCAAAAAATCGATCCCCGTCACGCCGAACTGGCATTTCGCCGGGTTGATTATTAACCCGTGCTCTTCTAACCTCCGGAAAACCGTCCTGAAGTGGGTTACGTGTTCGTCCTCGGACACGCTGGCCACCAGGATATCATCCAGGTAGACAAACACAAACGGCAGATCGCGCAACACCGAATCCATCATGCGTTGGAATGTCTCTGCCGAGCTTTTTAATTCAAAGGGCATGCGTAAAAACTCAAACAAGCCAAACGGAGTTATTACCGCTGTTTTGGGTATGTCCTCCGCGTGCACCGGGACCTGGTGGTAACCGCGGACCAGGTCTATTTTAGAAAAAATGCGTGCCCCGGCGAGGTGAATGGAAAAATCCTGAATATGGGGAATCAGGTAGCGGTCATATGCTGTGGCGTTATTCAATCTGCAGAAATCTCCGCACGGTCACCACGATCCCTCGGCCTTAGGGACCATGTGTAGTGGGGATGCCCATGGGCTGTTTGAGCGCCTGATGATGCCCAGCCTTTCCAAGTTGGCAAACTCCTCGCGCGCTATGGCCAGTTTAGCTGCGTCCAAGCGCCGACGTTGCGCAAAAACGGGCAGCCCAGTGGTGGTGATAAAGTGTTCCACCCCGTGTTTAGTGATGGCCGCCGAAAACGTCGGGACCGTGAGTGCTGGGAACTGAGTGAGGAGTGTGTGGAACTTACAGCCTGGAGCTGTGACGTTGGCTAGTGTTGTTGGCCCGACCCCTCAAGCTGTACAGGGGAGAGAATCAAAAGACACTGCATTAACCAGGCGTCTGTTAGCAACATCGACTAGTAGCCCATGTGCACACAGAAAATCAGCTCCCAAGATTGGGAAACTGCATGCTGCTATGACGAATGTCCACTCGTACATACGGCCGTGTAGGGATAAGGATCCGGTCCCTCTCACCAAAAGTCTAAATGTGCGAGCCCGTTTTGCAGCTGTCAGCTCGGGGCTGCTAGCTCCCACTAGCCGATCGGCGTAGGCCGTAGGACGGCAGGACGAGGCTCTTTTGGGAGCCGGTGGTCTACCGAGAAATTCGTCCTCCCCGAGCACGAGTCTGGTCACGTTAGAGCAGCTTGTTTTCTTCACCGGCGGTCACAGCTGCTACTGACTGCTGGCCTTGGCATTTCCCGAACGCTTGAATTGGCACAGTGGCACACATCTGCGTGCATTCTCTCCAAAGCGGCGGAGGTAGGAGCAGAGCGTGTATCTCTGGCACCTTCTGGCCCCCGCTGCCACTACCGGCTATCGGCTCCTCGCCCCCGCTGGTCGTCTCACTGGGTTCCGACACCACCGCGTTCACTGTGAGGGCTCTGGTGGTGAGGATGATCTGATCTGCCTCCTGGGCTAGCGCACGGTAGTTGCGTGCGGCCAGCAACGGTGAGTTGGCCAGGACCACTTTTGCCTCTGTTGGGAGGTTCCGGAGGAAAAGGTGGGCAAACAGAAAATGCCCATCGTCCATGCCCATCAATGCCAACATCTTCTCCATCCGTTCGACCGCCGACCCATCTCCTAACTCGGAGCGCCTCAGGAGCCTCTCTGCTCTCTCACAGTCCGAGAGTGTGTAGCGCCGGGTCAGCGCGGCCTTGAGAGCTCCGTATTTATCGTGGGCTGGAGGCTGTTGGAGCAGGCTCGCTACTTGCTGAGACATGCGAGCGTCCAGCACTGCGACCACATAGTAATATCTGGTGTCATCTACTGTTATTCCCCAGAGGGCGAATTGAGCCTCAGTGTGGTGGAACCAAGACCGCGGGTCGTGCAGCCAAAAGTCCGGTAGTTTGACCGAAGCAGCACACGCGTTGCTGGGGCTTCCCATCTGGGCCGTCTCTGGGATGCTTGCCGAGTTGCTGGGGCTTCCCGTCCGGGCCAGCTCCGGGGTTCTTGCCTCGTGTTCCATAATTCGTGAAGGGTCACCAGTGTGGAGAGTGCAAATAAAGGAACCAGACTTACACAACAGACAAACTTTATTTCTCTCTCTCACTTCATTCATACACAGAAAAAGACTTTTTCAATACACCAGGGTCTCTCCTTTTATATCACTTCATTCCTTCCCCCTGTTCCCTGAAATCTTGCATCACAATACATTCACACATTACAATACGTACTGTCCTCCATTAAATCCCCCACGCTCTGCCCGCAGAGGGAATATTTCCCTCCCCTCTGCTTCCAGTCTGAGATGATTATCCCAGCATGGGTTCCCTACAGTGTTACTATTCATGTGTTCTAAGTGTTATTGCTGTGTCATTATAACTGCGTTATAATGATACAGCAGTGCGATAAGACCAGTTAGAGCAGTGATCAATCATGTGTTTGTGTCACCATAAGTGAGACGGGGGTCTGTGTGAATGACCTCCCCTCCTGTCTGTGTTGAGTGGGTGTGTATAAAATAAATCCTGTTTCGTCACAGCCATCTCTCCTTTCTTGTGTGAACCCTCACAATACCACACTGGTGTCAGAAGTGGGATATGGATCAGATGGAAGCCAGAATCAGAGCAGAGATTCAGCAGCTGGAGCGGTTCATCACTCAGCTGGGAATGGACCACAGAGCTGGTACACCGACCCCCGGAGATGCTCGCTGGGATGAATGGAGCAGCGGACCTGACGGGACCAGCAAACCCTTCCTTCTGCCTTTCTCAAGGCAGGGCGGGCTAAGCAGAGCAGATCAGCCCCGCTTCCCGCCCTTTTCGGGGCAGGACGGGCCGGCGATTCCACTGCGACCAGGGGCGGTGATTGACCAAGAGGTGACCGTCTCACCCATCCACCAACAGGCCAACCTTACCCGCTTTAACGGTGAAACCCTGCTGGACGACTATCTGGTCCAAGTCGAGCTGGCTGCTGCGTTGAACGGCTGGCCACCCGAAGAGACTGCCGTGCAGGTCGTGCTGGCCCTGGAGGCAAAGGCTTTCCGCACACTGTCTGATCTCCGGCCCGAGGAATGTCGCAGCTGGCCAGCGCTACAAGGAGCGTTCCGGAGGTGGTTTGGGAAGGTGGCCAACACTGAGCACGCCCAGGAACAGCTGGCCAACCGCCAGTGAGGTAGCCAAGACAGCCTGAGAGCATACGCAGCAGACATACGGCTGCTGACGCAATGTGGCTACCCGGATTTCGAGCCGGGGGCAGTGGAGAAGCTTGGCCTCCGGAACTTCATCTGGGGGCTCTGCCCGGCCCAGCTCCAGAGCCACATCCGGATTCACACCGCGAGCAGCTGGGAGGCGGCTGTGGCAGAAGCGGAGCACGTGGAACTGCTAGTGGATTGTGCAACTGATGCATCGGCACCGATTCAGGGAGCCTTCCAGGCCACGGCTGAGAGTGAGGAGGAGGAGGAGGAACTGCATTGGACCACAGCAGTGCAGTCACAGAGAAGATGGCCACGGCGGCGCGAGGAAGGGTGCTTCCACTGCGAGGACCCAGGACACATCACGCAGTACTGCCTGGCACCCACCCCCACGATAAACTGGCCTTTCACCATCGTTAAACTAGAGCGAGGTGGCATGGACGGGGACCTGCCACCTCCCACAGACATTTTCCCTGATGAGCTGTCACCACGTGTGGGCCGAATTGGACACTCGCCAGGGATGTACCTACAGTGCAGGTTGGACAACACACCGATCCGGGCCCTGATCGACATCAGTTCTACCATGTCCCTGGTCCGACCCGGAGTGCTGCCAGGTACGGACGAGGCAGAACCGCAGGGGTGGGAACCCACTGGGCGCTGCGTCACCACGGCCACCAGTGAGAGTGCCAGACTGGGAGGGCGATGAATTCTTGTGGTGGGGGTGGCCGGCCAGAACACAAACCACTCATTTTGGCTGGCTGACATTCAAGACCCCTGCATTATTGGACTCGATCTGCTCGCAGCATGCGGCACAAAAATTGACACCGTCAGATTGTCCCTCCTGCTGGAGGCTTGGACCATCATCCTCTGCAGCAGGGCCCAGAGGAGGAACCCGGGGGCCTGCGTGATCGAGGGGCCGCCAGGACGGACCGAACCGGGTGGGTCACCACAAGAACTGAACACAACGATGCCACCAGCATGAGCAGAGGGAGCGCGATCACCAATAGAGACAGCAAGGGGGAGGGTCACAGCGGAGCGAGTCAATGTGACCTCCGCAGCGGCTATTGGCAGGTAGAGCTGTCATCTGAGGCCCGCCAGAAAAAAGCCTTCTCCATCGGGCAGGGACTGTATCAGTTCAAGGTGATGCCGTTTGGTCTTTGCAACTCCCCGGCCACCTTTGAACGTTTGATGGAGCAAGTGTTTGCTCACGTGCCCCGTAGTTGCTGCATCGTTTACCTGGATGACCTGCTGGTTCACGCAGCTGACTTTGATGGCGCCCTGTCCAACCTCCGGGAGGTATTGGATGCCATCCGACAGGACGGGCTGCGGCTACACCCGCGGAAATGCCACTTATTCTGGAAGGAGACCATCTTCCTGGGCCATGTTGTCAGCGCAGCCGGAGTCGCCACCGATCCAGAGAAAGTGGCGGGGTGAAAAACTGGCCAGTGCCGCAGGATGTGGGAGAGCTACGGAGTTTTCTCAGACTGGCCTCCTATTATAGGAGATTTGTGAAAGACTTTGCCACCATCGCCAGCCCGCTGCATCAGCTGACACAGAAGGGCTGTGCGTTTCAGTGGAGTGAGAGCTGTGCTGCTGCTTTCTCCTGGCTTTGCTCAGCGCTCATCGGAACCCCCATCCTGCAGTATCCCGACCCGAACCGCCCTTTCATCGTGGACATGGATGCCAGCAACCAGGGCATCAGGCGGTGTTATCCCAGGAGGGAGAACACGGAGAGTAGGCAGTTTGCTTTTTTCAGCTGCACTCTAAGCAGAGCTGAAAGGAATTATTGCGTTACTCGCAGAGAGCTGTTGGCTGTCATCCAGGGGCTTCGCCATTTTCACCGTATGTGTACGGGGGGAGGTTCCAGCTCAGGACGGATCATGCTTCCCTGACCTGGCTGCTGAACTTTAAAGAGCCAGATGGACAGTTGGCGAAATGGCTGGAGGCACTGCAGGATTATGATTTTCTGATTGTGCATCGGGCAGGCCGCCTCCATGCCAACGCTGACGTGCTGTCTTGGCGTCCCTGTGCTGCGGAGGACTGTCAGCACTGCCAGCGGGCAGAGTATCGAGACCAAGCCATCCCATGGGCTGCTGCTGTCCAGACCGCTGCGAGCAGGAATAACACAGCGGCACACAGCTCCTCCTCGAATAATCAGTCAGCTCTCCCCAGTGATGATGTCACAGAGGCCCTCAGCATGCAGCAGCTGCAGAGCGAGCAGGACAGAGATCCGGTCATTTCCTGGGTTCAGCAGTGGCTGGAGGCAGGCCAGCGGCCCGCCTGGGAGGCTGTGTCTGCGCAGGACCCAGGGACCAAGGCCCTACACTCTCAGTGGGCCAATCTCCACTGTCACGAGGGTGCTGTGTATCGGCAGTGGCAGACTCCAGCTGGTCAGCGTCACGTCTGGCAGCTGCTGGTTCCCCGGCGGCTCTGGCCCAACGTATTCCAGCTGGTCCATGGGGTGGTGGGGGCGGGCAACTTCGGGGTGACGAAGACTCTGCAGCGTCTTCAAGCCCGGTTCTGCTGGCCAAGATGTCGCCAGGATGTAGAGCTACATGTCCATCGCTGCGACACCTGCACAGCTCAGAAAGGGCCGACTCAGCAATCCCACGCCCCCTTGCAGCAGTACCGGGTGGGAGCACCGATGGAGCGGGTAGAAGTGGACATTCTGGGCCCTTTCCCGACCATGGACCAGAGGACCTGCTACGTGCTGGTCGCAATGGATTACTTCACCAAATGGCCAGAGGTCTACACAGTCCCTGATCAGAGCGCTGCCACCACAGCATCAAAACTGGTGGACAAGATGTTTTGTCGGTTTGACGCACCGGAGGAGCTGCACAGCGATTAGGGTCGGAACTTTGAGGCAGAGGTCTTCGGGAAGGTCTGCAGGCGGCTGGGCATCCAGAAGACCCGGACCACCCCGCTGCATGCACAGAGCGACGGCCTGGTCGAACGGTTCAGTCGGACTCTTACCACCCAGCTCGCTGTCCTAGTGGACCAGTGACAGCGAGACTGGGACCTGCATCTGCCCTTTGTTCTGTGGGCGTACCGGACGGCAGCAGTGGAATCCACCCGGTGCACTCCTGCAGCGCTGATGTTTGGATGCGAGGTGCGCACACCGGTGGATTTGGTGTTCACCCCCCCCACCCCACCCCACCCAGAGCCGGAGGTGGAGCACAAACCGGGGTTGGATTATTTGTTTTGCTTGAAGGAACTTCTCCACATGGTGTACGGACTGGCTGGGGAGGCCCTGGCAGCAGCGGGGAACTGGCAGAAGCAGACATATGACTCCCGCTGCCAGGAGAGGGACTTTGCACCAGGAGATCGGGTTTGGGTTTTCTGCCCGGAGTGAAAAAGGGGACTGTCACCAAAACTGGCGAGCCATTGGTCAGGACCGTGCGAGGTCCTACAGCAACTGCTGGATGTAGTGTAAAAGGTGAAGCTGCAAAAAAGAGACCGGGTTGTGGTACTCCACCGTGACCGTCTTGCCCCGTACCAGCCCTCTGCCCCGCGGGTGGTTGAGCAGGGGCCTTCATCCCGACCAGATACCCCGGCCGAGGCACAGATGGACACTAGCGGGCCTGTACGTACTGGTCACAGACAACAGCGGCCGCCCCAACACCTGGACGGATTCGTGCTGGACTTCTGAGCTGGACTTTATTATTCTGGGGACAGAAACCAGTCCGGGGGGGGGGGGACAGTGTAACGTCAGGGCTGTGTTAAGGGGGCGAGGATTCTCCCGTCATGCTTGGGCCGCGGAGGATTCAAAGAGTGTTATTATTCATGTTCAGGTTCAGGTTCAGGTTACTTTATTTGTACCCGTAGGTAGATTTGTTTTGCAGTCTGGTGACATCCATATTTACAAGCCACAAATTACATTCAACATAGACACAAACACAGGCACATATGAAGCTGACTATAAACATGATAAAAATACTCAAGGCTCCATCAATCAGGGTATAAAAAGACAAAGAGATGGGAGAAAAACCAGAGGTAAGAGAGAAGGGTCATATTAAAAGTTAAAAACTAGTCAAAGAGGTTAAAAACTCAAAGGTCTAAAACCCAATAAAATATTTAGAACCCAAGTAACATCCTACAAAAATAAGTAACTATAAAATGGAGTTAATAAACAGGTACCTAAATTATGTGCAATATATTGTTACAGCTTGTTCAACTCTTTGACAGCAGCTGACATAACGTTCGGCTCAGGAGACGCACACACACAGGCTCAGAGTAGTTCAAATCGTTTATTAACAACAGGGGTGTATGGGTGTGTGTCTGCGGAATGTTAATGTGTTGGTGGCGGCGTCTGCTTCAGGCACAGAGGCAGGAGACCGTACAGCCGGCAACCCTATGGGAGAGAACACAAAGACACAGGGTGATGGGCACACACCAACACAGGAGGAGAATAGGCGAGGGAGAAGCTTACTTGTTAGGGACAGATGACTGGCACAACAAGGACGGAACCCGGGAGACAGCCACCTGCAGGGCTTGGTGCAGCAGCGAGGAAGGACGAGGGACGGAGTTGTCCGCCGCCGAGGAATCCACCTGTGCACAGGGGAGCAGACTGGAGCAGATGAGGTAAATGTTTCCTACCACACAGCGTCGTGCTGAAGAATAAGTTGCGTCACGTTGACGGGGAATGAAGTCTGACGGCTTCAGGCCGAAGCTCAGGGTGAGGTGGCTTATATTCCTCGCCGCTGATGATGAACAGGTGTGCGAGCAGGTGGCGCCGCTGATGAGCGACGCGGCGTGACAGTACTCCCCCCTCTAGCAGCGCCTCCTGGCGATGGTTTCTCTGGGTGCGCTCGGTGGAAGTCAGCGATGAGCGATGGGTCCAACACAAACGACGGGGGCACCCACTGTCGATGCTCGGGCCCATAGCCCTCCCAGTCCACCAAGTACTGCAACCCACGCCCCCGACGCCGGGAGTCCAGGATGGAGGCGACGGACCAGGCCAGATGGCCACCAATCATCCGGGGCGTGGGTTGCGCAGCAGGAGAAGGGCAAAGGGGGTCGGAGACTGCCAGCTTCACCTTAGACACGTGGAAGGTGGGATGGATGCGGAGGGAGGGGGGAATAGCCACGCGCACAGCCACCTGGTTGATGATCCGGGTGATGGGGTAGGGACCCATGAATCGCTGTGCCAGCTTCCTCCTCTTGCCTTTTAGAGTTACGTCCTGGGTAGATACGTAGACAAGTTGCCCAACTCTGTACGCCGGGGCAAGTCTTCTGTGCCGGTCCGCCACAGTCCTGTTGCGCTCCGCTGTGCGTAAAAGCGCATTGCGCGCGGCAGCCCAGATGGAGCGGAACTGCCTGAGATGCGCCCTAACTGAGGGGACAGTTACCTCACTCTCCTGCACCGGGAACAGCGGGGGGTCATAACCCAGGGACGCCTTGAAGGGGGACATCCCTGTAGCAGAAGAGTGAGCGGTATTGTGGGCGTATTCAACCCAGGCAAGATGGTTGCTCCAGGACGTGGGTTTGGATGCGGTCACACAGCGGAGCGCAGCCTCCAGCTCCTGGTTGGTCCGCTCACACTGCCCTTTGGATTGGGGGTGATGGCCGGAGGAGAGGCTCACCTTGGCTCCGATGGCGTTACAAAACGACCTCCAAACCTCAGAGGAAAATTGGGGACCCCGGTCCGAGACCACGTCCACCGGAATCCCGTGCAGCCTGACGACGTGTTGGACGAGGAGATCCGCCGTCTCCAGGGCAGTAGGGAGGCCTCGCAGGGGGACGAAGTGCACAGCCTTGGAGAAACGGTCCACGATGGTCAGGATGGTGTCATAGGAGTTGGAGACGGGGAGTCCGGTGACGAAATCCAACGCGATGTGCGACCAGGGCCTGCCAGGGACGGGCAGGGGCTGGAGCAGACCCGCTGGAGGGGCGTTTCCCGACTTGCAGGTGGCACAGATTGGGCAAGCCCGGGCGTAGCGGGCTGCGTCCCTCCGCAGGCCTGGCCACCAAAAGGACCGTTGGAGGAGGTCTATCATCCGGGAGGTGCCAGGGTGACAGGTGAGCTTGGAGGTGTGCAGCCAGTGGATGACCTCTCCTCGGACCGTGGATGGCACGAACAGCCTCCCCTCCGGTCCGCCGCCAGGGTCAGGTTCCACTTCCTGCGCCTTCCGGATCTTGCTCTCAATGTCCCACGAGATGGCTCCCACGACGCACGACCTGGGCAGGATGGTGTGAGGCGTTTCCTCCAACTCCACGGGGGTGAACTGCCTAGAGAGGGCGTCAGGCAGGCCATTCTTGGAGCCAGGCCTGAAGGTGATGGAGAACTGGAACCTGGCGAAGAACAAGGACCAGCGCGCCTGGCGGGCGTTCAGGCGCTTGGCAGATCGTAGGTATTCCAAGTTCTTGTGGTCCGTCAGGACCACGAATGGCAGGTTTGCCCCCTCTAGCCAGTGGCGCCACTCCTGCAGGGCGAGTTTGATGGCCAAGAGCTCTCTGTCCCCCACAACGTAGTTCCTCTCCGCCGGGGACAAGCGCCGGGAGAAGAAGGCGCAGGGCCGTTTGGCGCCATCGTCCGGCGATCGCTGGGATAGCACTGCCCCCACTCCCGTGTCCGAGGCGTCTACCTCCACGATGCACTGCAGCGCGGGGTCGACCTGGCGAAGGACCCGGGAGGAGGAGAACTCTGCCTTCAGTGCCTGAAAGGCAGCAGCGACCTCTTCGGTCCACCGGAACGGGACCTTAGGGGACGTGAGGCGGGTCAGTGGTCCGACGATGGAGCTGAAGTTGGGGACAAAGCGGCGGTAGAAATTGGCGAAACCAACGAACTGTTGCACCTGCTTCCGGGACGCAGGTGTAGGCCATTCCACCACCGCCTTCACCTTCTCTGGGTCTGGGAGCACCTTGTCGTGGGCGATGATGAACCCCAGGAAGGATGTAGTCCTGGCGTAAAATTCACATTTTTCAGCCTTCACGTATAGCCGATTCTCCAGCAGTCTTTGGAGGACCCGCCTCACGTGGACCTGGTGCTCGTCCCTGGACTTGGAGAAGATGAGAATATCGTCCAGGTAGACGAACACGAAAAGGCCGATGAAGTCCCGGAGGACGTCATTAATGAGGCGCTGAAAGACGGCAGGAGCGTTGGTCAACCCGAACGGCATTACCAGGTATTCAAAGTGGCCGTTCGGGGTACGGAAGGCTGTCTTCCACTCATCTCCCTCCCGGATCCGGACGAGGTGGTATGCGCTGCGTAGATCCAGCTTGGTGAACCAGGTCGCCCCCTGGAGGGAGTGGAAGGCAGTGCCCATGAGGGGCAGGGTGTAACGGTCCTTCTCAGTGATGTCATTGAGGGCCCGGTAGTCAATGCAAGGGCGGAGGGACCCATCCTTTTTCCCTACGAAGAAGAACCCTGCCCCCACGGGTGACGATGATGGGCGGATTATCCCAGCGCTCAATGATTCTTTCAGGTAGGCGTTCATTGTCTCCTTCTCCGGCGCTGACAGGCTATAGAGCCGACCAGAAGGTAAGGGAGCCCCCTGGCGGAGGTTGATGGCGCAGTCATAGGGCCGATGAGGGGGGAGAGACATAGCTTTCGTCTTGCTGAACACCATACCCAGGTCGTGAAATTCCGGAGGCACCAGAGACAGGTCCGGGGGTGCAGCGTCCGTAGCAGGGGGAGAAGCGGACGGAGAGCAAGCAGCGGACTGAAGGCAGGTGCCCATGCAAAACGTACTCCATGCCGATATCCCAGCTGACTTCCAATCCAGGACAGGGTTGTGGAGGCGTAGCCAGGGATACCCCAGGATGACGGGCGACACAGAGTTGGGTAGGACATAAAAGGTCATCTCCTCCCGGTGGTTTCCTGAGACGATGACCGGGACGGGGATGGTCTGGTGTGAGACTCTCCCAAGGGAGGCACGGGAGAGGTTGACAAGGGAGATGGGATTCTTGAGTGCCTGACAGCGGATGCCCAGACGGGTTGCCAGGCTTTGTGAAATGAAGCTGCCTTCTGCGCCCGAATCCACCAGTACGTGGGTGAGATGCCCAGTGGGGTTGTGGCAGAAACGGATGGGCAGCTTCAATTGAGTGAGGGGATTGAACCGATTGACGTCTGCGAGGCCCCCTACAGTGACTCGCGGACCCCGCCGTTTGGCTTTTGTGGACAAAGCTCCACCGTGTGTTGATTATCTCCGCAATACATGCAGAGATTCAACTCACGGCGGCGTTGTCTCTCTGCCGGGGAGAGCTTTGTCCAGCCCGTCACCATCGGCTCCGACTCCTCGGGGCGCGATGGTGGCGGCGTCGCCAGGGGGCGAGCTTGGGGCAGGCGCAGCGAGGCTCCCCGAGGACGAGAAGTAGACGACTTCCATCCTGAGGAGCACTCGCGCAGCCTGTTGTCCAAGCTGATGGCTAGGGAAGTTA
This sequence comes from Pholidichthys leucotaenia, assembly GCA_020510985.1. Lineage (NCBI taxonomy): Eukaryota > Metazoa > Chordata > Actinopteri > Cichliformes > Pholidichthyidae > Pholidichthys > Pholidichthys leucotaenia. The sequence continues at coordinate 100,029,357 of CM035850.1, read as the reverse complement.
GCTCCACTAGCGTTCCAGGGATATCCCGTCCAGCCAGTTCATCCCTCAGATCATCATTGAGGCTGCGGAGGAACAGGCCACAGAGGGAGCGTTCGTCCCAGCCCAATTCCTCCGCCGCTACCCGGTAGTCGACCGCATAGTCCGCTGCCGACCGGCTTCCCTGCTGGAGAGCGAGGAGCCGATCGACTTGGACCGTCTCGGTTCAAGAATGGTCGAAGACCTCCAGGAAGCGCCCCACGAATTGGTCGTAGGTGAGGGTGGCGTAACTGGGCTTCGCCATTATGACGTAGGTCCAAGTTAACGCGCGCCCCTCCAGAAGATTCCCTATGTAACCAATTCGACTGTGATCCGAGGGAAAATCTCCGGGCACACGATGGAACACGGACTCACACTGCATAATGAACCCCCGCGCTCCGCCGAGCTTTCCGCTAAAGCGGGCGGGGGTCGGAATTGGTGTGAGCCGAGCCGGTGCCACTGGAGTCGGCTGGACGGCCGCTGGAACGGCAGGAGCCGCGCCACCCTGGCGAGCCGGGGGGAACGGCTGCTGGGGGTCCAGGCGGTCCAATCGGTTTGTTCTGTTCACTAATTGATTAAGGATCACCTGTTGCTGATAAACAACTTGATCCACTCGAGCCTCAAGAGTGGTAAGCTGGTGTGCGAGCCCGCCGTCTGCCGAGCCGCTCTGCTGAAGCCGTACTGACATAACGTTCGGCTCAGGAGACGCACACACACAGGCTCAGAGTAGTTCAAATCGTTTATTAACAACAGGGGTGTATGGGTGTGTGTCTGCGGAATGTTAATGTGTTGGTGGCGGCGTCTGCTTCAGGCACAGAGGCAGGAGACCGTACAGCCGGCAACCCTATGGGAGAGAACACAAAGACACAGGGTGATGGGCACACACCAACACAGGAGGAGAATAGGCGAGGGAGAAGCTTACTTGTTAGGGACAGATGACTGGCACAACAAGGACGGAACCCGGGAGACAGCCACCTGCAGGGCTCGGTGCAGCAGCGAGGAAGGACGAGGGATGGAGTTGTCCGCCGCCGAGGAATCCACCTGTGCACAGGGGAGCAGACTGGAGCAGATGAGGTAAATGTTTCTTACCACACAGCGTCGTGCTGAAGAATAAGTTGCGTCACGTTGACGGGGAATGAAGTCTGACGGCTTCAGGCCGAAGCTCAGGGCAAGGTGGCTTATATTCCTCGCCGCTGATGATGAACAGGTGTGCGAGCAGGTGGCGCCGCTGATGAGCGACGCGGCGTGACAGCAGCAGGAACAAAGCTGTTTTTGTAGCGCTGGTTTCTACTTTTTGGGACAGCAAACCTCCGTCTTGAGGGAAGAAGCTGAAAGTGGCAGTGCAAAGGGTGGGAGTCATCATTTAAAATGGAGGTAGCCATCCTCTGTACTTGTCTGGTGTACAGGGATGTCAGGCTCAGCTGTGACTCACCAAACAAACGACTGGACCATATAACTACCTGATCCAAGGATTTCCTCTGTTTCAGTTTTATCTGACCAAACCATGACACTAAAGAAAAGGATAAAACAGATTCAATAAAAGCCCGATAAAACATTATCATTATGGTTTGGTCAGTTTGGAAGCGTGCAAGTTTTCTCAAGCAATGCAAATGTTGCTGACCCTTTTTGCACACCCTTTCACAGTTCTCTTCAGGTTCAGGTTCAGGTTCAAGTTCAGGTTACTTTATTGTACCCGTAGGTAGATTTGTTTTGCAGTTGGTGACATCCATATTTACAAGCCACTAATTACATTCAACATAGACACAAACACAGGCACACATCTTACAAAATAGGTAAATATAGAATATGTACAATATAATTTTATAGCTTGTTCAACTCTTTGACAGCAGCAGGGACAAAGCTGTTTTTGTAGCGCTGGGTCTACTTTTTGGGACAGCAAACCTCCGTCTGGAGGGAAGAAGCTGAAAGTTGCAGTGCAAAGGGTGGGAGTCATCATTTAAAATCGAGTCGGCCATCCTCTGTACTTGTTTGGCGTACAGGGATGCCAGGCTCAGCTGTGACTCACCAAGCAAACGACTGGACCATCTGACTACCTGATCCAAGGTTTTCCTCTGTTTCAGTTTTATCTGACCAAACCATGACATTAAAGAAAAGGATAAAACAGATTCAATAAAAGCCCGATAAAACATAGTCATTATGGGATCGGTCAATTGGGGAAGCGTGCAAGTTTCCTCAAACAATGCAAATTTTGCTGACCCTTTTTGCACACCCTTTCACAGTTCACCTCAAAGTTCAATCCACTATCAATAATCGTCCCAAGATATTTGTACGATTGTACACATTCGGTGGTCTGGCCTTTTAGTACGGTGACTTTGTGCCTGGGATTTTTCCTCCTAAGGTCAATAATCATGTCTTTAGTTATTGTCGTATTCAGCTGCCGGTAGGAATCCTCACACCAGTGAAGAAAATCATCAACTACTGTGCCGTGGCCACTCTCACCATCCTGGAGCAGACTGACAATAACTGAGTCATCAGCATACTTTATAATGTGTCTGTTGTCATGTCTGCTCCGACACATGTTTGTGTACAGGATGAAGAGTAGTGGTGACAACACATACCCCTGAGGAGAGCCAGTAGAAGAGCACTTTAGGTCAGACAATGTACCATTGACCCTTACTCTCTGCGTCCTGTTGGTTAAGAAATCCAGAATCCAACCCACCAGATTGTGGGCTGCACGGTGGCGCAGTGGTTAGCACTGCGGCAGCACAGTTTACCCTTGGCTGGGGGATTGTGGGGATCGTGGGATCGTGGGTTCGATCCCAGCCCCCGACCAACAGTGATCTGTGTGGAGTTTGCATGTTCTCCCCGTGTTGCGTGGGTTTACTCCGGGATTTCTCCGGTTTCCTCCCACATGCCAAAAACATGCATGTTAGGTTAATTGGCTGTTCTAATTGTCCCTAGATATCTGTTTCCTATAGGCCCTTAGAATAGAGGGTTAGTATTAATGAAAGCGCTTTGAGTGGTCTTTGTGACTAGAAAAGCGCTATATAAGTGCAGGTTAGTTAGTTAGTAGTTAGTTAGATTATTGCTCAAATCAAATTGTTGCAGGAGCCTTTCAACTAAGATATGAGGTTGGATTGTATTAAAGGCGGAGGAAAAGTCCACAAATAAAAGTCTGGCGTGTGTCCCATTAAAATCCAGATGTTTAAAAAGCATGTTAAACAGAGTGACAGTGGCATCCTCCACTCCTCTGTGAGGCCTATAGGCAAACTGCAGAGGATCCAATGCATGCTCAGTCTGCTTTAGGACCTCACATCTGACCAGTTTTTCAAAAATTTTCATTAAAATTTTAGTCAAAGCAACTGGTCTAAAGTCGTTTACCGTTTTAGGACAGCTGGATTTTGGAACGGGAACAACCACGGCTTCTTTCCAGATCTTAGGCACATGTTGTGTCTGTAAGGACTTATTGAAATGTAATGAAATATAGGACTCAGTTCATGTGCACAGGACTTTACCAGGCGCCCACATATATTATCAGGGCCCTGACTTTTGTTCACTTTTACAGCGCAGAACTCCCTTTTAACATCCTGCACCTCAATATTCAAGTGCTGATTGTCTTTTAGTTTCTGTTTCAAATCTTGGGTTTCTGTGCTAAAATCAAAGGAGTCAAAACGACCATAAAAACAATTAAGAGCATTAGCCAGCTCTGTGTCTGAATTAAAACCATCTAAAAACACACGATTACTGCGCTCTGTGCTCTGAAGGCCTGCAATAGTTTTCATACTGGCATACCGGCATTGTATTCTGCCCACCGTGATGCCGGTCGCGTTTACCTCATAGACAAAGAGCCGGAGGAAAAGTAGCAGCAGTTCAAGAAAGGGGAGGAAGTTCATGTTGTTGGAACCAGGGAGCTCTTCGCCATACAGTCCACAAACATTCCAGGGCAGAAACGACACAGAGGATTTCGTAAAAACACATAAAAGTACATAAAAACAGACACACAGACGACGGACTTTTCACCAGCTGCCGGTCGCTGCGTACGCATGCGCCCTATTTGCATAGGGCATGCGCCTCATGTGTTCTTAGTATTATTGTTAAACACAGTTATAACGACACAGCAGTGTGATAAGACCACTTAGAGCAGTGATCAATCATGTGTTTGTGTTACCATAAGTGAGACGGGGGTCTGTGTGAATGACCTCCCCTCCTGTCTGTGTTGAGTGAGTGTGTATAAAATAAAGCCTGTTTCGTCACAGCCATCTCTCCTTTCTTGTGTGAACCCTCACAACATCACAATATTGAGTCAATAAACAACATGAATATGCTGGGGTATGGGGAATTTGCTGTGATCGGGGAATGTAGACATTCTGGCTGTAAGATCATAATATATATATAATATTAGTATGGCAGTGCCCTATGCTAGGGAGGGGTGATGCCCCGCCTTTGGGGGGTGGCGTCACCTGTGGTATATACAGTAAGCCTGGAGCGGGAGACATATTGTCTCTTCACTGTGGCTCCTGTACTCGTGGTAGGGTCTCCCCATGTGTACATAGTTCTTATTAATAAACTTTATAAAATGTCACCTCGCCTCCTCGTTATTCAGACACAACATTTGGCAATGAGGATAAACGGAGATGGAGAGGGCTGCGACCACACTTCGCCCTTTTTTGGAGGCTCCGGGTGAGCCGCTGGTCCCTTGAGCCAGGTGGTTTGCGGCCTTCCAAAACTATCTACTGGCGTTAAACCTTGGCGACCTGGACAAATTAAGAGCGAGGGCTATTCTGGTCCATAACCTGGGTATGGAAGGCCAGAAAATCCTCAGCACGCTGGGAGGAGGTGACAGCTTCAACGACATTGTGAGGCTCATGGCCGACTACTTTCGTGCCCCAGAAAACAACATAATGCGGCACATCCACTTCCAACAACGGGGCAAGCAACCTGGAGAGTCTGTCCAGCAGTTTGTGGCTGACCTTCGACAGCTGGCGGGTGAGTGCAGGTTTGTGGCCCTGGAGGAGGAGATGGTTCGCGACCAGTTGGCCGAGCACGTGGCCTACTCCTCGGAGAGGGTTCGCCTGCTAACTCACGGTGGTGAGCTCACTTTACTAGCGGCCTTGGAGCTAGCGCAACAGCACAAGGCAGCAGAGCGGCTGACGAGACACCTCAGTGGCGACGACGCTCCTCCAAAGAGCGAGGCACATGGGAGGACCCTGGCCTTGGATTCGGACAATAGAAGTGATGAGGAGTACACGGCCATTGTCAAGATACGGTCCATCCCGGGGACGCCAAGATGCTATGGTTGTGGATCCAGCAGGCACCGCTATCAAGCCAAGGAGTGTACAGCGAGGGGCAAGCGTTGTGGACGGTGCGGTCTGCTCCATCACTTCGCCAGTTTGCCGCAACTTTGACAAGGAGGAACAGAGACCAGCTAAAGGAACCATTAAGAAGAAGGTACCTATGGTGGTCCATACAGTCTCACCCAACACGGATGGTCGTATTATTTGTGACATTTTGTTGGACGGCACACCAATACTACTGTTGGTGGACAAGGGGTCAGCGGTCTCCATTCTCAACTTGGAAACTGTAAGACGGTGTTTTCCCCACTACAGAGTGAGTAACATTAACATTACCTGTTATGGTTACGGTAGCCACCCGCTGGATGTCGTGGGCTCGGTGTGGCTGTCGGTGAGGTACAAGGGGGCCTCCATGTGTGCTGCCAAGTTCATGGTGTCGCGGGACGGTAATAACCTAATGGGCTCTGATTTATTTTACGGGCTCCGTTTCACCATCACCTGTGGTGAAGTTTAGGAGTGGTCAGGTGGTGGCTTATGGGACAGGCCATTCTACGTGGGAAGTGGTGATGAAGTGTAGGACTTTGGGTGGCCCATTCCAGGTGAAGAGGGACACCGCCAGCACCTTAGTACGCCAAATAGACGGGGTCCCGTGCCAGTATTTGGGGTCCCACGGATGGTGGACCCGAATGGCATGGTTTGATTCCTGCGGTGGTGGAAAGGTTCAAATTGCGTGAGCTACAGGGCTCCGGTGGCCGACAAGTTCCAACTGCTGAGTCAACAGTGGCTGGTGCCGCTCTGACACAACAACATCTGGTATCCGGGGTACCATCAGATGGCAGGAACCTTGGCCGTGCCGACATCAAAGCAAAGGGACATGGCTCAAGTCGACTTAGCAGAGCGCTGAGGAGCCATAAGGTGGCCAGATCTCGATGCAGACGACGGAGGAAGCCAGTGAGTGCTCCCCTGGGTGAGGGTGATGACATACGCCCTAGGGTCGAGCCTCGGCTTGGTCGAGTGGGCAGTTCTGGGAAACTGACAGCTGGACAGAATAATTTGTGGGTGGTCTAGTCCAGCGGTGATGGCTATCTGAGTTTGACTGATGGGTCGAGACAGCATTCCAACGAGTTGTAACATCGGAGCAGAAAAGGGCATCTACACAGCCCGTCTCCTGTCATGAAGAAGTGGCGACGCTCTGGATGTGGGCCGTGGGACGGACACTCCAGGGGGGCCTTCAGGAGACGCGGGTTGAGTGTGTATGAGGGCTTACGGTATGTCTGATTATGTGCATTTATTAATAATAGGTGTGTTATGGTTGTTATGTTCAATATATGTTCTAGTGGTATTCACATGTTGAAGTTGTAACAGAATAAGGATGAAAAGAACCATGTGGGTAATGTGAAACATGTATAAGTGGGTTCTTGTGGATGTTTATCCTATTAGTAGCACAACTTAATTATGTGAAATGTGAATATCTAGTTGGTTTTGTAGTGTTTAAAAAAAAAAAAAGGAATATAGTGTGGGGGACCCATGTTGGGACCCATGCTGTAGAGGTCAGCAGTTTTCCTCTCAGACTGAGAGAGCATGGAGATCAAAGGGCTGGGGGGTAAGGGGAATTGTCTTGGGGGAGTGAATGGTGAATGCAGGACCTCAGGTAGCAGAGAGGTGTGAGTTTCGGGATATAAAAGAGAGAGTCCCTGCTACAAATGTTTAATTTGTAGCAGGGACCTGGACCTGGACCTGCCACTATTAAACAGCAGACCACGGGTTAGCACAAAACCGAGCTGTACAAAAGCAAAAACAACATTTATTTTTCCAAACTGTTAATCATGCACGAGTTCTTTGGGACACCAAGGCTAAACCAAAGGGGATCCTCGGCGGTCATTTAAACATACGGAGCATAATCCCAAAAGAGATGAGATTTTCAGTGGTTGCTGTTGGACTCAAATCTGGACTACCTTTGTCTCTCAGAAAGCTGGCTACACAGTAACATAGACACTATATGATCGATATTGTGGGCTACCAGTGTGTTAGAAAAGACAGGCAGGTAGGGAGGGGAGGAGGTGTTTTAATTTACATCAAAAGAGAAATATAAATGTCAACTGGTTGATTTGAATACTTCACTTGAATGTTTAGCTGTTAATGATATGTCTCTCTCCGGTAATGAATTTCAACATTGCAGTAGTGTACAACCCACCGTCACACAACTCTTCCTTTTATAATGAATTAAGTGATCTGGTTAAACAACTTGAGAAGAACAGAGAAACAATAATTCATGGTGACTTTAATATCAACTGGTCTGATAAAAAAGACAAACAAAAACTGAAAAGCTCATGACTAAATTTAATTACCAGCAAATCATCAAAGGACCCACCAGGATAACCAAACAATCCAGAATACTTATTGACATGGGTATTTCTAATAAACCAGAACGAATAACCAGAACCTATAATCTTGTAACTGGTCTCTCAGATCATACATGGTTCTTGCTGTCAGGAAACTTACTAAAAAGCGACTACAGTATTTTGGGGAGTCGATATTGACAAATCAAATTTATTATCCCCAAATCAAAAAATGAGGAGTTTGAACATTACTTAGAGAATCAAAATTGGGAGCAGCTCATGGCAACATGTGAAGTAGATGATGTTTGTAATTTTATAACTGCCAACAAACACAAAGTCTATAGAAAAATTTTCAAAGCAATTAAAAGTAGACAACAGAAGATTAGCCTACATTGGTTAAATAATGAAATAAGAAAACTTATGAAGAGGCGAGACAAGTACTGAAAACTCACTACCTCCAAATACAAAATGATCACCTTGTGTACAAAAGTTTAAGAAATAAAGTGGTACATGAGCCTGCGAACATCAAAAATCATCTTATTACAATAAACTGATAGATCATGCAAAGGGTAACAACAGTTCCCTATGGAGGCCATTTAAATAACTTAACTAATAAAAAAAAACGATCAGAAGGGGGTGTAAAGGAACTTAGACTCAATGGCAAGACCGTCAGTGACAAGGCTACTTTGGCAATGAATTAATTCACCTCTTGTGGGCTCTGTGGAAGACTTAACAACAATTTTTGTGCTGCCAAATGTGCTCAACCAACACAAATTCCCCATACTTCAACAGATTCTTTTCAACATCGATGAGGTAAATGAGAAGTTAATTGCTGGTATTGTTAAAACACTGTCAAACATCAAAACTAGTGATATCTCTACAATATGAGCACCTCCTTTCTCAAAAATGCACAGCAAAATATTAATCAAACCACTGACTCATCTCATTAATCTCTCATTAGGTCCTAGTACATTTCCATCTGGCTGGAAAAAAGCTGTCTTCATACCAGTTCATAAATCAGGCACGTAAAGACGATATATGCAATTACCGCCCAATCTCTATCCTTACCAGTCCTATCTAAGGTTCTTGAAAAAGTTGTAGCTACACAGCTGATAGACTACTTACAAGACAGTCAACTTCTTCATCCACATCAATTTGGTTTTAGACCCAGGATACTCACCAGAAACAGCAAATTGTTGCCTTATTGAAAACCGTCAAACAGTCATGGACAGGGGTAATGTGGGTAGGAGCTGTTTTCTAGATCTCAAAAAGGCTTTCGATACTGTAAACCACAGTTTGCTTTTATCCAAAATGGTATCCTTTTAACTTCTCCCCAAAGTCATTAGAATGGTTTGCATCTTATCTCCAGAATAGAGAACAGTGTGTAAAAGTTCACCAGGATAAAATCCTCATGTTTTAAACAACCGCATGGGATCCCACAAGGGTCCATTCTTGGTCCTTTACTTTTCAGCATTTTTTATTATGACTTGCCGTTACACTGCTCAGCTGCAACATGCCAACTTATGCAGATGAGTGCAGTTATTTACACAGCTGCCAAGACTCCATCACAGTCTGCAGATGTACTGTCTACAAGTATGGTTGATGTCCAAGAGTGGCTCCTCAAGAACCATCTATTGCTGAACCTTCAGAAAACAGTCTCAATGTGCTTTTCAATCAAAAATGTAACCTGCAACATTTAAAGTTAATATACATGATCATGACAATCAGTTTAGCTACAGAATTCAAATACCTTGCATTGTACTAGATCCTCAACTCAAATTTAATCTTCATATAAAGAAATTTCAAAAAACAGTAAAAAAAAAATCTGAACTGCTTTATATTAATTAGATATTACATACCTTACGAAGCAGCTGCACTGTATATGCATTCTATTGTTTTTTCTCATATATCATACTGTTTGAAAGTCTTTGATCAAGCAGCCCTTCAACAATAAGACATATAGGTTCATTATATAATCAAACCCTAAAAATCTTGGACAAAAAGCCCATTAGGTGGCATCACTGTAATGTTTTCAAAAAATACAACCTATTGAGTTTTGAGAGCTTCATTGACCTCTGTCTTCTGAAATTAACGTTCAAATGTTTCCATAAATCAGCACCCGAGCCACTTGCTGGTTTCGTCCAAAGACAGGACAGCAGCAGAGCCACCAGGAGTTCTGTTAACAATAACTGTAAAATATTCCACCGCAGAACCACATTTGGACAAACAGCTTTCTCTATAAAGGGCAGTCACATCTGGAACACAATGCCAAAATGAAAATTAAAATAATAACGGACTTTAAAAACATTCACTAAAAATGTTAAAAACTGGCTGAAAAATAAACAAGAATGTACTCATGTATGAATTATTTGTCTGCAAAGTGAGAGTGAATGAAGGGAAGGAATAAATGTGTTTGTTTATAGTGAGTGAGCGGAGGGAGGAAGGCCTGAAATAGGCAAATGTGAGTTATGTTATATGTGTTAAATGTGAGTCAGGCTGTTATATTTGTGTATTTATAATATTTATGTTAAAGGTGAGTCAGGCTGTTATATTTGTGTATTATAATATTTATAATATTTATAATTGTGTATTTATAATTTTTCTGCATTGATGTATGTGGTTATTGTGTATATTTTATCTTGATTCTTTTTCTAAAGCCCATCCAGGGACAAGAGTTGCAAATTAGCTAATAGCTATACACTCTATGTGCAACACATCAGATTGATTGTCTTTGATTAATTGTCTATGTTTATTGCACTGTCCCTGTCAAATAAACTAATCTACTACTAAAAAATGTTCAATGTTCTGATTTTGGAAGATGTGAGATTGAAATAAAGTTTGTCTGCTCGGAAAGCCGGTCTGGTTATTTCATCTCCACACTGGTGGCCCTTGACGCAGAATGGAACACGAGGCGAACACCCCGGAGACGACCCGGACGGGAAACCCCAGCAATGTGTGCGCCATTTCGATCAAACTCCCAGACTTTTGGCTGCACAACCCGAAGTCTTGGTTCTTCCACACCGATGCCCAGTTTGTGCTCCGGGGAATAGCGGCAGATGATACCAGGTATTACTATGTGGTCGCAGCGCTGGACGCTCGCACGACTCAGCAAGTAGCGAGCCTGCTCCAACAGCCCCCAGCCCACGACAAATATGGGGCTCTCAAAGCTGCGCTGACCTGGCGCTACACGCTCTCGGATTGCGAGAGAGCGGAGAGACTCCTGACGTGCTCCGAGTTGGAAGACGGATCGGTGGTCGAACGGATGGAGAAGATGTTGGCGTTGATGAGCACGGATGACGGGCATTTTCTATTTGCCCACCTTTTCCTCCGGAGCCTCCCAACGGCGGCCAGAGGGGTCCTTGCCAACTCGCCGCTGCTGGCCGTGTGTGACAACAGTGCACTAGCCCAGAAGGCAAATCGGATCATCCTCACCACCAGAGCCCTCACAGTGAATGCAGCGATGTCAGAACCCAGTGAGACGGCCAGCGGCAGCGGGGGCCAGGAAGCGCCAGAGAGACATGCTCTACTCCTACCACCGCTGTTTTGGAGAGGACGCAGGCCGATGCTTGCCACCGTGCCAATTCAAGCATTTGGGAAACGCCAGGACCGGCAATTGATAGCAGCTGCGACCGCCGGTGAAGAAAGCAAGCTGCTCTACGTGACAGACTCACGCTCGGGGAGATGATTCCTCATGGACTCCGGCTCCCAAAAGAGCCTCATCCTGCCATCCTAAGCCAACCGGCTAGTGGGAACTAGCGGCCCCGAGCTGACGGCCACAAACGGCTCAGACATTAAGACTTTTGGTGAGAGGACACTGACTGTATCCCTCCACGGCCGTATGTACCAGTGGACACTCGTCATAGCGGCATGCAGTTTCCTAGTCTTAGGCGCTGATTTTTTGTGTGCACACGGACTACTAGTCGATGTTACTAACAGACGCCTGATTAATGCAATGTCTTTTGATTCTCTCCCCTGTACAGCTCAAGGAGCCGGGCCAACAACGCTAGCCAACGTCACAGCTCCAGGTAGTAAGTTCCACACACTGCTCACCCAGATTCAGCACTATGGTCCCAAGTTTTTCAGTGGCCATCCACTAAACATGGGGTGGAACACTTTATTACCACCACGGAGCGCCCGTTTTTGCACGAACCTCGGCGCTGGACACAGCTAAACTGGCCATAGCGAGGGAGTTTGCAACTTGGAAAAGGCTGGGCATTCATCAGCATCAAACAGCCATGGGCCATATCCCCACTACATATGGTCCCTAAGGCCGAGGGATCGTTGGCGACCTTGCGGAGGTTTCCGCAGATTAAACAACGCCACAGCGCACGACTGCTACCCCGATCCCCCATATTCAGGATTTTTCCATTCACCTCGCCGGGGCACGTATTTTTTCTAAGATAGACCTGGTCGTGGTTACCACCAGGTCCTGGTGCACGTGGAGGACATACCTAAAACGGCAGTAATAAACCCCGTTTGGTCTGTTTGAGGTTTTACGCATGCCTTTCGGGTTAAAAGGTGCGGGACAGACATTCCAACGCATGATGGATGTGGTGTTTGCGCCATCTGCTGTTTGTGTTTGTCTACCTGGATGACATCCTGGTGGCCAGCGTGTCCGAGACGAACACGTAGCCCACCTCAGGACAGTTTTCGGGAGGTTAGAGGAGCACGGGTTAATAATCAACCCGGCCAAATGCCAGTTCGGCGTGACAGGGATCGATTTTTTGGGACACCGCATTTCACCGGAGGGAGCAATACCCTTGCCGGACAAAGTTGTGCGCAGTGGCAAATTTTCCCCGGCCTCAGACAGTCAGGGCCTTGCAGGAGTTTTTGGGGATGGTGAACTTCTACAATCGTTTCCTCCCCCGAGCAGCCCAGCTCATGCAGCCGTTGTACACCGCGCTTAAGAAATGGAAGCCGGCAGACAGAGTTGACTGGCTCCTGAGCGGGAGCAAGCATTTTCTGAGGTTAAAACAGCTCTGGCGAACGCTGCACTGCTGGCGCACCCAGACCCGGCGGCTCAGATTGCACTCACTACAGACGCATCGACGTAGGCCATAGGGGGCCGTCGTGGATCAGTGTGTCGCCGGTTCTTGGCAGGCCGCTCGCCTTTTTTAGCAGGTCTTTGCGCGACAATGAGCGTAAATACAACGCATTCGACAGGGAGTTGCTGGCTCTCCACCTGGCCATACGCCACTTCCAGTTCTGGCTAGGAAGGGCGCACCTTCACTGCGTTTGTGGACCACAACCCGCTAACATACGTGATGGCAAGGTTTCGGAACCATGGTTGGGCCGGCAGCAGAGGACAGCTGGCTGCGATCTCAGAGTTTTCGACTGACATTCAGCCGTGGCAGTAAACTCAACGTGGTGGCGGACTGCCTCTCGCGCGTTAGTGGCTCCAGTCTACGTAGGGATAGATTACACGGCCATGGCCGCAGAGCAGATCGGCGATGCGGACGTGTGCGCACTCCAGTCTGGACCCACTGGGTTAAGGCTGGAGAACAGAGTTATGCAAGATGCCCCCCCCCCAATCTGTGACGTCTCCATGGGCCGCCCGCACCGGGTGATACCATGCACTCGGCGATGCCGCGTTTTTGAGTCGGTTCGCTCCCTGGCGCACCCAGGTGTACGCGTGTCAGTCAAAATGGTGGGAGCAAAGTTTGTCTGGCCGAGCCTGCGCAAACAGGTGAAAGAGTAGGCTGCAGCCTGTGTAGTGTGCCAACAAGCCAAAGTGCACAGGCACACAAAGGCCCCCCTTGAGCCATTCCATATCCCGGCTAAGAGGTTCGACCACATTCACGTGGACCTCATCGGCCCCCTCCCGCCATCGCAGGGGTTCACGCACCTCCTGACAGTGGTGGACCGCACCACGCGCTGGCACGAAGCAGTCTCACTAGCTTCCACCTCATCCGCGGACGTGGCACGCGCCTTTTTAACAACATGGGTGGCACAGTTTGCAGCATAGCGCAGACACATGGATGCTCCCTGGCCCGGCCCACCACTGTTTTCCCTGTGCGTTTGTGCCAAAAACTTTGAAGGATGCGGCGTTCGTGTTTGTCAGGCACAATGCCCACTGGACCCCACTGTGCCCACCCTATGATGGCCCGTTCACAGTGCTGGAAACCGGGGATAAACATTTTGTGTTAGACCTGGGGGGTCGCCAGGAGAGAATCTGTATAGACAGGCTTAAGCCCGCCTTTGTTGTGGCAGATGAGCGCTGCAGTTGGCTCGAGCTCCTCGGCAAGGACGACCCCCACTGAGAGCTCCCCAGGTAAATGATTCATCACAGCAGTCACATGAGCATGTTGAATGTTTCTCCCCCTCTCCATTGTCCCCCCACAGACGGACGCACCCCCAGGAACCCCCCACTGGCACAGCACCGTTGTGGAGCCAAAGACCCCCCCCCCCCCCGTTACAACAGCTATGGGCAGAGATTGACGGGCTGCACGGTGGCGCAGTGGTTTAGCACTGTGGCAGCACAGTTTTACCCTTGGCCGGGGGATTGCGGGGATCATGAGATCGTGTGTTCGATCCCAGCCCCCGACCAACAGTGAGCTGTGTGGAGTTTGCATGTTCTCCCCGTGTTGCGTGGGTTTACTCCGGGATTTCTCCGGTTTCCTCCCGCATACCAAAAACATGTAGGTTTAGGGCGCTCGCGCACGCAGCGACCAGCAGCCGGTGGCTTGTCACAGACTGCAAACCAAATCTACCTACGGGTACAAATAAGTAACAAAAAAAAAAAAAAAAAAAAGATTGAAGCTGTGAGGACGGGAGAGTTAACACCCAGTCTGAGACTCTGGAGGGGGGGGGGGGACCCATGCTGTAGAGTTCAGTAGTTTTCTCTCAGACTGAGAGAGCATGGAGATCAAAGGGCTGGGGGGTAAGGGGAATTGTCTTGGGGGAGTGAATGGTGAATGCAGGACCTCAGGTAGCAGAGAGGTGTGAGTTTCGGGATATAAAAGAGAGAGTCCCTACTACAAATGTTTAATGTTCAATGTTCTGATTTTGGAAGATGTGAGATTGAAATAAAGTTCGTCTGCTCGGAAAGTCACTCTGGTTATTTCATCTCCACAATAGGATTATTTTATTGGGACTTAACCCATTTGAGTTACTACCTATTTGTGAAAAAATAACCACTTACCTTAGTTTTGCAATATTGTGTTATGTTAATATTCCCAGCACCTGAGTATCTTTATGATGCTGTGATTTTATTTTCCCCTATTTGTGGTGTGGGCTTAATGGCCATTTATGTTCTTGAAAGTGAAAAGGAATGTGTGCCGCTGTAATGGGGTGATTATGGGATTTTGATGCACGAGATCACCGTTGTGTGATTGTTTGGAGAGTGTGATGTGCAGTAACACCTGGGTGTGATTGGATGTGTGTTAATTGCCCTATGTTGTGAAACTTGTGGTTTTTTATTGTGGAGAGTTCTCTGTGTGTAATTGTGTGTATCCTGCGAGTTTATGGGGCTGGGTACTGCCATTGTGTATTTCAGTGTGAAATAAAGTAACGGTTATGTGACTAGTGGCTATCTGAATACAATTAAATCTATTGAAATTACACCACAATATTAAAACAGAAAGCTATATCAGTATTAGCTGTCCTTACAAGTTTCTGGACACATGCGATGGCACCAAACACTAACATTTAGCATCTAACCAAAACTTAACTTCTCAGACTATTATCCCCACTCCAATCAGCAGCACAGACCGACTAGCAGTTGTATTCATCCGCCTGCAGAGGACGCAGTTCAGTCATTACTCGTCACTTACACAAATAAACCAGTTATGATTGTATTTCTGGAATTATCTGATTATTCAAGTGGTCATGTAAACAGAGTAAGCCAATAAAGGCCATGTAACTGGGGTCATTAACTCAAGTGGTTTACTGTTCAGTAATCCATTTATTTAGTGCATGTAAACACAACAAAACGGGTTACTGGTTTATTCCCAGTAACTGGTTTATTGGGACCATGTAACCGAGGTCAAAAATAATTTTGCACTATGAAAAGTTAGTCTTTCATCACTCTGACAACACAATCTTTGGGTATAAATACTTTATTGCTGGAAGAGGAGCATCTTTTTTTGGTACAATCAAAGTCTTCAATGCACTTTTTACTTTTCTTTTTTAATTTTTGTATTTCAAATTGCCAATTTTTATTTTTCTTCCCTGTACTTACAGCCATACGTGTTTATTCTACAGAAAAGGCATATAGATACCATATTTCTTAATTTGAATGATTACATGTCTCCTGTAATATTTTTCTCCTATCTCATTTTGTTTTTTGCTATTATTCTGATTTTGTGCATTCAGGACAATAAAACCTTCTCATTACAATGTATGTATTCTAATACTATTTCTTACATATGTGGTATTTCTACAATGTTCAGTTCCATTTATCTTTATTTCCCTCTTTATTTTAGCGCCAATTCACCACATCAGCTGTGTCAAGTTCCTTCAATTTGTTGTTGTAAACAATATTTTAAAAGTTGTAAACATTCAATACCCATCACAATCACCTGAATTTTTTACATTTTTATTCAGAAAGACAGAATCGTAAAGAAAAAAGTGAATAAAAGAAGACTTATAGAGATTGTCCTCAAAGCTACAAGGATGTATATTCACAAAGGAAGCTCTTGAAGGATTACTTTAACAAGGATGTAGTTGATAAACAGGCAAATTCCAAAAGTTTCTACCAGAATGATCTCTAAAAAAAAGAAAAAAAAAAACAAGCTAAATTCCTCAAATCATCAAAGAAGTGACTAAAACAGGAAATAACAACATGCTCAAGTTAAACTTATTACCTGCAGTTGTTATATCAAGAGATGTCTTACCTTTATTATTTGCTGGTGTACTATGTTTGATCCCATAAAAGCAGAAATTGCCCCAAAAATGAGTGTTACAGTCCCAGTCACTACAAATCCAATAGCTACTTTGGATTTACTGATGGCCATAGTGACTTCTAAATGATGATCAGAGGCACACGACAATGCCTCTGACTCTGCAAAGCAAACAGACTGAAATGTGAATGGCTGTGCTGTGTTTTAATGCCCAGCCATGAGCTGTGATGGGGGTTCAGAGGAAACAGCAGTTGGATGTGTGGACTCTGTATACTCTGCTGATCCCACCCCTCCTCACACCAGCACATCCCCAACACTCTCAAAGCAAGCGTGCAGTCGAATTGGTGAATTCAAAAGGGGCCCAAGTCCAAGAAATATGTTTTTGCAGGAAATCAAATAAATTGCATATCTCAAAGGTAGTCTATGCCAGATAGTTCATACTTTACTCAGATATAGCACAGGGCCATAGCTTAGAAATGCTATAATATGAAGCATTTCACTTTTTTAATTTCAGAGGATTGGCAAACTAAAGTCCCTGGACTTGGGCCCTTCTTGAATTAAACAATAAGAACATATGAAAAGAAGCACATGACATCTATTTCTCACATGTTGAAAACGTTTTTTTTTTAAATTATGCCATGTTTTGAACACCTTTTATGATCACTTTATATTCAAACTATTGTTTTGATAACTGCCAGCAAATGAGATTTTCATCTAAAAGTGGGCAGATTAACATAGAGGTCCATCTACCGGTAACTAACCGTCAAAGTCAGACTCATCTTCACGCCTAGCATCACTAACTATTAAATTACTGAGGAACTGCTGAGCCTCTGGTGAAAGATATTTCGCCAATTTCTGAACATCCTTTACTTTAGCTGCCTTTACACCAAGTTGCTCGCTGTAGAGTGGCTCCTCTGGGTATGTAACAACCCTGCACAATGGCTTTAGAAGGCGGAATCTGGATGTGACCTGAGCAGACATGTTTTCGGAAACTTCTATATAATTTCTGAAATTTGTGCTGCCACCTATGACTTTAAGTTTAATCCATGCAGGAAGGGCCCAAGTCCTGGACTTGGGTCTCTCTTGCACTCAATGCATAAACAATGCTGTGAATAGTCAATGCATTAAAGTTGACTTGGGACGTTTTTGCACATAATCAGATAGCTTGTCTCTTAAAGTTCATTAAACATGTAATATCTGGGTTTTGAAAAAGTGGCCCTTTTGGAATTCACCAATTCAATCGTTTTGAAGCATTAAGCAGATGCACAAGTAACTTCAAGAAGCAGCTAGGGTTTTTGTATAAACATGGTTCAAGGTAGATTGAAAGTTACAACCAATTCCAAAATAACTGGAATGCTATGTAAAATCTAAAACCAGACCGTCAGTGACGGAGTTGCTTATACCAGCCTGATGATATCCCCCAGAGTGCTCAGATCTCCTGACCATTGACCTTAAAGCAGTGTAGATGCAGACTCACCTTAAGATCATTCTGTATGAGTTTACTGAACATTAGGGAAATTGCCTAAGAGCAAAGCCTCGATGTAGACCCAGCTGATGATCATTGTGCATGAGTTTGTTGAAAAGTAGGGAAATAGTCTAAGAGGAGTATCAATTTTTCCGAAATCATAGAAGGCCCACATCTCCTGACCTTTGACCTTGACCTTGGGGGCAACATGGATCTAGACCAACCTGAGGATCATTGTGAGTTTGGTGAGCATTGACTCAATTGCCTAGGAGGAGAAGAGATTCTTATGAAATGTGGACGGATGGATGCTACAGCATCACAAAGGCTACTTTCGGTGTCACAAGAGTGAGCTAAAAACAGGATTGTTATATCTGATTGTTATGTCTAGAAACCCAGAATGACCAATGGAGAGGAGAGCTGTGCTGGAACCCAAACTTTATTACATGCTGTAGTAGTATTAAAATACAGGCTTTCTGTATACTGCACCCCTAGGTGGCTATGACTTGAGAGAGGCCTACGATAGCCAACTCTTCCTATGTACTGGCTTGCGTGATGATGTCACCAGCCAGCTGCGTCATCACGCCGCTACCCATTAACCCTTCATAACAAGGATGCAAAGATTTGCAAATCAAATCACCATTTTATTCACAACAGATCATAGAAAACATGTCAAATGTTGAAAGTGAGACATTTTGCATTTTTTTGAAACTATTAACTAATATTGAAATTGATGGCAGCAATAAGTCTCAAAAGAGTTGTTACAGGTCCGTGTTTGTCACTGTGTACTGTAGCTCCCTTCTTCTTTAAAAATTACCCTGTAAACATCAAGGAACAGAGACCAACCGCAGGACTTTTATAAGAGAAATGAAAGAGAAATGTTGGATTCTATTTGCTCAACAGCCTTGGATCTTATGTGTCAAGTGTTTTCAGTTGGTGAACGGTCTGGACTGCAGGCAGGACAGTCCAGCACCCAGACTCTTTCACTAACCTTTCACTTTCTTCTTTCACCATCTTTTCTACTTTCACCCGTGGACTGTGCGCCATCGCCCAGGCTGAGTAGTGATCCTTCAAGCTCCATTCAGTGTCATATTTCATCACACACAGTACAAACAGTATATCAAACAATAAATAAAAGCATCACACAAACGCACACATATTCAAACATTATGTTCACTAACATTCTCTGGTTAAAGATGCCACAAAAATACTGCAGCTGATAACTACTTCATTTTTTTTCTTTTCTTATATCTTAACTACTGTGTAGAGGTCTGCGGAAACACAGACCTTTTTTACACATTACAAAAAAAAGCTATAAGGATAATAAATAATGTAGGATATAGAGAGGCCTTCCCTGAAAAAGACTTAATCTGAATTATCATATATGTTGCTCTAAAACCTGTATATTGTAGCACCTTAGGGGAGTCAGATTATTTAGCATCTCAGACAAGAGACAGTGGATAAGCATGGGAGAACAATGCTCAGGAGGTTCCTGGCGAGATAGCAGGAAGGAGTCAAGGACGTAAGGGGTTGGATGCAGTGTAATGCAAATGTCATGTTGTGTGTGGAGAAATGCCATGAAACTTGTGAGGAGTGATTTGGGTAAAAGAAGAGTGCCTGCTGAAATGTTTCATTCTGTTCTGTGCTTAAGAGATGTGAAGTGTGTAATAAACCGTCTGCCATGAATCTGCCTCTTATTTCACACACTCCACACTGGTGACCCAAGACGTATTATGGAACACGAGGCAAGAACCCCGAGCCGGCCCGATCAGGAAGCTCCAGCGAGGCGGCAGCCATCCCACAGACAGCCCAGACTGGAACCCCCAGCCATGTGTGTGCGGTTTCAGTCAAGCTACCGGATTTCTGGCAGAACAACCCGCGCTCTTGGTTCCACCACACCGAGGCCCAGTTCGCCCTCTGGGGAGTAACGGCAGACGACACCAGATTCTACCATGTGGTCGCAGCACTGGACGCCCGCACAGCTCAGCAGGTAGCGAGCCTGCTCGATCAGCCTCCAGCCAGCAACAAATACGAGGTGCTCAAGGCTGCGCTCACCCGGCGCTACACACTCTCGGAATGTGAGAAAGCGGAGAGGCTCCTGACGCGGGCCGAGTTAGGAGATGGTTCGGCCGTAGACCTGATGGAGAAGATGCTGGCGTTAATGGGCACGGACGATGGGCACTTTCTGTTTGCCCACCTCTTCCTCCGGAACTTTCCAACAGTGGTGAGAGCGGTTCTGGCCAATTCGCCATTGCTGGCCATGCGTGACTACTGTGCGCTAGCCCAGAAGGCGGACCGGATCATCCTCACCACCAGGGCGATCACAGTCAACGCAGCGGCGACGGAGCCCAGTGAGACGACCAGAGGAGGCAAGGAGCCACCGACGGTAGCAGCAGCGGGGGCCAAGGAGCGCCAGAGAGACACGCTCTGTTTCTACCACGGTCGCTTCGGAGAGAACGCACGCAGATGTGCGCCACCGTGCCAATTCAAGCGCTCGGGAAAACGCCGAGGCTGGCGGTCAGTAGCAGCTGCGACCCTCGGTGAAGAGAACAAGCTGCTCTACCTGACGGACGCGCGCTCGGGGAGGCGTTTCCTTGTGGACACTGGAGCCCAGAAGAGATTCATCCTGCCGACCTACGCAGACCGGCTGGCAGGACCTAGCGGGCCCGAGATGTTGGCAGCAAATGGCTCGGATATTAAGACCTTTGGTGAGAGGACACTGATCTTATCTCTACACGGCCGTAAATATGAGTGGACTTTTGTCATGGCAGCACTGAATTACCATATCCTGGGGGCTGATTTTCTGTGTGCACATGGTTTACTGGTTGATGTTGCTAACAGGCGCCTGGTTAATGCACTGAAGCGGCATGAAATAAAGCGGCGTTAGTGTTGGTTTTAAGTAGAGTTTATTAAATCATACCGCCTTCACAGGATCCCCGCTCCGGTGCAAGTGTGAGCAGACCGGAGCGGGATCCTCAGGCTCTCAGAGGAGGAGACACAAAGTGTGTGTCTGCAGCAGCAGCCGAAGAGTGAGTGAATGAGAGGATGAGCATGGATTACAGTGCAGTATATATACCCAACTACAACAATACATAAAAGAGCATTCCCCAGCAGTTGGTATGATCAAAGAGATTGCAGAACAGGCATGAGACATTTGCATTTGAGAGACATACATCACGATAGGCAGATTGCTGGCCTCTGCTCCAGCTGCAAGACAAAGAGGTTACAAGGCACATCTACATATTGATCTCAGTCTCTAGGTCACAGTAAGGACAGGACGCATGAACACAATGCATGAAAGGCACATTAACATCACAGTAGTGAGCCAGAAGAAGCGGGGCTGCCTGTAGACATTAATACACACATTTCACTGTTCTGTTAATTGCTCTAGCCGAGCGCAGTGTCTGTCCAGTCTGTTATGGGGGTTACACCAACCCGCCACACGCTCCCTCCCAGAGGGCTCGGCAGGCGGCCAAGGTCTCGATCATGCAGCTTGGGCAGCGAGCAGGAGAAGCTCTGTGCAGGCGGAAGGGGCGGTGGGGTGGTAAGTGCTGGCCGGGAGCGGTGAAATCGTCCTGGCTGCTCAAAAATTGCTTGTTGTTCCGCGATGTCGAGGGGCTGTCCCGTTGAACTTGCAGAGATCACAAGAAGAAAAATTAGTCTCTGACTCCTCTCGTGGCCATGAAGAAAAGCACGAGCAGCTGTAAGAAAAAAAGGAACAAAAACAGAGGGACTTGGCGTGTGGGAAAAGCTGGCGGCTGAATCCCTTGTGCGCCGTGGCTGAGACCATAAGGAGGCTGCAGCGCGTCGTGCGCACTGCTGAGAAGGTGATCGGCTGCAAGCTCCCATCTCTCCAGGATCTGTACATCTCCAGGACCCGGAGGCGTGCTGGCCGGATCATAGCCGATCCCTCACACCCTGGTCACGTACTGTTTGCCCCCCTCCCCTCTGGTAGAAGACTTCGGTCCATCCAGACTAAAACCTCCCGTCACATGAACAGCTTCTTCCCCTCTGCCATTAGACTGCTGAACACTAAGTGACTCTCGTGCACCATGTACAGCAGCTCAACCAGACTCATGTCAATCATCACTGTTTTCTTCCTGCATTACCGACTGCACTATATAGTTCTCCACAGTATCTGCTGCTGGCTAATATATATTTTAACTGTTGACCAGTATCACTTAATCTTATCCTACACTTTATTACATGTATAGTTTATTTCTCTTATCTTATCATGTTTAATGTTGCAGCATTGTACCGAGACAAATTCCTAGTTTGTGTACTACATGAACAATGGCAATAAACCTGATTCTGATTCTGATTCTGATTCTGATTCTGATAAAATCCAGTGAGCAAGCTGCGTGCCTCAGGTGTACGAGCAAGCCTGAAGGGCCAGTGTGCAGCAGAAGGAAGGCGGTCAGTGGAGCCGTATGTGTCCCATGCGTGGTGCGCCATCCTCGTAACTCCCCGGTGCGTGCGCCGGGGTTCCGTGATGGGTGGGCCAGCTGGAGAGGAGAACCAGGGTCAGGAATCTTGGTGGAGATCGGCGCAGTCAGCGCCGAAAAACATCTATGATGAGCTGTGGCTGCAGATTAGTCATGGCGCGTTGGAGCGTTGAGGGGAGATAGACGATCTTTGTTCCTCAGGCTCGGGTAGATGAGTAGGATCGCTGAGAGGGAGGAGTAGCGGTGAGAGGGAGAAAACGTTCTGTGTCCCTCAGCCGGTTCAGTGTGGACGTCCCGATCTCAGGCGAGGGTCGCGCCATGACGTTTTCTGCAGTTTTCCTGGTCGTGGGTGATGTCCGGAGAGTAGCTCGCCTGTGTTGGCTCCGCGTCGAGGTCTCCCTGAAGCAGAAGGGAGGGCAGCTCGTTTGCGTCAGGCTGCTGTGTTCGCTGGTAGCGTGTTTTTTTTAGCGTCGGGTCGCCAGCGTGGCCGTCCAGACCAGAAGGTTACGTTGCACAAAGCGTGTGCATTCTTGGGGTCACCAGTGAAGCGGCATGAAATAAAGCGACGTTAGTGTTGGTTTTAAGTAGAGTTTATTAAATCATACCGCCTTCACAGGATCCCCGTTCCGATGCAAGTGTGAGCAGACCAGAGCGGGATCCTCAGGCTCTCAGAGGAGGAGACACAAAGTGTGTGTCTGCAGCAGCAGCCGAAGAGTGAGTGAATGAGAGGATGAGCATGGATTACAATGCAGTATATATACCCAACTACAACAATACATAAAAGAGCATTCCCCAGCAGTTGGTATGATCAAAGAGATTGCAGAACAGGCATGAGACATTTGCATTTGAGAGACATACATCACAATAGGCAGATTGCTGGCCTCTGCTCCAGCTGCAAGACAAAGCGGTTACAAGGCACATCTACATATTGATCTCAGTCTCTAGGTCACAGTAAGGACAGGACGCATGAACACAATGCATGAAAGGCACATTAACATCACAGTAGTGAGCCAGAAGAAGCGGGGCTGCCTGTAGACATTAATACACACATTTCACTGTTCTGTTAATTGCTCTAGCCGAGCGCAGTGTCTGTCCAGTCTGTTGTGGGGGTTACACCAACCCGCCACAGCACTGTCCTTTGACTCTCTCCCCTGTACAGCTCGAGTGACCCAGCCAACAGCACAGGCCAATGTCACAGCTCCAGGCAGTAAGTTCCACACACTGCTCACTCAGTTCCCAGCACTCACGGTCCCAACGTTTTCAGCGGCCATCGCTAAACACGGGGTGGAGCACTTTATCATCACCACCGGGCCGCCCGTTTTTGCAAGACCTCGGCGCTTGGACACAGCTAAACTGGCCATAGCGCGCGAGGAGTTCGCCAACCTGGAAAGGTTGGGCATCTTCAGGCGTTCGAACAGCCCATGGGCATCCCAGCTACACATGGTCCCTAAGGCTGAGGGATCGTGGCGACCATGCGATGATTTCCATAGGTTGAACAACGCCACAGCGCACGACCGCTACCCAATTCCCCACATACAGGATTTTTCCGTTCACCTCGCCGGAGCGCGCATTTTTTCCAAAATAGAGCTGGTCCGCGGTTACCAACAAGTCCCAGTGCGCGCGGAGGACGTACCCAAAACAGCGGTAATAACTCCGTTCGGTCTATTCGAGTTCCTGCGCATGCCATTCGGGTTAAAAGGCACGGCACAGACATTCCAGCGCATGATGGATGCAGTGCTGCGCGATCTCCCGTTCGTGTTTGTCTACCTGGACGATATCCTGGTAGCCAGTGCGTCCGAAGACGAACACAAAACTCACCTCACGATGGTTTTCCGGAGGTTGGAGGAGCACGGGTTAATAATCAACCCGGCGAAATGCCAGTTCGGCGTGATGCTGATTGATTTTTTGGGGTACCGCGTCTCTCCGGAAGGAGTGTTCCCGCTGCCTGACAAAGTGCGCGCCGTGGCGGATTTTCCCTGGCCTCAGACGGTCAGGGCGCTGCAAGAATTTTTGGGGATGGTGAACTTTTATAACCATTTCCTTCCCCGCGCGGCGCAGCTCATGCAACCATTGTACGCCGTGCTCAAGAGACAGAAACCCGCGGATAGGGTCGAATGGAAACCGGAGCGAGAGTGGGCGTTCTCGGAAGTTAAAGCAGCCCTGGCAAACGCCGCACTGCTGGCGCATCCAGACCCGGCGGCCCGGATAGTGCTCACCACCAATGCTTCAGACGTGACCATAGGGGCTGTCGTAGAGCAACGCGTCGCCAGGGCTTGGCAGCCGCTCGCATTTTTCAGCAGAACTTTGCGTGACAGCGAATGTAAATACAGCGCGTTTGACAGAGAGTTACTGGCTCTCCTATGCCACTTCCAGTTCTGGCTGGAAGGGCGCGGCTTCACCGCGTTCGTGGACCACAAGCCGCTAACATTCGCGATGGCCAAGGTTTCAGAACCGTGGTTGGGTCGGCAGCAGAGACAGCTGGCCGCGATCTCAAAGTTTACTACCGATATTCAGCATGTGTTGGGTAAACTGATTGTGGTGGCGGACTGCCTCTTGCGCGCCGTGGTGGCCCCGGTCTGCGTGGGGATAGATTACGCAGCCATGGCCGCAGAGCGATGTAGACGTGCGCGCGTTCCAGTCTGGACCAACAGGGTTAAGGCTGGAGAGCAGGGTGCTGCAAGATGGCGGACCCCCCCTAATCTGTGATGTCTCCACGGGATGCCCACGTCCGGTGGTCCCGGTCGCGTGGCGCCGCCGCGTGTTTGAGTCGGTTCACACTCTGGTGCACCCAGGAGTGCGTGCGTCGGTCAAAATGGTGGGAGAGAAGTTTGTGTGGCCGAGCCTACGCAAACAAGTAAAAGAGTGGGCTGCAGCCTGCGTGGCGTGCCAGCGAGCCAAGGTACACAGACACACGAAGGCTCCCTTGGAGCTGTTTCGGGTACCGGCTAAGAGGTTCGACCACATTCACGTGGACCTCGTGGGCCCCCTCCCGCCATCACAGGGGTGCACGCACCTCCTGACAGTGGTGGACCGCACCACGTGCTGGCCAGAAGCAGTCCCGCTGGCGGCAACCACGTCCGCAGACGTAGCACGCGCTTTTTTAACAGCATGGGTGGCGCGTTTTGGAGTCCTGTCGGACATTACGTCCAACAGGGGCCCTCAATTTGTTTCCGAACTCTGGTCCGCGATGGCGCACAGCCTGGGTGTTACAATTCACCGCACAACCGCATACAACCCACAGGCCAATGGTTTATGCAGGCGTTTTCATAGATCACTGAAAGCAGCGCTCAGGGCTTCACTGACGGATGCAAATTGGGTAGACAGGTTGCCGTGGGTTTTATTGGGGTTGCGCTCCGTGCCAAAAGAGGATCTGGAAGCTTCCCCGGCAGAGCTTGTTTTTGCGCAGCCCCTACGACTGCCCGGGGAATTTCTACCAGATAATTCCGCGCTGGGCAGCTCCCCGTCTCAGCTTTTGCAGCGTAGCGCAAACACAGGCACGCTGCCGGGCCCTGCCGACCACAGTTTTCTGTGTGTTTTCGTGCCTAAAACTTTGAAGAGCGCAGAGTTTGTGTTCGTCAGACACGACGCCCACCACCCTCCATTGCGCCCACCCTATGATGGACCGTTCAGAGTGTTGGAAACAGGGGATAAGCATTTTTTGCTAGATTTGGGGGGTAGAAGGGAGAGAATTGGCATAGGCAGACTCAAACCCGCTTTCCTTGTGGTGGACGAGCAAGTGCTCTTGGCTAGGGCCCCTCGGCGTGGAAGACCCCCACGGAGAGCTCCCCAGGGAAACGATTCACCAGAGCAGCCACACGTACAGACCGAAGTGCCCCCCCCCCGTCATGGCCAACCCGCAGTCAGACACACTCCCAACAGCCCCCCACCGGCTCAGCAGTGCCACAGAGGCAGTAAACCCCAGTTACAGCAGATACGGGAGGAGACGGAAGCCCAAACGGCGTGTGGACTGATGTTCTATTGTTCTATCTAAGATGCTGGGGGGGGGGGGGGCAGTGTAGCACCTTAGGGGAGTCAGATTATTTAGCATCTCAGACAAGAGACAGTGGATAAGCATGGGAGAACAATGCTCAGGAGGTTCCTGGCGAGATAGCAGGAAGGAGTCAAGGACGTAGGGGGTTGAATGCAGTGTAATGCAAATGTTATGTTGTGTGTGGAGAAATGCCTTGAAACTTGTGAGGAGTGATTTGGGTAAAAGAAGAGTGCCTGCTGAAATGTTTCATTCTGTTCTGTGCTTAAGAGATGTGAAGTGTGTAATAAACCGTCTGCCATGAATCTGCCTCTTATTTCACACACTCCACACTATACCTTTTAGCATTGACGACGCCTTTCCAGATGTGCAAGATGCCAGCTCCAAAGGCACTAATACACCCCCATATCATCAGAAATGCAGACTTTTGAACTGAGCACTGATAACAAGCCAGATGGTGTCTCTCCTCTTTAGTCTGGAGGATGTGGCATTCATGATTTCGAAAAAAGAATTTCAAAGTTTGATTTGTCTGACCATAGAAGAGCTTTGCATTTTCATTTCATTTTAAACGATCTTTAGCACAGAGAAGATTACAGTATTTCTGGTTTTTGGGTCACTTTCACATAAGCCTCCTTCTTTGCATGATAAAAAATTTTAACCTTAATTTGTGGATGGTCTGAAAAATAATTGTGTTGGTTTTTATTCATTAAACAAGGGGCCCATGAGCTGTAATGCAAATTAAATTAGTAAAAAAAAATGTTAGTATTAAATAGAATATCTGATAGATGGTATTACACATTCCCATCATCACTGACAGTGGCATCCTCAAAATATCTGTAGCTTCTGTAGCTGCTCTTATACCCGTGAAGAGCTACTAAATATCAGGACTTTCACTCCCACGGACCTACTCCCAGTTTTTTTGGCTCCTGCCGCCGATCTGGTTCACTTTTTAGCCCAAAAAGTGAGACGGCGAAAGAGAGGAAGACGAGCGGGCGCCCTGATATGGGCGCATGCGCACGCAGCGACCAGCAGCTGGTGAAATAGTGGGTGTGTTTGTGTGTGTGTTTTTATGTACATTTATACGTTTTTATAAAATCCTCTGTGTCGTTTCTGCCTTGGAGTGGTTGTGGAATATATGGCGAAGAGCTCCCTGGCATTTACAATATCGATTTCCTCTCCTTTCTCGCACTGCTGCTTTCTGTGCTGTGGCTCTTTGTCTCTGAAGTAAACGCGTTCGGCTCCATGGCGGGCAGAATAGCGGGAAGAATACAATATTCCAGAGACATGTTGCTGCATTTAAACACGACTGATTCAACGGCTGTGATTGAGCCTAAGCTGCAACTGCCGGACTTTATTTTGAGAGACGGACACAGCGGTGAAAAGAGAGACGGGAGAGGCGGCAGAAGGAAGCGCGGAAGGCGTGGAGGTGTGAAATTGCGCCTTAGGAGACGTCAGTTTGGTAACATTCCTCTTCCTTCAATAATTTTTGGGAATGCACAGTCTGTGAGAAACAAGGTGGATGAAATTCAAGGGAATGTACGCTACCAGAAGGACTTCAAGAACTGCTGCGTCATGGCTTTCACTGAATCTTGGCTTACTGCGCATGACCGAGACGCAGACCTGTGGATTGACGGCTTTGGAGCCCCGCTGCGCTCGGATCGGCAGGAAGAGGTAACGGGGAAACGTCAGGGGGGTGGCGTATGCTTATACATTAATAAGCAGTACTGCACATCTGTCACAGTCAGAGAGCGCATCTGTACACCCGATGTGGAGCTGCTGTCTGTGTCACTACGCCCCTTTTATTTGCCTCGCGAGTTTCCCCAACTTTTCATCACAACCGTGTACATTCATCCAAGGGCAGACGCTGACTCCGTCTCCAGAACCATCTTTGATGTGATCCAGCAGCTGCAATCAATTTCTCCAGAGGCGCCAAACTTCATTCTTGGGGATTTTAACCATGTTTCTTTAAAGAAGACACTTAAAAACTTTTATCAGTATGTCTCCTGCCCAACCAGGCGAAAAAAGACATTGGACCTGTGCTATGGATCCATAGAGAGGGCCTATAAATCACTCCCCCTTCCTCCTTTAGGATCCTCAGATCACAACTGTGTACATTTGCTGCCCACATATAAAACTGCCCTCAGAAGAGGCAAGGTGGAGATGAGAGACATTGATGTGTGGACAGAAGATTCAGAGCACAGCCTCCAGGAATGCTTTGACTGTACAGACTGGGAGATGTTCACACTGGCCTGCGGGGATGATTTGGACTCTCTGGCTGAGCTCACATGCTCATACATGTCTTTCTGTCAAAATAAGATTGTTCCACGTAAACGTGTCAAAATATATCCCAACAACAAACCATGGGTTACTAAATCAGTCAAATCCTGCTTACAGAGGAAAGCACTTGCCTTTAAACAGGGGTCTGTTTCTGAGCTACAGGTTGTCACAAAGGAGCTGAAGGCCGAAATTTTAAGAGCAAAACAGAATTATAAATCAGAGTTGGAAAGCAAGATGGCAGCAAAGAAACTTGGTTCAGCCTGGGTCAGTATGAAAACTATTGCAGGCCTTCAGAGCACAGAGCGCAGTAATCGTGTGTTTTTAGCTGGTTTTAGTTCAGACACAGAGCTGGCTAATGCTCTTAATTGTTTTTATGGTCGTTTTGACTCCTTTGATTTCAGCACAGAAATCCAAGATTTGAAACAAAACTCAAAGACAATCAGCACTTTAATATTGAGATGCAGGATGTTAAAAGGGAGTTCTGCGCTGTAAAAGTGAACAAAAGTCAGGGCCCTGATAATATATGTGGGCACTTGGTGAAGTCCTGTGCACATGAACTGAGTCCTATATTTCATTACATTTTCAATAAGTCCTTACAGACACAACATGTGCCTAAGATCTGGAAAGAAGCCGTGGTTGTTCCCGTTCCAAAATCCAGCTGTCCTAAAATGGTAAACGACTTTAGACCAGTTGCTTTGACTAAAATTTTAATGAAAATTTTTGAAAAACTGGTCAGATGTGAGGTCCTAAGGCAGACTGAACATGCATTGGATCCTCTGCAGTTTGCCTATAGGCCTCACAGAGGAGTGGAGGATGCCACTGTCACTATGTTTAACATGCCTTTAAACATCTGGATTTTAATGGGACACATGCCAGGCTTTTATTTGTGGACTTTTCTTCTGCCTTTAATACAATCCAACCTCATATTTTAGTTGAAAGGCTCCTGCAACAATTTGATTTGAGCAATAATCTGGTGGGTTGAATTCTGGATTTCTTAACCAACAGGACGCAGAGAGTAAGGGTCAATGGTACATTGTCTGACCTAAAGTGCTCTTCTACTGGCTCTCCTCAGGGGTGTGTGTTGTCACCACTACTCTTCATCCTGTACACAAACATGTGTCGGAGCAGACATGACAACAGACACATTATCAAGTATGCTGATGACTCAGTCATTGTCAGTCTCCTCCAGGATGGTGAGAGTGGCCACGGCCCAGTAGTTGATAATTTTGTTCACTGGTGTGAGGATTCCTACCTGCAGCTGAATACAACAAAAACAAAAGATATGATTATTGACTTTAGGAGGAAAACTCCCAGGCACAAAGTCACCGTACTAAAAGGCCAGACCACCGAATGTGTACTATCGTACAAATATCTTGGGACGATTATTGATAGTAATTTAAACTTTGAAGTGAACTGTGAAAGGGTGTGCAAAAAGGGTCAGCAAAATTTGCATTGTTTGAGGAAACTTGCACGCTTCCAAATTGACCGAACCATAATGACAGTGTTTTATCGGGCTTTTATTGAATCTGTTTTATCCTTTTCTTTAGTGTCATGGTTTGGTCAGATAAAACTGAAACAGAGGAAATCCTTGGATCAGGTAGTTAGATGGTCCAGTCGTTTGCTTGGTGAGTCACAGCTGAGCCTGACATCCCTGTACACCAGACAAGTACAGAGGATGGCTACTTCCATTTTAAATGATGACTCCCACCCTTTGCACTGCAACTTTCAGCTTCTTCCCTCCAGACGGAGGTTTGCTGTCCCAAAAAGTAAAACCCAGCGCTACAAAAACAGCTTTGTCCCTGCTGCTGTCAAAGAGTTGAACAAGCTATAAAAATATATTGTACATAATTTAGGTACCTATTTATTAACTTCATTTTATATTTACTTATTTTGTATGATGTCACTTGGGTTCTAAATATTTTATTGGGTTTTAGACCTTTGAGTTTTTTAACTTCTGACTAGTTTTTAACTTTTAACTTTAATATGACCCTTCTCTCTTACCTCTGGTTTCTCCCTCATCTCTTTGTCTTTTTATACCCTGTTTGATGGAGCCTTGAGTATTTTTATCATGTTTATAGTCAGCTTCATGTGTGCCTGTGTTTGTGTCTATGTTGAATGTAATTTGTGGCTTGTAAATATGGATGTCACCAGACTGCAAAACAAATCTACCTACGGGTACAAATAAAGTAACCTGAACCTGAACCTGAACCTGAACCTGATGCGGCTTCGCAGGAGAGGCACGCGCATGGCTTTGCCTGGGATCTTTCTGTCCAACGTCAACTCACTTTATAACAAGGTAGATGAACTGAGACTGCTGATGCGATTTAAGGACCTCTCCACCTCGTGTGCCCTCTGCTTCACTGAGACCTGGCTCAAGGAAAAGACACCGGACAGCGCGCTCCTCCTCGAGGGATTTCAGCTGTTTCTAACTAACTAACTAACTAACCTGCACTTATATAGCGCTTTTCTAGTCACAAAGACCACTCAAGGCGCTTTCATTAATACTAACCCTCTATTCTAAGGGCCTATAGGAAACAGATATCTAGGGACAATTTAGAACAGCCAATTAACCTAACATGCATGTCTTTGGCATGTGGGAGGAAACCGGAGAAATCCCGGAGTAAACCCACGCAACACGGGGAGAACATGCAAACTCCACACAGATCACTGTTGGTCGGGGGCTGGGATCGAACCCACGATCCCACGATCCCCACAATCCCCCGGCCAAGGGTAAACTGTGCTGCCGCAGTGCTAACCACTGCGCCACCGTGCAGCGCCACCGTGCACCCCCCATCGTGCAGACCGCGACACGGGGCTCTCCGGCAAGACCACAGGCGGAGGAGTCTGCTTCTACATCAACAGCAGCTGGTGCTCCGATGTGATTGTGATCTCCCAACACTGTTCTCCCGCTCTGGAATATTTATTCATCAACTGCAAGCCATTTTATTCCCCGCGTGAGTTTGCTTCATTCATCCTGGCCGCTGTTTACGTCCCGCCCCACGCGGACGTGCGTGAGGCTCAGCGCGCGCTCGCGGATCACATTCAACAAGCGGAGCGGACTTTCCCTGACTCTCTGGTTATTGTGGTTGGCGACTTTAACCAGAGCAACCTGAGCCACGAACTCCCCCGGTACAAACAGTTTATTAAATGCCCCACCAGAGGAGAAAACACGCTGGATCACTGTTACACTGCAGTTAAGGACACGTATCGCGCTGTTCCCCACGCTGCGCTCGGACTATCTGATCACGTGATGGTCCACCTGATTCCCACATACAGACAGAGACTGAAGCTCACAAAACCTGTTGTGAGCACTACGAGGAAATGGACCAGTGAAGCTGTGGAGGAGCTGCGCATGTGCTTGGAAATAACTGACCGGGACATGTTTAAAGGAGCCATGCATGATCTGGATGAGTACACGGACACTGTGACCTCATATATCCACTTTTGTGAGGAGAACATTCTTCCATCGCGCACCAGGGTGAGTTACTCCAACGACAAGCCCTGGTTCACAACTAACTAACTAACTAACTAACTAACCTGCACTTATATAGCGCTTTTCTAGTCACAAAGACCACTCAAAGCGCTTTCATTAACACTAACCCTCTATTCTAAGGGCCTATAGGAAACAAAATATCTAGGGACAATTTAGAACAGCCAATTAACCTAACATGCATGTTTTTGGCATGTGGGAGGAAACCGGAGAAATCCCGGAGTAAACCCACGCAACACGGGGAGAACATGCAAACTCCACACAGATCACTGTTGGTCGGGGGCTGGGATCGAACCCACGATCCCACGATCCCCACAATCCCCCGGCCAAGGGTAAACTGTGCTGCCGCAGTGCTAACCACTGCGCCACCGTGCAGCCCAACTAAGCTCAGACAGATCAGGAAGGAGAAGGAAGCAGCGTTGAAAAGTGGAGACAGGGACTGCTATAGGGAGGTCAAATACCGGTTTAGCAGAGAGCTGAGGAGAGCTAAATCTGTGTATTCTGAGAGACTCCAGCAACAGTTCACTGCTAACGACTCTGCTTCTGTGTGGAGAGGACTGAGGCAAATCACCATTGGCCTCAGGCTTCTAAGGGACAGGATGACAAAGCCCGTTGTCAAAGACTGTCCCAACACTATGCCCGTTTTGACACTTTGTCAGCTGTGTCCAACTCCCCCCCTCCCCCCAGCGCCACTGCCTCCATGGTCCCCACTTCATCAAAGGTGCCCCCCCTCCTCCCCCAATGCCCTTGCCATCAGTGAGCAGGACGTGCACAGACAGTTCTCCAGACTGAACCCACGCAAGGCCCCCGGTCCGGACGGCGTGTCTCCCTCCACCCTGAGACACTGTGCAGAGGAGCTGACTCCTGTCTTCACAGACATTTTTAACACCTCCCTGAAGTCATGCCACGTGCTGGCCTGCCTCAAAACCTCTACCATCGTCCCTGTCCCCAAGAAACCACGGATCACTGGACTTAACGACTACAGACTTGTAGCGCTCACCTCTGTAGTCATAAAGTCCTTTGAGCGCCTGGTCCTGTCCCACCTCAAGACCATCACCACTCCCCTCCTGGACCCGCTGCAGTTCGCCTACAGAGCCAACAGGTCTGTGGACGACGCAGTCAACCTGGCCCTCCACTCCATCCTGCAGCACCTGGACTCCCCGGGAACCTACGTCAGGATCCTGTTTGTGGACTTCAGCTCTGCATTCAATACCATCCGCCCCGCTCTGCTCCAGGACAAGCTGTCCCTGCTCAACGTGCCTGACTCCCTCTGCAGATGGATCACCGACTTCCTGACGGACCGGAGGCAGCATGTGCAGCTGGGAAAGACTGTCTCAGACTCTGTTAGCATCAGCACCGGATCACCCCAGGGCTGTGTACTTTCCCCCCTGCTCCTTTCCCTGTACACCAACTCCTGCACCTCCAGCCACCAGTCTGTCAAGCTGATCAAGTTTGCAGATGACACCACCCTCATCGGGCTCATCTCCAACGGCAACGAGTCCGTCTACAGGAGAGAGGTGGCCCAGCTGGCGTCCTGGTGCAGCCACAACAACCTGCAGCTGAACGCTCTGAAGACAGTGGAGATGATCGTGGACTTCAGAAAAGTCACAGCCCCTCTGCCCCACCTTACCCTCACAGACTCTCCCATCACCACTGTGGATTCCTTCCGCTTCCTGGGCACCACCATCACCCAGGACCTCAAGTGGGAGCCGACCATCAGCTCCCTCATCAAAAAGGCCCAGCAGAGGATGTTCTTCCTGCGGCAGCTGAGGAAGCTCAAGCTACCCACCAAGATGTTGGTGCAGTTCTACACGGCCATCATTGAGTCCATCCTCACCGCCTCCATCAGCGTGTGGTAATCAGGAGCCACCGCCAGGGACAGACTAAGACTGCAGCGCGTTGTGCGTGCTGCTGAGAAGGTGATCGGCTGCAAGCTCCCATCCCTCCAGGACCTGTACATCTCCAGGACCTGGAAGCGTGCAGGTCGGATCATAGCCGACCCTTCACACCCTGGACATGCACTGTTTGCCCCCCTCCCCTCAGGCAGAAGACTTCGGTCCATTCAGACTAAACCCTCCCGCTACATGAACAGCTTCTTCCCCTCTGCCATCAGACTGCTGAACACTAAGTGACTTATTAGACTCTCATGTACTACGTGCAGCAGCTCAACCGGACTCATGACAATTATCACTGTTTTCTTTTTGTACTACCGACTGCACTATGTGGAACTCCACAATATCTGCTGCTTGTTAATATATTTAAAAATTGCATAGATTAGTATTACATATTCATATTCTACCTTTTATTGCATGCTGTCACGCCGCGCCATTCATCAGCGGCGCCACCTGCTCACGCGCCTGCTACTCGTCAGCGGCGAAGGATAAAAGCCGCCTCGCCCTGAGCTTCGGCCTGAAGCCGTAGACTTCATTTTCCTTGCATGGACTTCTACCACATTCTCTTCAGCATCCTCTTTACCGGTAAGAAGTTCACTTACCTCATCTCTCCAGTCTGCTCCCCTGTGCACAGGTGGATTCCTCGGCGGCGGACAACCCCGTCCCTCGTCTCTCCTCGCTGCTGCACCGAGCCCTGCAGGTGGCTGTCTCCCGGGCTTCCATCCTTGAAGCGCCAGTCATCTGCCCAAACAAGTAAGCTTCTCTCCCTCGCCTATTCTCCTCCTGTGTTGGTGTGTGCTCATCACCCTGTGTCCAATTTCTCCCATAGGGTTGCCGGCTGAACGGTCTCCTGCCTCTGGGTCCGAAGCAGACGCCACCACCAACACATTAACATTCCGCAGACACGCACCCAAACATCCCTGTTGTTAATAAACAGTTTGAACTACTCTGAGCCTGTGTGTGTGCGTCTCCTGAGCCGAACGTTATGTCACATGCATAGTTTTTTATTTTTATCTTTAGTGCTACTCCATGTTTAATGTTGCAGCATTGCACCGAGACAAATTCCTAGTTTGTGTACTACATGAACAATGGCAATAAATCTCATTCTGATTCTGATTCTGAGCTTCCCAAAAAAGAAAACATTAGAACAGTAAATAGCAAATAAAATAAAATAAAAACATATTAAATCACTAAGATACTTTAATAAACACAAAAACTTCCCATGTGATTGATTCAAGGTCACAAAAACAAAGACATCTTGTCAAATATGGAACCTTGCTATTAACACTGGGACAGGAAATGAAATGCAATTAAAGATAAAGGAAGGAATCATAAGCCAAGATGACAATTCACAGGATGGACCTGTATGAAAATAGCCAAGGCTGCACAAATGCAGCACAATAAACTGTGGACAATAAACAGGATGGCAGTCCTCAGTGAAAAGCTGATTATGTAATTTTTGTATGCAAGTTAGTTGTTATTATGAAAATGGAGTTGAAAAATAATAAAGAATCAGAAAGAGACAACCTACAGAGGAGATTTTAAGGTCAGCTTGGGACAGGAAGTATTTTATTGTGGGGAAAGGTCTTTTAAATAGAGGAAACAGGATTGGACAGAATTTTTTTTTAACTTCTGAAGGTTGTATTGATATGGTAACGTTATAACTGTGTAAAGAATTTTCTGCTATGAAGGAGAATGCTCTCTATTTACCTAAGACTATTGTCATACAATTGTTTTCCCAACATACAGTATTTTAAATACAAATATTTTGAGCACTTTAAGGAATTAAAGGATAAACTAAATACAAACTTTAACCATACTAACATGCTTACCGTATGTTTTTGTTTGTTTCATGAGAGCCCAGTTAGCTACTGTGCTGTAATAGTAGTTTTCCTGTGGTCCGTTTAACAATATAATAATATTTTAACTATAGAAAGATCAATTCATATTCATAAAATTCACAGACAGTACTAGATTATCCATTTTCAACCATCTGTCTGCTGTCTGCTATAAAAAAAAATATGCAACTTAAGAATCCATCTGTTCATTTTCCTAAAGGTTTATCCTACTTGGGTTCATGGAGGCCCAGAGTTTTTCCCTGCTCTTAAACATAGACAGTCAATCAACACAGAGAGTGACATGATTCTGAGTGAGTGCTGCACATTCTGTTTTGTTTTGTTCTGGATCTGCTGTCTGCTGCCCACCCCTTACCTCCTCTCTTGTTAGAGCTCTAAGGGAGTTGATTGGTAGCTGCTGGGAGATTTTGGCCACCTGTGACCGATAGGTTCCTCCGGTATAAAAGCTGCCCTTACCTGCAGACGATTGTGGGACTGTACTTGTGTGGTATCTCCTGCCTGAGTTCTTCAGAGTTCTTTTTTTTTTTTTGGTAGGAAAGATTATTACCTTAATTGTGGAACTTGCCCTTTAAATTACCTGGACCTTCCTGAATCTTTATCACATGGAGTCTCTCTGGAAACCTAGAGTGGATATAAAAAGTCTACACACCCCTGTTCAAACGCCAGGATTTTGTGATGTAAAAAAATGAGACCAGGATAAACAATTTCAAAACTTTCTCCACCATTAATATGACCTATAACCTGTACAACCCAACTGAAAAACAAACTGAAATCTTTTAAGCGGAAAAATGTAAAAACTTTCAATAATCTGATGGCATAAATATGCACACCCTTAAACTAATACTTTGTTGCAGCACTTTTGGCTTTTATTACAGCACTCAGTCTTTTTGGGTAGCAGTCTACCAGCATGATAGACGTGGCAATATTTGCCCACTCTTCTTTGCAGAAATGCTCCAAATCTGTCAGATTGCGAGGGCATCTCCTGTGCACAGCCCTCTTCAGATCACCCCACAGATGTTTGTTCAGATTTAGGTTTGGACTCTGGCTGGACTATTCCAAAACCTTAATTACAAACTAACTAACTAACCTGCACTTATATAGCACTTTTCTAGTCACAAAGAACACTCAAAGCGCTTTCACTAGTACTAACCCTCTATTCTAAGGGCCTATAGGAGACAGATATCTAGGGAAAATTTAGAACAACCAATTCACCTAACATGCATGTCTCTGGATTGTGGGAGGAAACCGGAGCCCCTGGAGCAAACCCACGCAGCTCAGGGAGAACATGCAAACTCCACACAGAAAGGTTCCAACCCCTGCCAGCCTGGGGATTCGAACCTGGAACCTTTCTTCTTCTGGTGAAACCATTCTTTTATTGATTTGGATGTGTGTTTTTGGTCATTGTCGTGCTGAAAGATGAAGTTCCTCTTCATCTTCAGTTTTCTAGCAGAAGCCTGAAGGTTTTGTGCCAACACTGACTGGTATTTGGAACTGTTCATAATTCCCTCCAGCTTGACTAAGGCCCCAGTTCCAGATGAAGAAAAACAGCCCCAAAGCATGATGCTGCCACCAACATGCTTCACTCGAGGTATGGCATTCTTTTGATGAAGAGCAGTGTTGTGTTTGCACCAAATATACCTTTTGAAATTATGGCCAAAAAGTTCAACCTTGGTTTCATCGGACCATAACTGACATAATGCACGGCTCAGGAGACACACACGCAGGCTCAGGGTAGATTTAACAGCTTTATTAACAACAGGGATGTGTGGCTGCGTGTCTGTGGAATAAGAATGTATTGGTGGTGGCGTCTGCGTCAGGCACGGGGGCAGGAGGCCGTACAGCCGGACAACCCTATGGGAGGAAGCAGAGGTAGAAGGGTAATGGGCACCACACCAGTACAGAGGATAATAATGGTTAGCTGGCTTACTTGGTTATGACAGGTGGCTGGCGTTGACAAGGGCGGAGCCCGGGAGACAGCGACCTGCAGTGCCTGTGGCAGCAGCGTAGAGACAGCGGCGAGGTGAGGAAGTCCGCCGCCGGGGAAGTCCACCTGTGCACAGGGGAAGGCTAGAGGAGAGAGGTAAGGGGAGCTTACCCAGATAATCTTTGCTAGCAGGCTTGAGTTCCGTAGTAGCAAAAGGTGCCGAAGTTGAGAGAGACAGCTTCAGGCCGAAGCCCAGGGCAGAGTGGATTAAATACCTCACCGCTGACGAGGAGCAGGTGTGCGCGCGGCTGGCGCCGCTGATGAGCGGCGAGTCGTGACAGTACTCCCCCCTCTAGCAGCGCCTCCTGGCGATGGTTTTTCCGGGTGCGCTCGATGAAACTCAGAGATGAGAGACCGATCCAACACCAGCGAGGAAGGCACCCATTGTCTCCACTCGGGTCCATAGCCCTCCCAGTCCACCAAATACTGCAACCCGCGACCCCGGCGTTGGGCGTCCAAGATCTCAGTGACAGTCCAGGCCGGGTGGCCACCAATCATCCGGGGAGCGGGGTGCGCCGCAGGTGGAGGGCAGAGGGGGTCAGAGACCACCGGTTTAATTTTGGAGACGTGTCAGGTGGGATGGATGCGGAGGGAGGAGGGAATAGCCACACGCACAGCCACCGGGTTGATAATCCTGGTTATGGGAAATGGGCCGATGAATCGTTGGGCCAGCTTTCTCCTCTCACCCTTTAGGTTGACGTCCTGTGTGGATACCCAAACTTGTTGTCCCACCTGGTAGGCAGGGGCAGGTCTCCTGTGCCGGTCCGCCGTGGATTTATTGCGCTCCGCCGTGTGTAAAAGCGCATTGCGCGCTGTGGTCCAAAGGGAGCGACACCGCCTAAGGTGTGCCTGGACAGAGGGGACAGCCAACTCGCCCTCCTGCGCGGGGAATAGAGGTGGATCATAACCCAGGGATGCTTTAAAGGGAGACATCCCGATAGCAGAGGAGCGAGAGGTGTTGTGGGCGTACTCCACCCAGGCGAGATGAGAGCTCCAGGACGTGGGCTTGGATGTAGTAACGCAGTGGAGGGCAGCCTCCAGCTCCTGGTTAGTCCGCTCACACTGCCCATTAGACTGGGGGTGATGGCCGGAGGTGAGGCTTACTTTAGCTCCCAGGGCGTTGCAAAAAGACCTCCAGACGTCCGAAGAGAACTGGGGGCCATGGTCGGAGACCACGTCGACCGGAATTCCATGCAGTCTGACCACGTGTTGGATGAGGAGGTCCGCCATCTCCAAGGCTGAGGGGAGTCCACGTAGGGGCACAAAGTGGGCGGCCTTGGAAAAACGGTCAACAATGGTCAGAATTGTGTCAAAGTTGTTGGAGACAGGGAGCCCGGTGACGAAGTCTAGGGCGATGTGCGACCAGGGCCTGCCAGGGACGGGCAGGGGCTGGAGCAGGCCCGCAGGGGGAGCGTTACCTGACTTACTGGTGGCGCAGACGGGGCAGGCCCGGGCGTAACGGGCGGCATCCTTCCGCAGACCTGGCCACCAAAAGGATCGCTGGAGGAGGTCGATCATCCGTGAAGCTCCGGGATGGCAGGTGAGCTTAGAGGTGTGGAGCCAGTGTATAACGTCCCCCCGGACGGCAGATGGCACAAAGAGCCTCCCCTCTGGTCCGCCGCCAGGGTCCGGTTCCGACTCCTGCGCCCTCCGGATCTTGTCTTCTATGTCCCAAGAAACAGCCCCCATGACGCACGACCTGGGCAGGATGGTGTGAACAGCGTCTTCTGTGGCCTCCGGGGCAAATTGCCTGGAGAGGGCGTCGGGCAGGCCGTTCTTGAAGCCAGGCCTGTAAGTGATGTTGAATTTAAACCTTGCAAAGAACAGGGACCAGCGTGCCTGGCGGGCGTTCAGACGCTTGGCAGATCTTAGATACTCCAAGTTCTTGTGGTCAGTTAGGACCACAAAAGGCAAGGCTGCCCCCTCCAGCCAATGACGCCACTCTTGAAGCGCAAGCTTGATGGTAAGAAGTTCTCTGTCCCCCACGTCATAATTACACTCCACCGGGGACAGGCGCCGAGAGAAGAAGGCGCAGGGTCGCTTGACTCCGTTGGCTGGAGACCGCTGGGACAGCACTGCCCCCACCCCCGTGTCCGAAGCGTCCACCTCCACTATGCACTGCAGCGCGGGATCGACCTGGCTGAGGACCCGGGAGGAGGAAAACTCCGTCTTCAGGTTCTCTGCGTCCTGTTGGTTAAGAAATCCAGAATCCAACCCACCAGATTATTGCTTAAATCAAATTGTTGCAGGAGCCTTTCAACTAAAATATGAGGTTGGATTGTATTAAAGGCAGAAGAAAAGTCCACAAATAAAAGCCTGGCGTGTGTCCCATTAAAATCCAGATGTTTGAAAAGCATGTCAAACAGAGTGACAGTGGCATCCTCCACTCCTCTGTGAGGCCTATAGGCAAACTGCAGAGGATCCAATGCATGTTCAGTCTGCCTTAGGACCTCACATCTGACCAGTTTTTCAAAAATTTTCATTAAAATTGAAGTCACAGCAACTGGTCTAAAGTCATTTACCGTTTTAGGACAGCTGGATTTTGGAACGGGAACAACCACGGCATCTTTCCAGATCTTAGGCACATGTTGTGTCTGTAAGGACTTATTGAAAATGTAATGAAATATAGGACTCAGTTCATGTGCACAGGACTTTACCAGGCGCCCACATATATTATCAGGGCCCTGACTTTTGTTCACTTTTACAGCGCGGAACTCCCTTTTAACATCCTGCATCTCAGTATTAAAGTGCTGATTGTCTTTGAGTTTCTGTTTCAAATCTTGGATTTCTGTGCTAAAATCAAAGGAGTCAAAACGACCATAAAAACAATTAAGAGCATTAGCCAGCTCTGTGTCTGAACTAAAACCATCTAAAAACACACGATTACTGCGCTCTGTGCTCTGAAGGCCTGCAATAGTTTTCATACTGGCCCAGGCCGAACCAAGTTTATTTGCTGCCATCTTGCTTTCCAACTCTGATTTATAATTCTGTTTTGCTCTTAAAATTTCGGCCTTCAGCTCCTTAGTGGCAACCTGTAGCTCACAAACAGACCCTGTTTAAAGGCAAGAGCTTTCCTCTGTAAGCAGGATTTAACTGATTTAGTAACCCATGGTTTGTTGTTGGGGTATATTTTGACACGTTTACGTGGAACAATCTTATTTTGACAGTAAGCCATGTATGAGCATGTGAGCTCAGCCAGAGAGTCCAAGTCATCCCCGCAGGCCATTATGAACATCTTCCAGTCTGTACAGTCAAAGCATTCCTGGAGGCTGTGCTCTGAATCTTCTGTCCACACATCAATGTCTCTCGTCTCCACCTTGCCTCTTCTGAGAGCAGTTTTATATGTGGGCAGCAAATGAACACAGTTGTGATCTGAGGATCCTAAAGGAGGAAGGGGGAGTGATTTATAGGCCCTCTCTATGGATCCATAGCACAGGTCCAATGTCTTTTTTCGCCTGGTTGGGCAGGAGACATACTGATGAAAGTTTTTAAGTGTCTTCTTTAAAGAAACATGGTTAAAATCCCCAAGAATGAAGTTTGGCGCCTCTGGAGAAATTGACTGCAGCCGCTGCACCACATCAGAGATGGTGCTGGAGGCGGAGTCAGCGTCTGCCCTCGGATGAATATACACAACTGTGATGAAAAGTTGGGGAAACTCTCGAGGCAAATAAAAGAGGCGTAGTGACACAGACAGCAGCTCCACATCGGGTGTACAGATGCGCTCTCAGACCGTGACAGATGTGCAGTACTGCTTATTAATGTATAAACATACACCACCCCCCTGACGCTTCCCAGTTACCTCTTCCTGCCGATCCGAGCGCAGCGGGGCTCCAAAGCCGTCAATCCACAGGTCTGCATCTCGATCATGCGCAGTAAGCCAAGATTCAGTGAAAGCCATGACGCAGCAGTTCTTAAAATCCTTCTGGTAACGTACATTGCCTTGAATTTCCTCCACCTTGTTTCTCACAGACTGTGCATTCCCAAAAATGATCGAAGGAAGAGGAATGTTACCAAACTGACGTCTCCTAAGGCGCAATTTCACACCTCCACGTCTTCCACGCTTCCTCCTGCCGCTTCTCTTTTCACCGCTGTGTCCGTCTCTCAAAATAAAGTCCGGCAGTTGAAGTTTGGGCTCAATCACAGGCGCTGAATCAGCTGTGTTAAAGCGTAGCAACACGTCCCTGGAATATTGTATTCTGCCCGCTATTCTGCTCGCCATGGGGCCGAACGCGTTTACCTCAGCGCCTGGAAGGCCGTTGCGGCCTCTTCAGTCCACCGGAACGGGGTCTTAGGGGAGGTGAGGCGGGTCAGAGGCCCGACGATGGCTCCAAAGTTTGGAACAAAGCGGCGGTAGAAATTGGCGAACCCGATGAATTGCTGAACCTGTTTCCTAGAGGTAGGTGTGGGCCAATCCACCACCGCTTTAATCTTAGCTGGGTCCGGAAGCACCTGGTCATGGGAGATGACGAACCCCAGGAAGCAAGTTGTTTTGGCGTAGAATTCACACTTCTCCGCCTTGACATATAGACGGTTCTCCAGTAGTCTCTGCAGGACCCGCCTCACGTGGACCCGGTGCTCATCCCTGGACCTGGAGAAGATGAGAATGTCGTCCAGGTAGACGAATACAAACAGGCCGATGAAATCCCGGAGGACGTCATTAATGAGGCGCTGGAAGACGGCTGGAGCATTGGTCAACCCAAACGGCATCACAAGGTATTCAAAATGACCGTTAGGGGTGCGGAAGGCTGTCTTCCACTCATCTCCCTCCCGGATCCGGACGAGGTGGTAAGCGCTGCGGAGATCCAGCTTAGTAAACCAGGTCGCCTCCTGGAGGGAGTGGAAGGCGGTATCCATGAGGGGCAGGGTGTACCGGTCCTTCTCCGTGATGTCATTGAGCGCTCGATAATCAATGCAAGGACGAAGGGAGCCATCCTTCTTTCCCACGAAGAAGAACCCTGCGCCTACTGGAGAGGAAGATGGTCAGATGATCCCAGCACTGAGCGACTCCTTCAAGTAGCTGTTCATGGCCTCCTTCTCTGGCGCTGACAGGCTATAGAGGCGTCCTGAGGGTAGGGGCGCCCCCTGGCGGATGTTGATGGCACAGTCGTAGGGCCGGTGAGGAGGCAGAGACATCGCCTTGGACTTGCTGAAAACAGCACCCAGGTCGTGGAACTCTGAAGGCACAAGGGTGAGATCCGGGGGCGCGGTGTCCTTGGCTGTGAGAGGCGAGGACGGGGCGCAAGCAGCGGATTGAAGACAGGTGCCCATACAGAAGGTGCTCCAAGCTGACACTTTCCCAGTCTTCCAGTCCAAGGCGGGGTTGTGGAGGCGGAGCCAGGGGTATCCGAGAATGACAGGAGTAACCGAAGTGGGCAGGACGTAGAAGGAGATATCCTCCCTGTGGTTTCCTGAGATGATCACCGGAATGGGAGATGTTCGGTGGGTCACTTTTCCCAGGGAGACTCGGGAGAGATTAACCAGGGCGAGAGGAGAGTCGAGGGGGTGACAACGGATGCCCAATCGGGTTGCCAGGCTCTGTGAAATAAAGCTACCCTCCGCGCCTGAATCCACCAGTGCATGTGTGAGGTGCCCAGTGAGGTTGTGACAGAAACGGATGGGCAGCATCAAATGTGTGAGGGGATTTAACCAATTAGCGTCCGCGAGGCCCCCTACAGTGACTCGCGGACCTCCTCGTTTGGCTTCTCTGGACAATGCTCCACCGTGTGCTGGCTACCCCCGCAATACATGCAAAGGCCCAGGTCACAGCGGCGTTGTTTCTCCGCCAGGAGGAGCTTTGTCCGGCCCGTCATCA
Source organism: Pholidichthys leucotaenia (assembly GCA_020510985.1). Classification (NCBI taxonomy): domain Eukaryota; kingdom Metazoa; phylum Chordata; class Actinopteri; order Cichliformes; family Pholidichthyidae; genus Pholidichthys; species Pholidichthys leucotaenia. Next base: position 99,985,705 of record CM035850.1, on the reverse strand, counting down.
TCGGTTCCGACTCCTCGGAGCCGCGGGAGCTGCGCCACCCGGACGAGCCGAGGGGAACGGCTGCAGGGGGTCCAAGCGGTCTAATCGGTTAGTAATAACAGTTAACTGATTTAATATCGCCTGTTGTTGATGGGCTATTAAATCCACCCGAACCTCGAGGGTGGAAAGACGGCGTGCAAGCCCGCTGTCTGCCGAGACGCTCTGCTGAAGCCATACTGACATAATGCACGGCTCAGGAGACACACACGCAGGCTCAGGGTAGATTTAACAGCTTTATTAACAACAGGGATGTGTGGCTGCGTGTCTGTGGAATAAGAATGTATTGGTGGTGGCGTCTGCGTCAGGCACGGGGACAGGAGGCCGTACAGCCGGACAACCCTATGGGAGGAAGCAGAGGGAGAAGGGTAACGGGCACCACACCAATACAGAGGATAATAATGGTTAGCTGGCTTACTTGGTTACGACAGGAGGCTGGTGTTGACAAGGTCGGAGCCCGGGAGACAGCGACCTGCAGTGCCTGTGGCAGCAGCGTAGAGACAGCGGCGAGGTGAGGAAGTCCGCCACCGGGGAAGTCCACCCGTGCACAGGGGAAGGCTAGAGGAGAGAGGTAAGGGGAGCTTACCCAGATAATCTTTGCTAGCAGGCTTGAGTTCTGTAGTAGCAAAAGGTGCCGAAGTTGAGAGAGACGGCTTCAGGCCGAAGCCCAGGGCAGAGTGGATTAAATACCTCGCCGCTGACGAGGAGCAGGTGTGCGCGCGGCTGGCGCCGCTGATGAGCGGCAAATCATGACAATAACACATTTTCCCACATGCGTTTGGGAGATTTCAAATGCGTTCTTGCAAAATGTAGCCGGGCTTGGATGTTTTTCTTAGTAAGATAAAGCTTCCCTCTTGCCACCCTACCCCATAGCCCAGACATATGAAGAAGACAAGAGATTACTGTCACATGTACTTAACAGCCAGTACTTGCCAGTAATTCCTGAAGCTCCTTCAATGTTGCTGTGGGCCCCTTGGCAGCCTCCCTCACCAGTTTTCTTCTCGTCTTTTCATCAAATTTGGAGGGATATCCAGTTCTTGGTAATGTCACTGTTGTGCCAAATTTTCTCCACTTGATGATGACTGTCTTCACTATGTTCCATGGTTTGTTTACAGTTTGTATACTTCAGTTTGCCTACCAGGATGGCATCAAGGTGGAGGATGCAGTGATCTTCCTCCTACATTGTTCCCTGTCCCACCTGGAGAAGCCTGGGAGCACTGTGAGGATCATGTTCTTTGATTTCTCCAGTGCTTTCAACACCATCCAACAAGTGATCCCAAGGGACAAGCTGCTGAGCACCGGGGTGAACCAGCACCTGTCATCGTGGATCCTGGACTACCTCACAAACCGACCACAGTTTGTGAGAACCCAGGACTGTGTGTCTGACACCATCATCTGCAGTACGGGGACCACCCAGGGAACAGTTCTGACTCCTTTCCTGTTCACCCTCTACACTGCTGACTTTTCACACAACACACCACACTGCCATCTACAGAAGTTCTCTGAGGACTCTGCAATCGTCGGCCTCATCTCGGATGGGGATGATGCAGAGTACAGAGGACTTATCCAGGACTTTGTGGACTGGTGCCTATGGAACTGCCTCCAGGTCAATACAAGGAAAACTAAAGAACTGGTGGTGGACTGCCACAGGTGAGGACAATCCCCCACAGTACCAGGGAACATCCAGGAAACAAACACTGAGATGGTGACATCCAACAAGTACCTGGGTGTTCACCTGAACAATAAATTGGACTGGTCAGGACTGGTCACACAACACCAACACACTCTACAAGAGGGGGCAGCACAGGCTTTTGCTCCTGACGAGACAGGTCTTTTGGAGTGCAAGGGGCACTCCTGAAGACCTTCTACGATTCGGTGGTGGCATCAGCCATCACATTTGAAGTGGTCTGCTGGGACAGTGGTATCACAGCAGCTGACAGGAAGAGACTGAACAGGCTGATCAAAAAAGCTAGCTCTGTACTGGGGTGACACCTCGACCCAGTGGAGGAGTTAGGAGAGAGGAGGATGGTGGCTAAGCTATTGTTAACCTTTCCTGTTTTGGTCTCTTAGCCGTGGTTGGGGGACACAGGAGAGATCTGTCTTCTCCAGGGCCGGAGGCAGCTTTTCCTCTGGGGTCAACTCCCGGGTAAACCTCACGGTTGTTAACAGCAGTATGGTGGTACGCAGAAGAACAGACCGGTTTGCTGAAGAGTTGAGGCTTTATTAACAGACCGCACTGTTATTAGCAGCAATTCTAGCTTGCTACCTGCTCCGGTCGCCTCTCTCTCTCCCTACTCACCCACACACTTCACACACACCGTCTGCTCCGCGGGGCCATTCACAAAAAGGGCGGGGGCGCGCCCTCACTCACTCACGTTCACGCACTGAGCTGCCCTATCTAAACACATGAGTTAGACACATCTTACAACACTAAAATCTGCTGGAGTCTGAGTCCCACCCCATGCAGGACACGCTGAATGTACTGAGGAGCTCATTTAGCTGCAGTCTGTGTCATCCTAGGTGCACAACAGAGAGGTTCCACAGGTCCTTCCTACCTACGCCTGTCAGACTTTATAACCTAACCTGTGCTGCTCGTAGAGGTCATATTAAATGTACTAAACGTAACAACTTTGCACAATAGAGATTGTCCCCTCCAATACAGAACTAGGACGATAGCAATCATTACTGAGGGTGGCAGCAACACTGTTGATTCAAATGTGAAATATATTGTCTGGGTGCATATTCATATTCTGGAGGGTAATTTAACAAACCGTAATGCTGTTTATTCCATCTAGCTGCAATGCTCCTGGACTGTGAATATATCTGTGTACATATGTATATTCATCCACTGCTTTGGCTAACCACTTATTATTATCTTGTTGACTATTGCTCTGAGTGCTGCTATCCCTTAGCTGCTGTAATCCTGGAATTTCCCCATTGTGGGACTAATAAAGGCTTATCTTATCTTATTTTATCTTAGCTTATCTTATATTTAATGCCATGGAAATTCTTTTGTACCCTTCTCCTGACTGATACCTTTGAACAATGAGATCTCTCTGATGCTTTGGAAGCTCTCTGCGGACCATGGCTTGTGCTGTAAGATGTGACTACAAAAATGTCAGGAAAGCCTACTAGAATAGCTGAACTTTATTTGGGGTTAATCAGTGGCACTTAAAATGGTGGTAGGTGTGTGCTGATTCCCATTTAACGCAAGTTTGAATTTGATTGGTTAATTCCGAACACAGCCACATCCCTAGTTATAACAGGGTGTGCATATTTATGCAACCAGGTTATTGTAAGTTTTTTATTTTTCCCCTTAAAAGATTTCAGTTTGTTTTTCATTTGGGTTGTACAGGTTATACGTCACATTAATGGTGGAAAAAGTTTTGGAATGATTTATGTTGGTCTCATTTTTTACATCACAAAAATCTGGCATTTGTACAGGGGTGTGTAGACTTTTTATATCCACTGTACATGTAAGATGTGGGCGGTGCAGTGGAGCAGTGGTTAGCACTGCGGCAGCACAGCAACTCACCCTTGGCCATGGGATCCCTGGTTCAATCCCAGCCCCTGACCAACAGTGATCTGTGTGGAGTTTGCATGTTCTCCCCATGTCTGCATGGGTGTTCTCTGGTTTCCTCCCACAGGCCAAAAACATGCAGGTTAGGTTAACTGGAGACTCTAAAGTGGCCCTAGTTGTGAATGTGTGTGTGAATGGTAAAAGGATAGCGCCATACCGTGGCTGCTTCATCCATCCAGGTGGATGCCCTCAATTTTCCCTCTGGGGATCAATAAAGTATACAAAAAAAAAAAAATCTAGTAATGTGCACAATTACTTACCCAGTTTCTCCTTGTCTTCCTCCTAACAAGGAGTAACCTCATCAGTCTGTGTGCCTGACCTGAGGGCTCTGTGGGTCTCATCTCTTGCTTTAATGAATAAATGCATGCACTTGTTTGAAAGCTACCTGCCTCTCTGTGTCTGTACCTTGGGTCAGTTTGAAAAACATGACTGATTTTTCACTTCCACATGTAAGGTCAATTGGAAAATTCCAGTTAGTCAAACATGAATGTCTTTGGGTTGGGAAGGCACTGGCAGAACATACAAGCTCTACACAAAAAGCCCTCAGAGATTTTAACTCCTTCAAATCATTCTACTTATAATTGTCATTTTACAAAATTACATAACAAACAAGATTGATATTGGATAATGCTGTACTCCATCCCTTCTTTAAATACAGTAAATATAGTATATGCTAGTGATGGGCAGGCAGGCACCGGTGCTCCGATTTTATTCAGGAAATATTTGGCAAGGTGTGACTCGTGACGTACACTACCGTTCAAAAGTTTGGGGTCACCCAGACAATTATTTTGTGTTTTCCATGAAGAGTTACACTTATTTACCACCATGAGTTGTAAAATGAATAGAAAATATAGTCAAGACATTGACAAGGTTAGAAATAATGATTTGTATTTGAAATAATAATTTTTTCCTTCAAACTTTGCTTTCGTCAAAGAATCCTCCATTTGCAGCAATTACAGCATTGCAGACTTAACATGATTGCACAAGGGTTTTCTAATCATCCATTAGCCTTCTGACGCAATGAGCAAACACATTAGAACACTGGAGTGATAGTTGATGGAAATGGGCCTCTATACACCTATGTAGATATTGCACCAAAAACCAGACATTTGCAGCTATAGTATATACAGTATAAGTATATATATATACTATAGTATATATTTGCAGCTATAGTATAATAGTCATTTACCACATTAGCAATGTATAGAGTGTATTTCTGATTAGTTTAAAGTTATCTTCATTGAAAAAAAGTGCTTTTCTTTCAAAAATAAGGAAATTTCTAAGTGACCCCAAACTTTTGAACGGTAGTGTATGTATTGATGTCAGACCACGTGACTGCATCAGGGAAATAAACTGAGCAGCGCTATCCAGTGGAAATTCCTGTCCCTCACGTTTTGTGTAGTCATGTTTTGACTGTGTAAGGGATTTGTCACAGCCAACTTTCAGATGGAGCCAGCACCAAAAACATGGACTTCTCCCATTTGGGAACAGTTTGAGCTCGTTTCTCCTATTGATCTATTTTTGACAAATAGTGGCTTCTTAATGTGATGGAGGTGATAGCTTAGTGGTAGTATTGTGAAGAGAGGAATAACCAGGCCGAACGTTCAGAGCAGAGGAAACTTTATTCTTCTCCCTCTCACATCCACCAGAACCAAAAGCATTATAAACTCAGGTTGCAGGCACTCTCTTTTATATCACAACACTCCTCCGCTACCTGAGGTGCGGTATTAACATATCAATCCCCCATGACAATTCCCCTTGTCCCCCAGCACCTTTAGGCACTTTTCCACTAGCCCAGCACACCTCGGCACGTCTCAATTCACTTTGACACGGTTCAGCTCGCTTTTGTCTCCATTACAACCGTGTTAAGCTGGGGTGGGTGGGATTTCTATAACAGCGAGGCGGCGCCACACTCCCGTGACGTAGAACACGCAACCCAAGCAAAACATAAACACATTCAGCTGTACAAGGCGACTCCTCGGTCTGTGGCTTTTTTCACCGTAAATGCCAAAAAGGACCGCCAGACAAGGGTACAGGCAGCGAGATGAAACACTCTGGAATAGTTCTGCAGCTTCTGGGAGAGCCAAAGACGTGAGGATACAAACTAGGTCATATATGACGGTAAGCTAATGCTGCTAATGCTAGTTTGCTATAAGTATGTTGTACTACACTTTAATGTCTGCAAGTTATCGCTGTTAGGTACTAAAATATGTACGATGTGTGTGTTTCAGATGGCTCTGTTGTGGGGAAATTACCGCTTCATTCGGTCTGGGCGTTCAGCACAGCCTGTCATGGATGTCATCAGCCTGTCACTGATGTCAACACAGCTTCACAAACGATCAGTGGTTATAGAGCTTAAGAATGTCTGTAGAAATGTTTATTTCCTGTGCAACAGATTGCTCTGATCTGCGTGAAAATCATGGAGAGACTGAGGTGGTGTCATAGAAAAAAATGATCAGCTGACACAACTTGATCGCCATGTTAATAACTATATTAGCCACAAAATATATATTCAAAAAGTAAACAGTACTGAGTTAGGTATAATAAGATATATTTGACAGTTATCATGCATTTTAGGCCAAAACAAACTTGATCTAGGATTAAAAGCAATTAAAATAATGCAGTCACAAGGTTACATGGAAAATACTTGATTTACTAGATACATGTACTGTAGAAATATATATTCTCTGCATCAACAATGTACTAGACATGCATTCATGTAGTATTGCACTGGGAATTACACTGACAATAAACCTCTGAAGTTTTTGCAGATGTCTCTTTTCTTTATATGTGAAGGTTACCACCATGTGGCATAAATTAAATACTGAAAGATTGGAAAAGCTGTCTAAGAACAATCCAGCAGTTTGAGAAATCACTTTTGGTTTGGTGTAAGTCTGTCAACAGAATTAGGAACCATAAAGCAGTTTGTGTTAAAATGTTAAATCCCATTAAACCTAATCCGGGGGCTTCCAATCATGTGTCATGGGGGACCAAGACCCTGTAGGTTCTCTCTTCTACCCAGTCTCTTCAGCAGGTGTTCTCACTGATCAGTCAGTGGAAGAAGTTCAGTGGAATCTGCTGTTGAAGACACTGGTTGGAGGTAAAGCCTGCAGGGTCTTGGCCCTCCATGGCACATGATTAGACACCCCCGCCCAAACCCATTATGATGAAGAGCAGATGCTAATATGACCCAGAATTCCTCCATATACTGGTACTGTCACTAAAGTATGCAGGGTCTTCTGCGGTGGCACATCCAACAACACAGTCTTCAGTTAATAAAATAATTGTTTTGGTTACTTTTTTCTTAAAAATGAGCCATTATTTTCAAGGTCACCGATAAATCCTTTGTACAGTTGACTCTTTTCCCACCGGTGTCTTAACAGACAAAATAGAAAATCATGATGCAAACACATAAGTCACTAAATTGTTTATTACAATCAGCAGCAAATTCCAGATTATTCAGAATGTGCAAAATTCAAACTGTAAAAAAAAAACTGGAATGATCACACACGGCAGCCACGCTGTCTCACTGAGAAGCAACTGGATCGGCCACTCGTACTGGTCCTGGTTCAGCAGATCTTCAGCCTGCATCTCTGTAAATAGTGAGGCAAGGTCCAGTTGGGGTGGACAGTTTCCCTCTTGCCTAGACAAAAGACAAATGGGCGGTGGTTAATTAAAGCAAGTTTAAAACATATTTGGGAAATACACTTGTTGCTAAAAGCCAGTGGTGGAATGTGAATTAATGAATGAATCTTTATTTCGGATTGATTAAAAGTAAAGATTAAAAGAAAATAGAATAATATAACAAAGGGGAAAAAAATCTAACAAGGTCAAATTAAACAATAACTCCTCTGATTATACAGTTCAACATAGGTTATCTGAAATGGGTGATGGCTGAAGCTGCAGCTTATATTGCCCACCATATTTCATCCAAGAATTCAAAAGAAAAACAAAACAGGAGGGATTATAATTTGAATGTGACAATAAAGTACTTCGTTGTTGTATTTAACCACAATTTTCATGTAGCTGCGCTTCGGTAGATTTTACAAGGGCTGCGTTACATTTAAAATCATCTGTTTTTACTGTGGCCTCAGCAATCAGAATGAATTAATACATTCACTTGAATGGAATATAGTACTTTAACTGAAGGTGTGCATCACCGAGTATGGAGTCACTCAGTCAAAATATGAAGTTTTTATCAGTAAAAGTTTGTCTTGTCTGTAAAAGTGTCTCTTCTTGCCCTGGCTTCATGTGTGGGCGGTGTTTTGTACTAGCATTACTAAAATATAAAAGGAAGCACTACAATGGGTCTCAAATATTTGTAATGTGTCCTGTTACTGCATGAGTTTATTGATGATAGACTATAAACTACACATATAAAGTAAATTATATTGACGACTGAACATCTCACATTCGCCAAAACATACAGTTATGAACATAACTCACAAAGGATCACACAAGTGATCTGACAAAAAAATAAATACATTAACAAGTGGTTTATTTTACAGTTGATGTGCCATATTCACACAATCAAATAAATCTCACTTCAGTCCCTTTTATATTAAGTGGAAATTGTGCTACTTTGGTTTTGACACTTTACCTATAAAAGCAAAGGATTTCAGTACTTTCCACAGTGGCGAGGTAGGTTGTGGGGAGGCTGATTTCCTCTTGCCTAGATGAACGACAGAAATGGATGGTGGTTAGTTTCAAGCAAGTTCAACACTTATACAGGCACATCTCAAAAATTAGAATACCATGAAAAAATTCAATATTTTTGTCTCTCATTTCAGAAAGTGAAACCCATATATAGATTCATTACAGGGACAGTGATATATTGAAAGTGTTTATTTTAATATTGATGATTACGGCTACAGCCCATATTAACCAACACCTCAGCGGCCAACATTTATATTTAAAAACTATTTTTTAAAGTTAATTTTATGTAATATTCTAATTTTTTGACAAATTGAATTTGGGGTTTTCAGGGGCTGTAAGCCATAATCATCAAAATTAAAATAAATAAACGCTTGAAATATATCACTGTCTGTGTAATGAATCGATATAATATACGGATTTCTCTTTCTGAAATGAGTGACAAAAAATATTGAAGTTTTTCATGACATTCTAATTTTTGGAGATATAACTGTATTAGGGAAATACACCTGTGAAAGTCAGTGGTGGGATGTGACAAAAATGCTTTGTTTCCCTGACAAGCACTGCAGGATCCACAGAATAGGTGTGTGGATCTGTTCTGACGCTTTGGAAAATTATATGAATGACTTTATAAATCACTGGTTTGAAAAAGCAATTTTAATATGACGAGATTTCGGCTCCTGTGGTTCATTACACCAGTATCCACAATATAAACAGGGAGGCTAACCCCTGGCATGTGGAAACACATTCTAGCATTAAATTGCACACAATTTAATTCAATTCAATTCAATTCAATTCAATTCAATTCAACTTTATTTATATAGCGCCATTTCACAACAACAGTCATCTCATAGCACTATCAACTGTAGGGAGAACCCCCACAGTTGCAGAAAGACCCCAGCAATCAGGCGATCCCCTGTGAGCAAGCACTTGGCGACGGTGGAGAGGAAAAACTCCCTTTTAACAGGAAGAAACCTCCAGCAGAACCAGGCTCAGGGAGGGGCAGTCATCTGCCGCGACTGGCTGGGGGGTGAGGGGATAGAGAAGAAGAAAAGAACAGACATGTAGAGAGCAAACAGCACGATGGGGACTCAATCTATGGGAGAGAACAAACAAATGTTAATGACCAGCAAAAAAACATATTTCATAGAGAGTGAGGAAAGGAGTGAGGCCCAGTGCAGTACTGGAGGTCCCCCGGCTGACTAAACCTAATAGCAGCATAACTAAGGGAGGGTTCAGAAACACATGATCCCTCCCTAATTGTAGGCTATATCAAAAAGGTAGGTTTTAGCCCTATTCATAAAAACAGAGATCGAGTCTGACTCCCGAATCCAGATTGGCAGCTGATTCCACAGGAGAGGAGCTTGATAACTGAAGGCTCTGCCTCCCATTGTACTTTTGGAGATTCTAGGTATTACAAGTAATCCTGCATTTTGGGAGCGTAGTGCTCTGCTAGGATAATACGGTAGTATCAGATCTTTTAAATAAAAAGGAGCCTGATTGTTTAGAGCTTTGTAAGTAAGAAGAAGGATTTTAAACTTAATTCTAAACTCTATGGGAAGCCAATGAAGGGAGGCCAGAACCGGAGAGATATGATCTCTCTTTCTAGTACCTGTTAAAACTCTTGCTGCAGCATTTTGGATCAGCTGAAGACTTTTTAAAGATGTTTTAGGACAGCCTGATAATAAAGAATTACAATAATCTAATCTCGAGCTAACAAAAGCGTGGATCAGCTTCTCAGCATCACTCTGAGACAAGATGCTCCTAATCTTGGCAATATTACGCAAATGATAGAAGGCAGTCTTAGAAACAAATTTAATATGTGAATTGAAGGACAAATCCTGATAAAAAATAACTCCAAGGTTCCTCACAGAGCTATTAAGAGAAAGAGTAACTGCATCCAAACTGAAAGTTTGATTTGAAAAGGAATTTCTAAGGTTTTTTGGACCAACAAGAATGACTTCAGTCTTATCTGAATTTAATAGCAGGAAATTACAAGTCATCCAAGCTTTGATTTCCTTAAGACAGGCTTCTAATTTGGCTAATTGATTAGTATCATCTGGCTTCATTGACAGGTATAATTGTGTGTCATCTGCATAACAATGAAAATGTATACAGTGCTTTCTAATAATGTTGCCTAACGGAAGCATATATAAACTAAAAAGAGTAGGGCCTAGCACAGATCCCTGTGGAACTCCATGACTAAGCTTTGAGCTGAAAGAAAACTCATCATTTACATGAACAAACTGGAACCTATCAGATAAATAAGATCTAAACCACTGCAACGAAGTTCCATTAAGTCCAACATAGTGTTCTAATCTATCAAGTAGAATATTATGATCAATAGTATCAAAAGCTGCACTAAGATCTAAAAGGACAAGTACAGAAACGAGTCCATTATCAGATGCAATGAGGAGGTCGTTAGTGACCTTCGCTAAGGCTGTTTCAGTACTATGATGGATTCTAAACCCAGATTGAAACTCTTCAAGTAAACCATTTTCCTGCAGGTGGTCAAATAATTGCGTAGCAACAACTCTTTCTAAAATTTTTGAAATGAAAGGGAGATTAGAGATTGGTCTATAGTTAGCTAAAGCTCCTGGATCTAGCGTTGGCTTTTTGAGTAAGGGTTTAATTACAGCCGTTTTAAAAGCCTGCGGTACATGGCCTAAAGTTAATGAAGAATTGATTATATGAAGAATAAAGCTACCAATAAGTGGGAAGACTTCTTTAAATAACCTGGTAGGAATAGGGTCTAAAAGACAAGTTGAAGGTTTGGATGAGGAAACTACTTTGTCTAACTCACAAAGGTCGATTGGAGTAAACTCATCAAGACAGACATCAATAGAAGGAGTTGTAGTAGTTACGGTATTTAAGTTAACTGTGGGAAGAATCTGATTGATTTTATCTCTGATGGATGAAATTTTATTATTGAAAAAGTTCATAAAGTCCTGACTAGTAAGCTCTAAGGGGATGCTAGGATTGACAGAGTCCTGACTCTTTGTCAACCTGGCTACAGTACTGAAAAGAAACCTGGGATTATTCTTGTTCTCTTCTATTAATGCAGAGTAATAACTCGTTTAATGCGCAGCACCAAAGTGCAGTACGTACACAAACCAGGACTTTAACCAGGATTAACATATTTCATCGTTTTGCTCTCACAAGCGAATACTTAGGAGAAAACAAGCGCGAATCAGCAGTTGGTACTAGCTAGCTACTAGCTAAAAGTCGTTAGCTAAAACTCGTTAGCAGCACAGAACAGCGCTGTATGGCTCAAAAAAGTGAGCTTACCACCAACAAGATAAATAAGCGAACAGATGCACATTATTTCAAATCACTTACCATCGATGGTTCTCTCACGTTCGTCTTCAGCTTGTCCGTAGTCCGGTTCTATGCTGGGCTGCCATCTGTATCGGTCCGGGTCACTCCTCACTGTGGATCTGCCACCAAGCAGAGAAATCTCCGCACCTCTTTGTTGGACCACGGTGTAGAGTTCCGCAAAACCTACAACGCTGTCTGTATTAATATCGTATTTACTCCGTGACCGAGTTAGTCCGTGAAATATTGCAAATGGCGGTCGTGTGTAGATTCATCAGAAGACGGTCGCTTTCGTGACGTTACGATCTGACCAATCAGTCTTTTGACGTCACAACACGGCACGACTCAGCACGGTTGTACCCTGCCCTGTCTGAAGATCCAAGATGGCGCCCACAGCGGTCGACATGGTGCTTCGCTGCGCTCTTTGTTTGTTTTTGTTTGTCAATTGTGTGTCTGCTTGCACTTATACCCGTGAAGAACTTTTAAATATCAGGACTTTGACCCCCACGGACCTCCTCCCAGTTTTTCTAGCCCCTGCCGCCGATCTGGTTTATTGTTTGGCTCGGAAAGTGAGACGGCGGAAGAGAGGAAGACGAGCGGGCGCTCTCGTACGACTTCGCAGGAGAGGCTCGCGAACGGCGCTGCCTGGCATATTTCTGTCCAATACCAACTCTCTCTCTAACAAGGTGGATGAACTGAGACTGCTGATGCGTTTTAAGGACCTCGCCTCCTCAGCTGTCCTCTGCTTTACTGAGACCTGGCTCCGGGAAAATATACCGGACAGCGCGCTGCGCCTCGACGGCTTCCAGCTCTTCCGTGCTGATCGTGACACAGAGCTTTCCGGCAAGACCACAGGAGGCGGTGTCTGCTTCTACATCAACTGTAGCTGGTGCTCTGATGTAACGGAAATTTCCAAACACTGTTCTCCTGCCTTGGAATTTCTTGTTATCAACTGCAAGCCTTTTTATTCCCCACGGGAGTTTGCTTCTTTTATACTGATCGCTGTGTACGCCCCTCCCGACGCGGACACGCGCGAAGCTCAGCGCGTGCTCGCGGATCACATTCAACACACAGAGCGGAGTTTTCCAGACTCGCTGATTATTGTGGCTGGCGACTTTAATCAGTGCAATCTGAGCCACGATCTCCCCCGCTACAAACAGTTTATTAAATGCCCCACCAGAGGATTAAACACACTGGATCACTGTTACACCACAGTGAAAGACGCATATCGCGCTGTCCCTCGAGCTGCACTGGGATTATCTGATCACGTGATGGTTCACCTCATTCCCACATACAGACAGAGATTGAAGCTCACTAAACCTGTTGTGAGCACTACGAAGATACGGACCAGTGATGCTGAGGAGAAGCTGGAAACGTGCATGGAAATATCTGACTGGGGCATGCTTAAAGGAGCCACGCATGATCTGGATGAGTACACGGACACTGTGAACTCATATATCCACTTTTGTGAAGAGAACATTCTTCCATCACGCACCAGGGTGAGTTACTCTAATGACAAACCCTGGTTCACAGCTAAGCTCAGACAGATCAGGAAGGAGAAGGAAGCAGCGCTGAAAAGTGGAGACAGGGACTGCTACAGGGAGGTTAAATACCGGTTTAACAGAGAGCTGAAGAGGGCTAAATATGTGTACTCAGAGAGACTCCAGCAGCAGTTCACTGCTAATGATTCGGCTTCCGTGTGGAGAGGACTGAGGCAGATCACCAACTATCGGCCTCAGGCTCCTAAAGGTCAGGATGACAAAGCCCTTTGTCAGAGACTGTCCCAACACTATGCCCGTTTTGACACCTCGTCATCTGTGTCCAACTCCCCCCCTCCCTCCAGCTCCACAGCCACCACATTCCCTACTTCATTTAAGGCACCCCCCCCCCCACCTCCCCCCCTCCCCTTATCATCAGTGAGCAGGATGTGCTCAAACAGTTCTCCAGACTGAACCCGCGCAAGGCCCCCGGCCCAGACGACGTGTCTCCCTCCACCCTGAGACTCTGTGCGAAACAGCTGGCTCCTGTATTCACAGACATTTTTAACACCTCCCTTAAGTTATGCCACGTGCCGTCCTGCCTCAAATCCTCCACCATCATCCCTGTCCCCAAGAAGCCACGGATCACTGGACTTAATGACTACAGACCTGTAGCGCTCACCTCTGTAGTCATGAAGTCCTTTGAGCGCCTGGTCCTGTCCCACCTCAAGTCCATCACCACCCCTCTCCTGGACCCGCTGCAGTTTGCCTACCGAGCCAACAGGTCTGTAGACGATGCAGTCAACCTGGCCCTCCACTCCATCCTGCAGCACCTGGACTCCCCGGGAACCTACGCCAGGATCCTGTTTGTGGACTTCAGCTCCGCATTCAACACCATCCGCCCCGCTCTGCTCCGGGACAAGCTGTCCCTGCTCAACGTGCCTGACTCCCTCTGCAGGTGGATCATCGACTTCCTGACGGACCGGAGGCAGCATGTGCGGCTGGGAAAGACTGTCTCAGACTATACTAGCATCAGCACCGGATCACCCCAGGGCTGTGTACTTTCCCCCCTACTCTTCTCCCTTTACACCAACTCCTGCACCTCCAGCCACCAGTCTGTCAAGTTGATCAAGTTTGCGGACGACACCACCCTCATCGGGCTCATCTCCAACGGCGACGAGTCCGCCTACAGGAGAGAGGTGGCCCAGCTGGCGTCCTGGTGCAGCAATAACAACCTGCAGCTGAACGCTCTGAAGACAGTGGAGATGATTGTAGACTTCAGGAAAGTCACTACTCCTCTGCCCCCCCTCACCCTCTCAGGCTCTCCCATCACCACTGCTGATTCCTTCCGCTTCCTAGGCACTACCATCACCAGGGACCTCAAATGGGAGCTGACCATCAGCTCACTCATCAAAAAAGCCCAGCAGAGGATGTTCTTCCTGCGGCAGCTGAGGAAGCTCAAGCTACCCACCAAGATGTTAGTGCAGTTCTACACAGCCATCATCGAGTCCATCCTCACCACCTCCATAACCGTGTGGTACGCAGGAGCCACTGCCAGGGACAGACTAAGGCTGCAGCGCGTCGTGCGCACTGCTGAGAAGGTGATCGGCTGCAAGCTCCCATCTCTCCAGGATCTGTACATCTCCAGGACCCGGAGGCGTGCTGGCCGGATCATAGCCGATCCCTCACACCCTGGTCATATACTGTTTGCCCCCCTCCCCTCTGGTAGAAGACTTCGGTCCATCCAGACTAAAACCTCCCGTCACATGAACAGCTTCTTCCCCTCTGCCATTAGACTGCTGAACACTAAGTGACTCTCGTGCACCATGTACAGCAGCTCAACCAGACTCATGTCAATCATCACTGTTTTCTTCCTGCATTACCGACTGCACTATATAGTTCTCCACAGTATCTGCTGCTGGCTAATATATATTTTAACTGTTGACCAGTATCACTTAATCTTATCCTACACTTTATTACATGTATAGTTTATTTCTCTTATCTTATCATGTTTAATGTTGCAGCATTGTACCGAGACAAATTCCTAGTTTGTGTACTACATGAACAATGGCAATAAACCTGATTCTGATTCTGATTCTGCCCTTGAGCGGGGATGAAAATCGCGGCTGTTAAACTGTGTTGGGGCTAGTGGAAAGAGTTACAAAGCATGCTGAGCTGTCCCGTGTTGGGCTAATCGGGGCTAGTGGAAAAGGGCCTTTTGATCTGCCATGGTCTTCAGTCTGAGGGAAAACTACTGAGTGGGTCCCCCACACCGCCCCCTCCCCCACCAGACTCTCAGACTGAACCTTAATCCTCATGTCCTTTGGGCTTCAGCCTCCATCCATAGCTGCTGTAAAGGGGGGTCTTCGGCTCTGAGGCGCTGCTGTGCCAGTATGTATCCGTCTGTGTGGGGACAATGGGGGGGGGGGACACCTTCAGCATGCTCGTGTGACTGATCTGACAAGTCATTTACCTGGGGAGTTCACAGTGGGGGTCTTCCGTGCCGAGGAGCTCGGGCCAACACCACCTGTTCGTCTGCTAAAACAAAGGTGGGCTTAAGCCTGTCTATACAGATTGTCTCCTGGCGACCCCCCAAGTCTAACACAAAATGTTTGTCCCTGGGTTCCAGCACTCTGAAAGGGGCCATCGTAGGGCGGGCGCAATGGGGTTCGGTGGGCATCATGCCTGACAAATACGAACGACGTGTCCTTCAAGGTCTTTGGCACAAAAGCGTGGGGAAAACAGTGGTGGGCCGGGCCAGATAGCGTTCAGCGCGGGGTTATCCGGCAAAAATTCCCCGGGGAGCCGCAGCGGCTGGGAAAAAAAAAACTCTGTTGGGGACCCCACCAAATCCTCCTTCAGTGTAGAACGCAACCCTAATAGAACCCACGGCAACCGGTCCACCCAATTTGGATCCGTAAGTGAAGCCCTGAGCACTGCTTTAAGTGACCTATGGAAACACTCGCATAACCCATTGGCCTGAGGGTTGTACGCGGTCGTGCGATGAATTGTGATGCCCAGGCTCTTGGCCATCGTGGACCAGAGGTCGGAAACAAACTGTGGGCCCCAATCGGACATGATGTCTGAAGGGGCGCCGAAACGTGCCACCCATGTCGTCAAAAAAGCGTGTGCCACATCTGCGGACGCGGTGGAAGCTAGCGGGACTGCTTCAGGCCAGTGCGTGGTGTGGTCCACCACTGTCAGAAGGTGCGTGAACCCCTGCAATGGCGGGAGGGGGCATAAGGTCCACGTCAACATGGTCGAACCGCTTAGCCGGGATATGGAATGGCTCCAAACGGGCTTTTGTGTGCCTGTGCACTTTGGCTCGTTGGCATGCTACACAGGCTGCCGCCCACTGTTTCACCTGTTTGCGCAGGCTCGGCCAGACGAACTTCACTCCCTCCATTTTGACTGACGCGCGCACTCCTGGGTGCACCAGGGAGTGAACCGACTCAAAAACGTGGTGGCGCCAAGCGTGTGGGTCCACCGAGCGCGGGTGGCCCGTGGAGATGTCACAGATTGGGGGGGGGGGGCGTCCTGCAGTACCCTGCTCTCCAGTCTTAACCCTGTTTTGCAGACTGGAGCACGCAAATGTCCGCATTGCTGATCTGCTCAGCGGCCATGGCCGTGTAATCTATCCCCACATAGACTGGGGCCAGTAATGTGCGCGAGAGGCAGTCTGCCACCACGTTGAGTTTACCGGCCACATGCTGAATGTCTTTCGTAACCTCTGAGATCGCTGCCAGCTGTCTCTGCTGCTGGCCCGACCATGGTTCCGAAACCTTGGCCATCGCATATGTTAGCGGCTTGTGGTCCACGAACGCAGTGAAGGTGCGCCCTTCCAGCCAGAACTGGAAGTGACGTATGGCCAGGTGGAGAGCCAGTAACTCTCTGTCGAGCATGCTGTATTTATGCTCACTGTTGCGCAAAGACCTGCTAAAAAAGGCGAGCGGCTGCCAAGAACTGGTGACGTGCTGCTCCACGACAGCCCCTATGGCCACGTTCAAGGTGTCGGTAGTGAGCGCTATCCGAGCCACCGGGTCCGGGATGCGCCAGCAGTGCAGCGTTCACCAGGGCTATTTTAACCTCAGAAAACACCTGCTCTCACTCAGGAGTCCAGTCGACTCTGTCGGCCGGTTTCCGTTTCTTAAACGCGGCGTACAACGGCTGCATGAGCTGAGCTGCATGGGGGAGAAAATGGTTATAAAAGTTAACCATCCCCAAAAACTCCTCCAGCGTTCTGACCGTCTGAGGCAGGGGAAAATCTGCCACCGCGCGCATTTTATCTGGTAAGGGTATCGTGCCCTCCGGTGAGATGCGGTGGCCCAAAAAATCGATTCCCGTCACGCCGAACTGGCACTTCGCCGGGTTGATTATTAATCTCTGCTCCTCCAACCTCTGGAAAACTGTCCTGAGGTGGGCTACGTGTTCGTCCTCGGACACGCTGGCCACCAGGATGTCATTGAGATAGACGAACACAAACAGCAGGTCACACAACACCGCATCCATCATGCGTTGGAATGTCTGCGCCGTGCCTTTTAACCCAAAAGGCATGCGTAAAAACTCAAAAAGACCAAACGGGGTTATTAATGCCGTTTTAGGTATGTCCTCCGCGTGCACCAGGACTTGGTGGTAACCACGGACCAGGTCTATCTTAGAAAAAATACATGCCCCGGCGAGGTGAATGGAAAAATCCTGAATATGCGGGATGGGGTAGCGGTCGTGCGCTGTGGCGTTATTTAATCTGCGGAAATCTCCGCAAGGTCACCACGATCCCTTGGCCTTAGGAACCATATGTAGCAAGGATGCACATGGCCTGTTTGAGCGTCTGATGATGCCCAGCATTTCCAAATTGGCAAACTCCTCGTGCGCTATGGCCAGTTTAGTTGCGTCCAGACGGCGAGGTTGTGTGAAAACGGGCGGCCCCATGGTGGCAATGAAGTGCTCCAACCGGTGTTTAGTGATGGTCGCTGAAAAGGTCGGGACCGTGAGTGCTGGGAACTGGGTGAGCAGTGTGTGGAACTTAGTCCCTGGAGCTGTGACATTGGCTAGTGTTGTGGGCCCGGCTCCTCGAGCTGTACAGGGGAGAGAATCAAAAGACATTGCATTAATCAGGCGTCTGTTAGCAACATCGACTAGTAGTCCGTGTGCACACAAAAAATCAGCACCTAAAATGGGGAAGGCATGCCGCTATGACGAATGTCCATTGGTATGTACGGCCGTGCAAGGATATAGTCAGTGTCCTCTCACCAAAAGTCTTAATGTCTGAGCCGTTTGCAACTGTCAGTTTGGGGCCGCTAGTTCCTGCCAGCTGGTCGGCGTAGGACGGCTGGATGGGGCTCTTTTGGGAGCCGGAGTCTACGAGGAACCGTCTCCCCGAGCGGGAGTCTGTCACATAGAGCAGCTTGCTTGCTTCACCAGTGGTCGCAGCTGCTACCGATTGCCGGCCCTGGCATTTCCTGAGCGCTTGAATTGGCACGGTGGCACGCATTGGCGTGTGTCGTCTCCAAAACGGCGGTGGTAGAAACAGAGTGTGTCCCTCCGGTGCTTCTTGGCCTCCGCTGCAGCCACTGTCGCTGGCTCCTCACCTCCGCTGGCCGTCTCGCTGGGTTCCGACACCGCTGCGTTCACTGTGAGGGCTCTGGTGGTGAGGATGATCCAATCTGCCTCATGGGCTAGAGCCCGGTAGCTGTGCGTGGCCAGCAGCGGTGAATTGGCAAGGACCGCCCTGGCCGCTGTCAGGAGGTTCTGGAGGAAAAGGTGGGCAAAGAGGAAATGCCCATCATCTGTGCCCATCAATGCCAACGTCTTCTCCATCAATTTGACTGCCGACCCGCCTCCCAAGTCGGAGTGCGTCAGGAGCCTCTCTGCTCTTTCACAGTCCGAGAGCGTGTAGCGCCGGGTCAGCGCGGTTTTGAGAGCACCGTATTTGTCACGGGCTGGGGGCTGTTGGAGCAGGCTCGCCACCTGCTGGGTTGTGCATACGTCCATTGCTGCAACCACGTAGTAGTATCTGGTGTCATCTGCCGTTATTCCCCGGAGCGTGAACTGGGCCTCGGTGTGAAGGAACCAAGACTTTGGTTCATGTAGCCAAAAGTCTGGGAGTTTGGCCGAAACGGCACACGCACTGCTGGCACTTCCCATCCTGGTCGTCTCCGGGGTTTTCGCCTCGCGTTCCATTGTGCGTCAAGGGTCACCAGTGTGTGGAGAGGAATAACCAGGCCGAGCGTTCAGAGCAGAGGAAACTTTATTCTTCTCCCTCTCGCATCCACCAGAATCAAAAGCATTAAAAACTCAGGTTGCAGGCACTCTCTTTTATATCACAACACTCCTCCGCTACCTGAGGTGCTGTATTAACGTATCAATCCCCCATGACAATTCCCCTTGTCCCCCGGCACTTTTGATCTGCCATGCCCTTCAGTCTCAGGGAACACTACTGAGTGGGTCCCCCACAAGGTATCCATTTTGCAAGTGGGAGACCTGGGTTTGAATCCCAGCTGTCTCCTTCTTTAAATATCATTTTTATTTGCACAAGGTGAAGTTTCTGTTGTGTTTCAAAGAGCTTGGATCATTATTACGCATCATTATGCTGAGGCACTATTGCCATTGTTCCCTGCATGAGAATAAGGCCAGAGTTGAATATACTTATTTCTTAATAAAAATGGATAAGTAGTACAAGCACACTAAGGAACACAGGCACATTCACTGGAGTCACCCCAGTTTTATTATTTGTTTTTTCCCTTATATAATCATTGCTATTTCTTAAAAGACAGTGCATTTATTGAAATGGAAAAAAAATGCACATTAAACCCAGAATACCCTTGTGAAAATTAGCATGTTGTATACGTTTTGTCCACTAGATGGCCTGGTAGAGAAAATGAAGTCTCACATAAGGCCTTGTCTATGTGAACCATTTTGAGGAAAGTCCTCAAGTCCTGTAGGAAGCCTCATTTGCCCATCAGTAGTTTATGCAGTTTTTTTCTTTGATAAGCAGGTATTGTAGTATTCTGGATAAGAGTCCACTCTCACTTAATTAGCCACTGATCTCTTCCATCTCCCTTGATTACTCCACTTGCTTCTCCTCAGTCAGCAGCCTTAAAAAGCCCAGTCTCTCCCACTCATAAATCACATTTCAATTATTCACTTTAGTTAGACTTAGAACAGACAGACAGACAGTCTTGTCCACACTTTCCACTATTCTAGCACCCATCTGTAGGTTCTGAGGACATATTATTTTGTCAGCTTCTAAATGCATCAGCATTGTTGGAAGTGACTAGTTTAAAGGCCTTGCCCCATTGTAGAATGCCACTCATTATTTTCAGCCCACATTTCTCCTCTGCATTCTCCTCCAACATCTCTGAGTAGTAGTGATGGCCAGATGAGGCTTTCTGGAGGACTTGAGGCCTTTCATCAAAATGGCTCATCCAGACGAGGCCTCATGTGAAACTTCATTTTCTCTACTAGGCCATCTAGTGGACAAAACGTATACAACATGCAGATTTTTACAAGGGTGTTATTTGTGTCTTTTAAGAAATATCAATGATCATAAGGGAAAAAAGAAATAATAAAACTGAGGTGACTACAGTGGATGTGCTTGTGCTACTTATCCATTTTTTAAAGAAATAGATTTTCTGCAGTCTTATACTGTCTTTCCCAGTACATTCATCTCTGTCCTTATTGTCACGCAGGGCACAATAGTGCCTCAGCATAACGATGTGTTATTGTTGTATCCAAGCTTTTTGAAACATAACAGACACTTCACCTTGCAAGTAAAAATAAATAAGAAAAACACCACTGGGACATGAACCCCAGCTCTCCAGATAACAAAACATTTATTTTACTTCAAGGCTACCACTTAGTGATGGCCAGTTGAGGCTTACTTGAACTCTTGAGCTTTTCCATCAAAATGGTTCATATAGACGAGACCACATGTGAAACTTCATTTGCACTACTCAGCCATGTAGTCGACAAAAAGTATTCGGCATGCAGATTTTTACAAGGGCATTATTGGTTTAATGTGTATTTTTTCAATTTCAATAAATGTACTGTCTTTTAAGAAATATGAATGATCATAAGGGAACAAAGAAATAAAACTGGGTTGACTACAGTGAATGTGCCTGTGTTACTTGGTGTGCTTGTACTACTTAACCATTTTTATTAAGAAATAATAAATTTTCAACAGTCTGATACTGTCTTTACCAGTATATTCAACTCTGTCCTTATTCTTGTGCAGGGCACAATACCAATAGTGCCTCAGCATAATGATGCGTAATAAGGATCCAAGCTCTTTGAAACACAACAGATACTTCACCTTGCAAATAAAAATAGAATTACAAGAATGACTGAGCTAGGATTTGAACCCCAGACATCCCCTTGTAGAGCACACATTTTACCACTAAGCCATTACCTCAGGTACAGTAAAGAGCCACTATTTGTAGAAAATACATCAATAGGAGAAATGCACTCAAAATGTTCCCAAACAGGAGAAGTCCATGGTTTTGGTGCTGCCTCCATCTGAAAATTGGCTGTCACAAATCCCTTACACAGTCAAACATGACAACACAAAATGTGAGGGACGGGGATTTACATTGTGTATCACTGCTCTCTTTATTTCATGTTGCGTGCAAAATCATGAATGGCTTCCTGACCCAGTCACATGGAACAACATCAGCAATACATGCCTTGAAACACGCTTCACCCAATATTTCCTGGATAAACTTGGCACACCCTCAAACCTCTGGAGCCTGCTGTCCCATCACTACTGAGTAGCTCCCCTATCTCTTACTTGTCTTTATAAGATACTGTATGTGCAGGCTAGTGGTTGCATTAAGTGAGAATTCTCCTTCATTGACTGATAATTTTTAGTAGTGATGGAAAATTTTTAAGGCTTTCTATCATTTTGAAGGATTGTGATTTAACTCCTAACTTTAATTCCTTGTAGTTTTGGAGCTTCATCTATCTACTGACTTGGATTCAGTTTGACCATGAAAAACAAGAATCTTTACCTCTGCTAGTTTCTTAACAACCACTTAATGTTCCGGGTCCCCTCAGTGGGACATTTAAATGCTGTTTAAATGTTTCTGTGGCCACACATTGAATTTTGGTAAACATGTTTAGAGTAGGTGGTCATGTCTTACATCATTTGAAAGCTTAGAATGTCATCTATTTGGTTTTTAAAACAGATTTCAGAAAAAAAAATCATAACTGGATTTAAATAGGACTTTAAACAAGCTAGCGTAGTATAGCAACATAGCATTAACTCACCAAAGAGCTTCCCTTTTGTCCTTGAATGAATGATGGTTCAACAAATATGGTTCATTTGTATTGCAAAAGATCCAATAGATCCATCTGAGTAAGATTTATTGTCCATCTTGACGATGACGGGGAAAACTGCCCATAAAATAAGAGCATTTGTTTGAAACTCGGCAGCAAGCGCTAGCTGACTATGATTAAAAATTTTGAGAGATTGAACTGGAAATGGAAACCCAAGACTGAGGTGGCTGTCTAGATATGTTTGACAGCTTATTTGACCCAATAGAGCCTCCATTTGGTGATTGAAGGCTGCAGAAACCCAATGACTGATAAAGCTAGCATGAAGGTCCACCCTCGTGGCTAACGGGATCACAATGAGCCAATTGCAGCTGAGTAAGCAGGTGATGATGGTGATGTACGTGTGGTGTAGCCAATTAATTTCTGAATTCAGGGATACCTTACAAGGGGGGATCCATCACACTTCCCCCCTTGTAACCCATGCGTAAAGCTTGCGTAAACCAGTCCGTGAATCTAAGGCCGCAGCGTTGCAACATCACTCACCTTTTTAAAAAATGGCTAAAATTAACACTGAACATCAAGTAAATTATTAATTACTTGATCCGGTCAAGTGACGAGTCCTTAGCTGAAGAATCATGGGTGGGCAGCCATGATTCCATTTGGCACAGTTTGAAGACACCTGGTTACAGCCTGAGAAAAAAAGTGTGTAATATATTCATTTTTGGGGTTATTGTTACAAAATTTTGACCTGAACTTCATAACACTTGGATCTACATTCCTATTGTGTTTTCACATCAGTATCTAACAGCTGTATGTTATTTTCAGGCATTTGTATCTAAAAAAAACACCCAGGTGAACTTTATTTGGCGACACTAAAATCAGCAATATCAGATTACTGCAAAAGAAACAATCACATCATGGACTGGGACAGCGCAAAAATCACTGGATCGGAGAGCAACAGACACAAACATTGGATCAAGGAGGCCATAGAAATCAGGAAGCGGAGCAAAGACGGCATAAATTGGGATGGGTGTGATGTTGTGCATAGGACACATTATGGTGTTACACAGGTGGTGACGTCGCCTGGGGTTGTGGCCCCTCTACCACACAGCCCTCTGTCACCCACAGAGGGCTGTGTGGTAGAGAGGCGGTCTCTTGACCACCTCTCTGCCTAACAGGAGCGTCTGTATATACACTGTGAGTCCTATAATAAAGTACTGTGTAGTTCAGCCTTCGCCTCATTATTGTGCCACGTTTTATGGACATAACATTTGGTGACAAGGATAAAGTATGGATGCGGGCATGTCGTCTTTTCGGCTGTTTTTGGAGACTCCGGGGGAGCCTCCGGTGCTTTGGACTAGGTATGGTTCGCTGCATTTCAGAACTATCTGGTGGCACTAAACATCGGCGAAGTGAAGAAGGTACGAGCAAGGGCAATTTTGGTCCATAATTTGGGTATAGAAGGACAACGTATCCTTTCTACTTTGGGAGTTAGCGATAGCTTTGATGACGTGGTTGAGCGAATGGCGTGACATTTTTGCGCGCCTACAAACGTCATCGTCAGGAGGGTCCAGTTTCAGCAGCGCCTCCAGCGGGCCGGCAAGTTGGTGCAGTGCTACGTTGCAGACCTATGGCAGCTGGCTGGGGACTGCCAGTTTGGTGACTTAGAGGAGGAAATGGTACGCGACCAGCTGGCTGAGCACACGCTGTGCTCATCAGCATGGTCGAGATTGCTTACACATTCCAGAGAATTAATTTTAGCCACGGCTGTGAAGATAGCCCAACAGTGTGAAGTGGCGGACAAGTTATCACGTGACCTTGGTGAGAGAGCTATGCTACGCCGCCATGACTCTCAATCAACGACGCAGGCTATGGATCCGGACAGCGAAGACAGCGAGCAAGGGGAATGCGCTGCAGCCATAAAGATGAGGTCTGCCCCAGGATCGCCGAAATGTTTGGGTTGTGGGTCCACTAAGCACCGGTACAGGGCTAAAGAGTGTCTGGCAAGAAGTAAATTTTGTGGCAAGTGTGGACACCTGCATCATTTTGCCAGGGACTGTAATAGGTTCGAGCGAGGGGAATGACAACACAAAGCAGATACCCCTGCTCCAACTCCTACTGTGATTCACACCATCTGCCCGAGCACAGAGGGCCGTACATACTGTATGGTGAAGTTGGACGGCAAGGAGGTGCCATTACTGGTGGATACAGGTGCGGTGAGGTCCGTGCTGAACTGGCCTACTGTGAGGAGTTTTTTCCCATATCACTGAGTGAGAGGTCTTTCAACGCCATTTTGTGGATATAGTGGAAATAGCTTGCCCATTGTGGGTTCGCTGGAACTGACGGCTAGATACAAGGCAGCGGAGGTAGCCAATCTGCAGTTTGTGGTGACCGCCAGTGGAGTGAATGTGATGGGCTGCAGCCTTTTCTACAAACTTGGCTTCATGATCACCAGTGATAGTGGAGAGGAGTGGTTGGGCAGTAGCTTATGGGACTGGCTGATTCTGCGGATGTTGGACGACGCAATATGGGACAAACCTTGGCCTAGTGTTCTGGGAGATGAGCAGGACCAACCCCATCCAGGACCATCAAGGGAGGGTGCCTGTGCCAGGGTCCAAGTTGCCCTAGCTGAGGGAACTGGGTGGTGCCATGGGACGCCCGTGACGGCGGATGGAGCTGAGTGGATGACTTATCCTGTTTCCGGAGTTCGGCTGGGAGGTACCAAGAAGCAAGGGGGCACAACAGCTTCGCCAGCATCTGAAATGAAAGTGAGTGGGGCAGGACCAGCTGGCATGGTAAAACGATGTGCCACACAGGAACACTGGAAGCCGAGCTGGGTTCCTCTGGGTGCTGCTGATGTAGTCCGGCCCAGGGAGAGGGCCCGGTTGAGAAGGTGTTCGCGGGAAGAGAAAACAACAGGAGGACCAGGGGCGGCTGCAGGTGGTGGCTGTTCAGGAGGACGGCTACCTTCAGCTGTCTGATGGTACATGGAGACATCCCAACGGGCTGCGACACGCCAAGGAAGAGGGAGAGGTGTCTCGGCATCGACGTGGGTCACCTCTGGGTGCCAAGAGAAGAATATGCTCGGGTTAGGACCTGCCTGATGGGTGTTAGGGGGGTGGGCTCTCCATGAGGACTGACTTGTAATGGGGGGGGGGCACTGTGTTGTTGGCGTGTAAATTGCCTGAGTTCTAGTTTTCTGCATGGAGTTCAAGTGAAAATTATTCTGATGGTTTATCGAGTGTGGAGTTTGTTTGTATATATGTTCATTGTGGTAATGGCTCGATCCCAGGTTTGATCCCAGCCCCCGACCAACAGTGATCTGTGTGGAGTTTGCATGTTCTCCCCGTGTTGCGTGGGTTTACTCCGGGATTTCTCCGGTTTCCTCCCACATGCCAAAAACATGCATGTTAGGTTAATTGGCTGTTCTAAATTGTCCCTAGATATCTGTTTCCTATAGGCCCTTAGAATAGAGGGTTAGTATTAATGAAAGCGCTTTGAGTGGTCTTTGTGACTAGAAAAGCGCTATATAAGTGCAGGTTAGTTAGTTAGTTAGTTAGTAATGGGATTACTTTATACCTTATATTAGGAACACAGCAGGTTTTATTTTATGGACTATTTTGGTAACAGAGACAGCAGAATAATCCATCCAGCCGTGTGGAGGGTGGATCAGTAGTCCACCTGTTCCCCCCTAGCTTTAGTTATTTTGTGTGGATGAGGTAGGCCCTCATGATTTTCTGTTCACTTAAGAGTGTGATTCAGGTTCCAAATTTGGGAGGGTTCTGATTGTGTGTGTTTGCCCATTTTTTAAGAGGGGGGAGAAATGTGATGTTGTGCATAGGACACATTATGGTGTTACACAGGTGATGACGTCGCCTAGGGTATAAGAGGGCTGTGCGGTAGAGAGGCAGTGTCTTGACCACATCTCTGCCTAAAGGGAGCGTCTGTATATACACTGTGAGTCTGTCATGAATCTGGATTTGGTTGTTCCAAACCCAGTTCTGACTTATTGTTATTTCTTGCCCTATTTCCCGTCAGGCACGTCAGGGAGCTGTTTGGGTCCTTCGCTCCCTGACAGCTCGGGCATGCCCCCTCCTCCTGTCAAATGCCATCAGCTGTGCTTCATTACGGTTGTTCACACACACACACACACACACACACACACACACACATGCACACACTCCATTCATTCCCATTCCCACGCTCCTACAAGCTCTCACACACACCAGGTTCAATTATGTTCAGCCCACGCTTCCTCACACCAGTAATCTCTTTCCTCGTTAGCATCAGGATTATTTATTTGTTGCGTTTGTGGAAAGAGATGCTCCAGCCGGGGTCCACCGTCGGTGTGGCAGAGCTCCAGCCAGGGTCCACTGTCGGCGCAGCCTCGTCCCAGACTGGGACTGTCGCAGGTGCAGCCACGTCCCAGACCGGGACCATCGCGGGTGCAGCCACGTCCTGGACCTAGACCGTCGCTGGTGCAGCCACGTCCCAGACCGGGACCGTTGCGGTTGTTACGGTTCCCCTGCTCCAAGCTTCGGATGGCAGGGGGGCTTCTGTTCCTCGGTTGGGCCACCGAGGCTCCCGAGTGTGTAGGCTGCCTCTCTGCCTTCTCCTCTGGTTCTGGTGGCTTCACCACGCTGGTCGGCCACCTGAAAGACTTGGCCTTCGGGTTGGGTGGCCCATCAGCCCAGGCAGGCCGCTGGACGCTATGCTGCGGGCCGCCTACTGGACTTGGGACTTGGGCAGGCCACCCGAGCAGTCACGCCTCGCCATACTGGGGGCCTGGGATCCTGGCTGACCCCCTGAACTTTGGACTGCTGGGGAGGGGCATTAGTGTCCTAGGTGGGGGGTCGTTAGGAGGGGTTTGCTCATTATTTGCTAATTATTTGTTGTGTTTTTTCACCAGTTGCTTCCCTCCTAACCAGTTTTCCCCCACCTCCCACCCTGGGTATTGTTTGTTGCCGGGGGGGGGGGGGGAGCTTGAGGTGTACTTTTTTTTTCTTTTTGTATTGCGGCTGATGGTACTGGGGTGTCTAGTATCCACCCCTGGGGGGGGGGGGGCTGTCATGAATCTGGGTTTGGTTGTTCCAAACCCAGATCCCAGCTCGGGCACGCCCTCTCCTCTTGTCAAGTGCCATCAGCTGTACTTCATTATGGTTGTTCACACACATACACACACACACACACACACACACACACACACACACACTCCATTCATTCCCATTCACACGCTCATACACGCTCTCGCACACACCAGGTTCAATTATGTTCAGCCCACGCTTCCTCACACCGGCAATCTCTTTCCTCGTTAGTATCAGGATTATTTATTTGTTGCGTTTGTGGAAAGAGATTGTCGGAGCATTCACCCTCATTCGTGGCAGTGTGTTCCTCCATGAATGTTGTACAACTCCTTTCACATATTCAGCCTGACATTTACAGACGTCTTATTCCTGGATGTTAGCAGCTGACCCTGCCTCACTTCTTCTTCCACAAGACTGCATGGATAGCCTCGGATTACTTCAGTTCAGTAAGCTATATTTGCCTTACTCCCTGTGTCAACGGTAGCTCTGTGGCACTAGGCATTCCCATCGCCGGGTTGTTGAGCATCTGAGTGGTGCCCTGTATGTCTGGTGGCTTAACTCATCATTGCATTTTCCTGTATTTGTGTGGTTTAAGCTGGACTTATTTTCATGGTTTAAGTTAATAAATGGCACTTTCCTACTCTCGCAATTGGGTTTTCCATTCCTTCCCTTGCGGGCCCGCATTATGGCGCAGGAGGATTCATGACAGAATGCTCCGACCATACAGAGAAAAGCCAGCGGAATAGAAGTGTGTTTTTGTTTTTCTTTCCACGCTTTTTTCTTTCCTCCCCGAGTGTCAACATGGTGGTTCGGACGGAGAGGGAGTCGGAGCAGGAGCTGTGCTTGCTGTGCTTCTTGGAGGAGATCTTCTCGTGGACACAGAGGCCCCATTCCTTCCCGACTGTTCGGCAGGCTCGAGATACTGCGAGGAGAGTTATGGAGCGAGATAGCCTCTGGGAACATCCTGAGGCAATGGAGATCCTCTGGGACATCTTCGACGTGCCATGTGAGGAATCAGCTGAGGATCTCCCAGTGCTCGAGCTCCTCACGGCCACTCCACTTGTTTCTCCAGAAAATACAGGGCTTCTCTGCATGGGTGACCCGCTGCCCAGCGCAGTGCTCCTCATCCCGGATTATCTGGTTCCCGAGTCACCCGTGAAGAGGAGGAGGAGGAGGAATCCCCGTTGTAAGAAGCGTCCAGCCCTGCCGACTACATCTCTGCCTCCCCGCTCCAAGCCATGCTCTGCTCCATCACGGGAGGAACTAGAGGAATGTAGGTGGGCTCTTCTGGCTGAGACGGACCTCATCCTGGAGGTGAAGCCATGGCTCCTCCCGGAGATGGCCGGGAGATTAAAGGAACTTTCCCCGAGGGAGGGGGAGCTGCAGCTCGATGAGGAACGCTAGGAGGAGAGAGAAGCCAGGAGAACAGGCAAGTTTTTTTTTTAATTTAACTTTCATGGTTGATGAACAATTTTGCCTGCCTCCTGGCGAGGAGACCCAGGGTGTACAGTCCCCTGAGTGCTCTGCCCCAGCGGCAAATATTCTCACACCTGACCTCACCTACTCCTTTCTGTGTGCCCCTACGAGCCCACCGGTTCTGGATCCAGGTCGCTCGAGGGAAGAGGAGCCGGAGGCCCAGGAAGGTCCAGTCCATGGGCCAGCGGAGAGGTCATCCGCGGCCACCACGCCAGAGGAGCCGGAGGTGTGGGGGACGACGCACGGGAATACCATGACTGCAACCACCATCATGCCTGCTGCGGGGGCCGCCGCAGTAGAGTCATCCACCGGACCAGACCTCCAGCCGACGGGTCCCTGACCATCATCGCCGGCATCACCGGAGTTCTGGACGGCAGTACAGCTTGAGCATAGGCAAGGAATCTCTCCTGTAGTTTATTTGTCAATGATTGAGAGATCTTGTCTGGCTCTTGGGGAGGAGAGTTGGGTGCAGCTCTCAGCCGCATCTGGACTCCCATCGCCAGGCTCTGCCACTGCCGGCAACCCAAACCGATCTTCCTCTCCTATCCCCTTCGAGCTCCTCACTAGGGTCGCTGGAGAGGAGCTGCCACTACTTGGGTTGCCTACGGATGAAGACGCGGGGCTAGCGGTCCCAGAGGAGGTCGACGGGGGCACAGCACAGAACGGCTCGACAGTACTGTTGCACCCTAAATTGCCGGAGTTCTGGACGGCAGTGGAGCCCGAGTTCAGGCAAGTGTTCTCCATTATGTCAGTCGTGTTAATGTCAATGTCACACTGCCCGACTCATGGTGAGGAGGGCCCGGGGCAGCTCGAAGTAGCCCTCGGGGCCGCCTCACCGGGCTCTGCCGCTGCCGGCGACCCTGACCCGGTCTCTCTTTCTCACCCTCTGGGCTCAGAGCCCCCCACCAGGGTTGCCGGAGAGCAGCTGATCCCGCTGGAGACCGCCGAGGACCAGGGTCCAGCGCCAAGGGCCATGAGGAGCTTCACATCCCTCACTGGGGAGGCCACCATGGGAGCAATGAGGTCCCCAATGGGGACCACCGCTAGTGTAACGGTGCCCAACCGGAGCCCACCGCGGGTGCAGCAGAGCCCCAGCCATGGTCCACCATCGGTGAGGTGGAGGCCCAGCCGGGTTCCACCGTCGGCGCGGCAGAGCCCCAGCCAGGGTCCACCGTCGGCACGGCACTTTCTACTCTCGCAACTGGGTTTTCTACTCCTTCCCTCGTGCGCCATAATGCAGCCCACGAGGATTCATGACAGAGTCCTATAATAAAGTACTGTGTAGTTCACCCTTCGCCTCATTATTGTGCCACGTTTTAAGTACATAACAATGGGGGGGGGGGTATTTATGCTTTCCCACACCTGGGACTACGTTCATCATCGGATGGCGGGGGGCATGGCCAGCCCAGTGGATCTGGCAGTTCCACTGGGCTGGCCACTAGGAAAAACAGCTGATAAATGATACTTCACAGCGATCAGCTGTGACACTTCTGAGGAAGACTGTAGATGCCAATCAAAACATGTAAAGGTAAAAACATCTCCTTCTTATCCCTGTCTGAAATAAGAAAAACATAAAACTAATTGAAAAAGAAGACAGAATGAAACTACTCGAACCATTTTTAGTCATGGATTTGGTGAATTTGTGTGAAGAAGAGTTTCTCTTTCCTCTGAGAGTACACATGATCACTTCATACATAAAGACGGGACATAAGACCATAGAGCAGCAGCCCACCACAACCACTCAACTGACTGCACTGTGAAATTTCTTGTGCTAAATCAGCCTGGGCTTCAAAGGAAGAATTGTATTCTTGAGCTATCACAAATGGAACTGAGATTTTCCACACATGCCTTCCTTCCTAAAAGCTAATTATGTCTTTTTTCACATTTTTTTTTAATGCTGAAAGAAAGTTTTAAAGGAAGTTTTAACAAATGTGCACTAAACTTCCCAAAATGTCAAGTGTTTCTCATGTGATACGTTTGAGTGATGAAAGAATCACATAAACTGTTTAAAATATTCATGCATAACAACAATAAGCAATGCTTGTTCTTGTTTTTTAAAGAGTCCCTATTAAGCACTTTTTTCCACACGTTGTCATGGTTTCCAGAGGTGTTTAATGAAATGTCTGCAACAGACTTTGGCTAAACACCTTACAGTTTAATTACTGTAGTGCCATTTTACAGATAGGGAGGGAGCTCTTCTCCACTTGGGCTGTTTTGTAGTGTATTGCTTTATAGGGGTCATTGACTGAAAATGGTGTTTGTAGGTTTTAACCTTCTGAAATGCATCTATTGGTCAAGTGATTATTGAAAAATATCGAAACCCTCAATCCCTGTTTTGACCTTTCTAGGTTTGCCTCAGGACGTCATCAAATGGTAAACCCAGCCCAGCACCATCGTTGATACCCACTTGCTGCTCTATTATTAGCCAGCATAGCTGTCTGCCATGTAGATGGAAGGGAGCCAGAGGTATTAGCTTAAGCGCTAATAGTGGTGCTTTTCTTTAGATTTCAGTCATCCTAATAGATACTGTATCCCTGTTTCCACCTGTTTCATTAATCAACAGTGGACAATATAGCTCATGTCTTCTTCTTTAGTCAGATTGTGCTAAAATATGCTACTGTAGCCCTCATGATTGCATGCCAGCCCTCTCCATCAGCCAGCATATGTGACACAGCTACCATCCCTTGACCCATCCAATGTCGGATGTCCTGTTGCCACAACGTTGTTGGTCTTCCTGTCCGATGTGAACAGCTCAAAATACCCTGTACAAGTCTCTTCTCAATTCAATCGTGTCTCATTATAGTATGTCTAAAGAGATGCATTTTCTGTTCTGCAATTTCCTTCCTGAGCACCATTCTAGTTCCAGTCCTATAGGACCCACTGATTGGTCCTATGTTTCCATGAGACCTTTAGAACTCTCTTATATCACCACATCTCCAATCAGTGGCAGATAGGATATGACTGTGTCGTTTTGGCTTATTTTGTTACATCCTCACTATGACTTTACATTGAACTGTTAGCGCTAGTGTGCTAAGCAGTTCAATCCAGGCGATCCAGGCAGCCTGTCCATCACCTCCTCCCTGCTGAGTTACTGCACCTGTATACACAGAGGTGCTATGTGCCAGCAGATAAGGCAGGCAAATGCTTGGATCCCCAGGCCAGAAGGTGCCCCCCAAGGGCTGACCAGTTTTGATTCACTACAGCAGTGACAATATGAAGAGTTTGCAATGACAGTAGACTCATCCAGAACTCCCTAAAGGGGCCCCACTCCCACCTTTCACTCTTGCAAGTACATGTGAGAGCAGTTGTATCGAAATCTGGAAATGACAGAAAAGGAGAAAAGAAAGGAAGTAGTAAGCAGAGCGAATAATACAGTATTTAATTTACAGTAGCTCAGAGGAGCTTAGTGTGTCCTGCCTCTGCTGATATGACCATGTTGAGTACCTGGTACTTGTTTGCTCAGCTAGAAGGCTGAAAAAAATAAAAACAGCTAACTTGGACAAAACTTCAAATCAAATGAATCAATGATGATGATGATATCAAATGAAACCTATCATGAATGCTGGTTGGAGGGACCCCTGTGAATTTTTGCCTCAGGCCCCAAAAGATTCTAGAATCCCCTGTGTACACAGCTTGTCTTGCCGGGAAGGAGGTGATGGACAGACGGTCTGGATCCGTCCAGTTTTAATCACCATTTTCTATTCACCCCCACTGGAATCCTTGTTCAGTTTACAGCACTTGACCATATATTTCATTCTAGATCAGGGGTATTCAATTACAAAATCAGCTGGGCCACAATTTGAAATCAAGACATATAACTGGGCCACACATGTTCAGCAATCTGTTGAAAATGACAAATTTCAAACCAACACAGATCAATATGACGAAAAATATGCACTTTTATTCATTGTCTTGGTTTTAAATGTGGGCTTGGCACATGACAAAGGCACATCAAAAGTGCATAAAAACACAGTAACAGTGCTGGGGTTGAGCAGAACGAAGTAGTAGAAATATTTTTCCTCTTGAACAACAATTATATAAATAGAATGAAAAAAATAAAATTCTGTAAATAACCATTTTGGTCACATCTTAATCAGGCATATCTCAAAGTACATAAAAACTCAATGTGCACTGTTAGCATTAACATTTCTTTCCCTTTTGAAATAAAATATTCAGGTACATCTCAAAAAATTACAATATCATGAAAAAGTTCAATATTCTTGGTCACTCATTTCAGAAAGTGAAACCCATATATTATTACACAGAGAGTGATATATTTCAAGTGCATATTTATTTCAATTTTGATAATTATGGCTTACAACCCACGAAAACCCCAAATTCACTTTCTCAAAAAATTAGAATATTACATAAAATTAATTTTAAAAAAAATATTTTTTTAACAGAAATGTTGGCCAACTGAAAAGTATGTCCATGTACACACTCAATATTTGGTCAGGGCTCATTTTGGATTAATTACTGTATCAATGTGGCGTGGCATGGAGGTGATCAGCCTGTGGCACTGCTGAGGTGTTATGAAGGTCCAGGTTGCTTTGATAGTGACCTTCAGCTCATCTGCTTTGTTGGGTCTGGTGTCTTTCATCTTCCTCTTGACAATACTCCATAGATTCTCTATGGGGTTTAGGTCAGGAGAGTTTGCTGGCATAACACCTCAGTAGTGCCACAGGCTGATCACCTCCATGCCACGCCACATTGATACAGTAATTAATCCAAATGGAGCCCTGACCAAGTACTGAGTGTGTACATGGACATACTTTTCAGTCAGCCAACATTTCTATTAAAAAGCTATTTTTTAAAATTAATTTTATGTAATATTCAAATTTTTTGAGAAACTGAATTTGGGGTTTTCATGGGCTGTAAGCCATAATCATCCATCCATCTTCTTCTGCTTAATCCTTTTTGGGTAGCGGGGCGCGGGGGGGGGGGTGGTGGGCTGGAGCCTTTCCCAGCATCTTTGGGCGAGAGGCAGGGTACACCCTGGACAGATCGCCAGTCCATCGCAGGGCCAACACAGAGAGACAGACAACCATTCACTCTCACAGTCATACCTAAGGACAATTTAGAATCCCCAGTTTGATGCCAGTTAACCTATCTTGCGTGTTTTTTGGCATGTGGGAGGAAACCAGAGAAATCCCGGAGTAAACCCACGCAGACACGGGGAGAACATGCAAACTCCACACTGATCACTATTGGTCGATGGCTGGGATCGAACCCAGGATCCCCCGGCCAAGGGTGAGTTGCTGTGCTGCCGCAGTGCTAACCACTCCTCCACCGTGCTGCCCCAGCCATAATCATCAAAATTAAAAATTAAAATAAATAAACACTTGAAATATATCACTCTCTGTGTAATGAATCTATACGTATAATATATGGGTTTCACTTTCTGAAATGAGGGACAAAAAATATTGACTTTTTCATAATATATTTTTTGAGATGTACCTGTACTACATCTTGGTCATAATTGACCTTAGCACATCACAAAGTGCATTTAGCTGAATAAAAAAATGAACTGTCAAACCATTAACAAACACTGCATATCCACCATTGTGGTATCAGTCCAAACTGATGATTTTCATCATCAATTTTACGCTTCAGAGTTGACAGTGGCATGTTTTAAGGTGCCTTCACACCAAACGCAAACGGGTAAATTTTTCACATGGCCCGATTACATTATAACTCAATGTAAACATGTGACTAGACATGAATTCACCATCAGAGTGTGATGCAGAAAGGCGAAGTTGCCTTTATAACTTCTGCAGCTGTGTTCAACCTGCTGCTGAAATCCCCAAAATAATGCCATGCTTAGGTTTACATTATCCAACGGGAGGCTCACCTGGGGGTGTTGTCCCTGCCTCTGGGGCTTCGTGGGACCAGTCAATTAATCAAACTTTATTTGTATAGCACTTTTCAAACATTAGATGCTGTGCAAAGTGTTTTACATAGACAGATGATAGATAGGGATGGTGGGTGTTTGCGTCGCTGGCCTTGTTGGCATGTCCGTGGCAGGAGTCCATGGGTGGGTGGCAGCAGCATCCCGATTTACCTGGGGAGTTCCCGGTCCTTCTTCCTCCGGGTGGGTGGCAGTTTCATTTTTGAGCTGGTTTGCTCTCCAATGTTGATGCTTTTGCGCCAATGACAGCAGCGTTTTGGGGCTAGTGCTGTCCCTTGGACACGAGTGCACGATTTCGCGTGTGCTCACCTCTTTACATTGACTGTGGGCATTCATGCCGCCCGTTCGCGTTTGGTGTAGGCTTGGTGTCTTGCCGCTGGCACAGCCACAGTCATAATAATAGAGCCCACGTTTCGGGGTAGGTGCGCTGTGTTGTGGATTGATGGTTGCTGGGCTGTGCGGAGTGTTGCATTTGCTGTCTGTGGTAATTGATGGATTCCTGTGGGGCGTGTTGGCCTTTGCTTCTCTGGCTGGGCCATGGACTGGGCCTGGGTCACTTGGGGGCATGTGGCCCACAGGCCACTAATTGAATAGGCCTGTTCTAGATGTTATTTTAGCTTAAAGTTTTATTTTCCTCAGACTGTGATTAAAGGTAGCTAGCTGAAACTAGCAGTTTAACAACTCATTCATCTATCTAGTACTTCAACTGGTCATATCCCATCAGCCACCGAACACACACACACACACACACACACACACATACACACATACCTGCCCACCAGTGATGCATTATTTTAGTCATTCTTTGAGACAAATCTACATTAGTTGGCTCTGAGCTAGGCAGCTAATGTTAGCAATAATGATGTAAGAGGGCTAAATGAGAGATTTTAAAGTGACAAGCACTGAAACCAGGCATTCTCAGAAAAGCTAAAAAAAAAATAAAATACAAATTTGATGCAATAATAATAATTATGAAAGAAAATTTTAACAAAATATGTTACAAACATTTCATGAAGACATGCATGAGCTGTTGAAATTGATGTTTTTTTAGAGAATGGTCCCAGGAGCAGACACTGAGGCTGACAAGCTCAGTTAAGAGTTTTAACAGTGATTTTATTTACAAAGTGAGACAACATGAACTGAGAGGAACTGGCAACCCCTGCGGAGAAGGGAGAAGGAAATGGTGAGTATTTGATCAGGGCAACTGCAGGTAATAATATTGATAATGTTTTTCTTACTGGTGGAGTTGGAGACAAGCGGTGAGTAATCTTCAGGTTACTGCTCTTCTTCCTCAGGTGCAGTGGAGTAGGATGAGGTAGGGAAGGTGATCTGGTGGAAGCAAGGGTGTAACTTTGTTTCAAACATTGGGGGGTTGAGATCTCTGCCTGTATAAGGATGGTTTTTTTTAAATCTTTTTATTATAGGACTGTCAGGTCATCATGTTACGTCTCTAATTAATGAGGAGTCGAGGTGAGGTTTTGTAGTTTTGTTATTGCATGTGAACAGGAACACAGGAGTCACCACGCTTGCATGAGAGTCACAGCAAAGTGACAAGATGTCTCCCGCTGTGGCCTTTTATACCCCAGGGAGTCACCCCACCACCACCACAGGGTACCGCCATACTAATATACATATAATATCCAACACATCAGTACAGGCAGTTGTCTCCAATGTCCTCTTCTTCATTTTTAAAGGAAAAGGATTTTTTTAAGCAAAAAATGGCAGTATATGTATCCTAGTGTGCAGGAAGAGCACAAGATCGTTAACTCTGGTAAAAGGAGAAGGTTAATTTACCCCTTTATTTTGGCATTCCCATATTAGTAACAGTTGTAAAAATTATTTCAATTCAATTCAATTCAACTTTATTTATATAGCACCATTTCACAACAACAGTCATCTCATAGCACTATCAACTGTAGGGGGAACCCCCACAGTTGCAGAAAGACCCCAGCAATCAGGCGATCCCCTGTGAGCAAGCACTTGGCGACGGTGGAGAGGAAAAACTCCCTTTCCCTTTCCCTTTCCCTAATTTACCAAATCTATATTCAGCCTTGTGATAGTCTTTGCCACTATGAAGCAGCAGCCCTACTTAATACCCATTATGTGTTATTTCAGCACTAGCAGAAATCAAGTTTTGGCAATTGTTACCTGGTTACATGTGCCTCCTGTGCCTCCTCTCTCTCTCTAGTCATCAGTGCTGTCTCTCTCTCCCTCTGGACACCTGTGCTGATTCTCTGGTTACCTTTACCTCCTCTCTCCTCTCCTTCTTGGTTTACCCTGCTGCTGCCACATTCTTGCTCCTTCTTCTTCTTCTTTTAGATTTGATTGGCGGTTGGCAACCAGCTTACAGGTGCATTACTGCCACTGACTTGATTATCATCACTCTATTTCTTTGTATAAGGAGTTCTGAACAACTGTGAAAAAAATTATCCGTCCCTGGACTGTGTCCGAGGCGCGGACGTTTCCCGTAGGAGTTCTAATATAATAAAGCTCAGTTAATGTTCAAATGGTTTAAAAGAGGTATTTCATGGACAATTTGAGGATGTAATTCATGCTAGATTTTTGCCCTTCTTCCCTCTTAATAGCATCTTAACAGTGCAATCAGTATTAACTGAGGTTAATCAAACAGCTGAATGAGGCTTAATCACCATTATTCTTAACTCATTTTATTTTATTAATCAGTTGTGGTGATTAACACATTTATTCTGACAGGACTAATGTTTTGTCATTAATTTACAATGTCACCACTTGCCACCATGTGGCTATTTCTAACCAAGCAGATGAACTAAGGACACTACTGTGATTTAGTCAGCTAAATTATGACAAAAGCAGAGGTATTATGAACACAGCACACTACACGTTGGGTGTGCTGTTTCATTAATGAAATAATAGCAAATCTGTGAGTAGATTTGTGACTTAATCATCCTGGAATTAAAAACTTACTCTGGATTCATTATTCTGACCTGTAATTTTTTACAATGACATTCAGTTTTCAAATTTAGTTTTCAGGTATTCCCCTCAAAGGTAAATAACAAATTTACCTTTACCAAATTTACCAGAAAAAAAAAACATGCAAATTTAGGAGAAAATAGTATAAATTCACAGGAAGAAAGTAGCAACTTGATGATGGTAAAAAAAAATATATAAATATATATAAATATAAATAAATATATGTGTGTGTGTGTGTGTGTGTGTGTGTGTGTGTGTGTGTGTGTGTGTGTGTGTGTGTATGTATGTAGCTGTAGGTGGCTCCTCTGTTTATGTGCACTTTGTGTATTTTCATATCCTTAGCCACTGCCTGACCGGCAGCTGTTAGTCAGCATCGTGACCTACTTTCTCCCACGCTGCTGACAGTCTGTCGTTCCTGCCATGCCCCTCGCTCTCCCTGTCTCCACCAGCTGTTCCCAGTCCCGGTAATCATCTTCTCCGTGCCTCGCCCAGGTGTTCCTTATTTGCCACGCCAGCGGCGTTTGTTCATAAGCAGCTCGTTGCTGGACAGACGCCACTGGATCATTGCACGGGTTCACACGATCGTTTCTTCCCTGTGTAACCATCACATCAACGAAGGACTGTTTTGCGTTCGTCTGGAGAACTGGACTTTTGGGACTGCTTCCCTTGTGAGTAAATTATTAGAGTTTCCTTTGTGTTGCCTTTACGCTGTACTAGAAGCGTTCTTTTCCCGGTAATATCCCGCTTCGCTTCTGGCAGCGTTTCCTCTTCGCTGCATTATTGTTACGCTTAGGCTGTGCCCAGTTTACATTCCCCGCAAGTTTGTGGAGCTACCTGCTGTCTTCCCTGCTTCCCCGAGTGCAGTCAAATGGTATCACTATTCACTGTAACTGTACACTGGCAGTTAATAAATGTGTGTATGGTGAATCCTTGCATTTGAATCCTCCTTTTTCGTTCTCTCCACCGTGCGCAATTGTAGTGCGCAAGGGGGAGGTGATGACGGAATGATCCAGCCTATCAAAAGGATTTAGCGGGTTCACCCACACATTCTTTTTTTCCCCTTTTTTAATATATTGCTTGTTGGGACGTACCTGGTTTTTGAGATGTCGTGGGGCCGACGTTATCCAATGAGCCTCGGTTGGGAATGCTGCCAAGCTCTTATGGACATTGATGGCCTGATATCTTCTGCGAGTGAATATTCCACCCCGGCGGACGTCTTGTGGTATGTCAAGCTGGCGGAGGCAGAGGTTCGGCGATGCCCTCAGCTCTCCAAACATCCTGAGGGGGC
Source organism: Pholidichthys leucotaenia (assembly GCA_020510985.1). Lineage (NCBI taxonomy): Eukaryota > Metazoa > Chordata > Actinopteri > Cichliformes > Pholidichthyidae > Pholidichthys > Pholidichthys leucotaenia. The sequence continues at coordinate 99,946,668 of CM035850.1, read as the reverse complement.
TGAGCGGATTTCCCAGCTGGCAGCACTCCGACGCGAGTACAGCGAGAGGGGGAGGAGGTCCCCGAAGACCGAGCTCGCGCCGAGGGAGGGCGCTCCCAGGATGCCGCTGAGACTGTTCTCCGCCAGGTCTGCGCGCCCGCTCACACCAAACCCAACTCCGCAAACCAACGGCAGCGTCATCCCATATTGAAGCGCTGGGAAGAGCTCTCTCCTCCGTCAGCCGCCATCTTCCCTCCAGCAGCTGTGAGGGCCGCTGAGGTCATCCCAGATACACCCACCTCCGTTGCCATGGAGCCAGCTCCTCCTCCGCCTGTAGAAGAGGGCCGTTTCACCATGGACACAGAGAGGGATGACAGCCTGCCAGCTACAGCAGCTAACATCAAGGGCCGGGATGACAGGCAAGTGTTTTTTCTCTCTTCTCCTCATAATAATAATAATAACAAACCTTGTCTTCTCCCGGGAAAGGGGCCCAGTTACAGCAGTCCGCTGGGATCCCCCTACCGGCTGTAGCTAATAACTCTTTTTCTACCCTTTCTGTGCCTCCTCTGTTCTTTCCTGAGCGTCTGCCAGTTCCATAACTGAGGCGCCAGATGGAGGAGCCGGTGGTTTCGAACAATCCCTTCCTGGAGTCAGCATGGAGAGGTCCCTCTGCAGCCACGCCGGCGGACGAGGAGTGGGCGAACCTGCTCACCTTTGTCAACCGCCGGGTCGAAGAGGTGCGTTATTTGAGGGAGGTTCGAGGATGCACCTCCTCGGCTGTGAGGGTCCCACCTCCTACGCCTGCTCAGCCTGAGGAGTCACCATCCGACAAGGAGTGGGCGAACCTGCTCGACTTTGTCAACCGCCGGGTCGAGGAGGAGCGTCAAGGGACCAGGACCGTCAACACCGTCCTGCCAGCTAGGGGACACCGGGAGAATTCCTCATCGCCTTCAGCAGCCCTTTGCCCTCCAGCTGCCATGAGGTCCGTGGAGCTCACCCCAGTAACGCCCTCCTCCATTGTCATGAAGACAGCTCCTCCACAAGCTGTCGAAGGGACCCACGTCGCCATTGACACTGAATCTTGCCTGTCTCCCGAGGGAGGGGCCCAGCATAAGCAGTCCACTGGATCCTCTCCTCCAGCTGTGTGCACTAACCCATTTTCCCCCCTCTCCGTGTCTCCTCCAATTCACCCCAAGGACCTGTCGGCCCAAGGTCAGGGCCATCAGACGGTGGAGGAGCCCGTGGCTTCGGATGATCCCTGCCCGGAGCCAGTATGAAGAGGCCCCCTGCAGCCTCGCCGGAGGAATCCCCAGCATTGGAGCTGCTGCAGGTGGACAGCAGGACTGCCAACACCATCTTGCCAGCTGCTGAGGCATTTGCAGCAGACTGGGAGCCTGAGCTGGCTCTCCTGGAGGCCTGGCCCGAAGATTCATCACCAGGATCGACGGAGTCCTGGACCACGGTGGAGCTCGAGCTCAGGCAAGTATTCTCTCTGGTTTTTCTGATCACAGTGTTGGAGAGATCTTGTCTGGCTCTAGGTGGGGAGAGTCAGGTGCAGCACACAGCTGCGTCTGAACTTCCCTTGCCGGGCTCCACTGCTGACGGCAACCCTAACGACCCTGTTTCTTCTCCCACTTCTGAGCCATTTTCTAGGGTCACCGGAGAGGAACAACCATCTCCAGAGGTCCTCGTGGAGCCAGTCTCACCACTCGATGATGTCGTGGCTCCAGCTTCCCTGACGTCTGAGGTCATCGTGTGGTCTTCTCTGCAGACCGCTCCGCCGTGGGTCCAGCAGGCTGGTTTCGGACCATCGTGGGGCCTGTGCTCCAGGATTAGCCCGACGTGGGTGCTGCACTCCTGCTCAGACCTGCCATGGAAGCTACCCTCCAGCGTGGGTTCCGCCGCGGGTGCTGCAGAGCCTCTGCCAGAGGCCACCGTGGGTGCAGCGGAGCCAGCCCGGTTGGGGGCCATCGTGGGTGCAGCCAGGCTCCCGCTGGGGTCCATCGTGGGTGCAGCGGAGCCGGCCCGGTTGGGTGCCACCGTGGGTACAGCTAGGCTCCCACTGGAGTCCATTGTGGGTGCAGCAGAGCCGGCCCGGTTGGGTGCCACTGTGGGCCAGCTAGGTACACTGGCAGTTAATAAATGTGTGTGTGGTGAATCTTTGCATTTGAATCCTCATTTTTCCTTCTCTCCACCGTGCGCAATTGTAGTGCGCACGGTGAAGTTATGACATATATACAGCATATTTATTTATTTTCAAAAATTCAGAAATTTAAATGATTTTGCAAATATGTAAGAATAAAGCCTTATTTTCCATCCATCCATCCATCCATCTGCTACCGCTTTTCCGGAGGTCCGGGTCGCGGAGGCAGCAGTTCAAGCAGAGAAGCCCAGACTTCCCTCTCCCCAGCCACCTGCTCCAGCTCTTCAGAGAGGATACCAAGGCATTCCCAGACTAGCTGGGAGACATAGTCTCTCCACCGAGTCCTGGGTCTGCCCCAGGGTCTCCTTCCAGTTGGACGTGCCCGAAACACCTCAAGTGGGAGGCGTCCAGGAGGCATCCTAATCAGATGCCCATACCACCTCAACTGACTCCTTTCAATGTGGAGGAGCAGCGGTTCTACTCTGAGCCTCTCCCGGATGACTGAGCTCCTCACCCTGTCTCTGAGGGTGAGTCCACCAATCCCACGGAGAAAGCTCATTTCAGCCACTTGTATCCACAATCTTGTTCTTTCGGTCATTACCCAAAGCTCATGACCATAGGTGAGAGTAGGAACATAGATTGACCGGTAAATCGACAGCTTTGCCTTAGAACTAAGCTCTCTCTTCACCACAACAGACCGGTACAATGTCCACATCACTGCAGATGCTGCTCCGATCCGTCTGTCAATCTCTCCTTCCATTCTCCCCTCACTCATGAATAAGACCCCAAGATACTTAAACTCCTCCACTTGAGGCAGGAGTTTGTCCCCAACCCAGAGAGGACAATCCACCTTTTTCCAGCTGAGGACCATGGACTCGGACTTGGAGGTGCTGATTCTCATCCCAGCCACTTCACACTCAGCAGCAAACCGTCCCAGCAAGAGCTATAGGTCATTGCTGGATGAAGCCAACAGGACAACATCATCTGCAAACAACAGAGATGAGATCCTGTGGTCACCAAGCATGACACCCTCCATTCCCTGGCTGCACCTAGAAATCCTGTCCATAAAAATTATGAACAGGCTCTGTGACAAAGGGCAGTCCTGGCGGAGTTCAGCTCTCACTGGGAATGCAGTGTCTGTTTAATAAAGCCATCGTTCAGTACAGCTCCTACCTCCGCTGTCCTGATTTCCAGAAACAACATTGGCGACGAGGTAAGCTGGTCTTCTGGAGGAAAACTATTTTCCTGAAGATTGAAGTGTGTTTAGCATCACTACCACTGTTCCTCGCAACCCCAGGTGAGCCACCCATCCCATGGCCTCGTTAGTTTGAGTCGTTCTGCACTTATGTGTTGGTGTTACGCACCCCTCCATAGGGAATTAGTCAGTGGTGCAGTCCCTGACACCTTAGAGTACACCTCCGTTACTAGCCGAGAGCTAGTGAGGAATTCCTCTTTGGCTCGGTGGTAGAGATGTTCAGACCATGGTGTCATGGGTTTGAGACTGGGCCTGGGACATTAGGAGGTGTATGTCTACCTTGCGTAAGGGTGAAAGTGACTTGAGTATGTCCACCTTGACTGAGGGTCGAAACAGACTTCCTGATTCATGATCCCAGGATTAGTAGGCGATTTTGGCCTTGGCCCAGAGAGTGGGTCGTAACAGTTGGCGGTGGACCTGGAGAGACATGGCAAGTTGAGGTTGCATGCAATTTTAATCCACAGCCTGGGTGCCAAGGGGCAGTGGGGCAGCGGATATTCAACAATTTAGAACAGGCGGACATGTATGAGGAGTGCATCACGCTGCTGGCTGGACACTTCATGATGCCCAAAAATGTGCTAGTGAAGAGGATTCATTTCCGCCAGTGCCAACAGTGGACAGGTGAGACGACCCAGCAGTACATTGCGGACCTCCACTGTCTGGTAAGCGTACGCGAGTTTGGTTATTTAGAGGATGAAATGGTGCTGGACCAGCTAGCAGAGCATACCAGCAACCCACGGCTGTGGGTGAAGCTAATCATGGCGCCTGATGATCTACCATTGGTGAAGGTGTTTCAGCTGGAGGCCGCTGACAAGCTAACATCACAACTACGTGAGCCACAGCAACGAGCCCCTTAGTGCATGCAGCTACACCAGCAGAACAACCTGATCACGCTGTGACCTTCTTGGAGGACACCGAGGCGAACACCACGAAACATCATTCATGTGGTAACTGCGGCTCCCCGACACACCATGAGAGAGCGCGATCCTGCCCAGCCAAGGGGCAGCGATGCAACCACTGCAGCAAGCTCAATCACTTTGCCAAAGTGTGCCGAATGTCACGGCTGACATCAAGGCTGCCACCCAGTCCAAAAGAACCACCAACGACTACCATCCATGCTGTGGACTCCAGAGGGACGGCATACATGTGGTGCACAGTGAAGATGAACAGCATTGACTTGTCATTGCTGCTGGACACCGTCGCTGTGAGGTCAGTGATGAATTGGGTTACAGTGAAAAAATTCTTCCCCTACCATCCTATTGGGAAGAATCCAGTGGAGCTGTATGGCTATGGGCACACATGCATCAGCTTAGTAGGGACCTGGTTTACTACGGGTCAAGAGTCCTTCCGGCGTTCATTTTCCAGGTAGCCACACACGGGGATAAATTCCTGGGGTGTGATCTCTTTTACAAACTGGGTTTTACTGACTGTGATAACCTTGGGCTCCGTTTGGTCGCTGATGATGGGGGTGCAACATACACGGATGTGGGTGCAGCCACCCCATGCTTGATACCACAGAGAGAAGACAGCGAGGAGAGGAGGCAGAATCCAGACTCATCTCGTATCTGTGCCTGGTGTCAGCAGCAAGGAGCCGCCGCAGTGCTGCAGGATAGAGAGTTCGTGGCCCAGCAGGATCCAGCGGGGCAACACCAACCGGGGGCATGTCCCGCCACTGGCGTGAAGGGCACACCACCACAACAGCAACGGCATGTGTGATTGAACTGATTGCCGCTCGCAGCGCTGGAATGGGTTCGGGTCTGACAATCTGAGTGCTTGGACCCGAAGCGAGCGAAGGTCCCGTCATCTCCAATGAGAATCACTATGCAGTTGGGGCCAGCCACCTTCCAATTGGCCGATGGATCGAGATGGCATGCCAGCTGTCTGTGAAGGGTGAGAACAACGGCCCCAGAACTGATTCAGCCAGTGTGGGACCCAGACTGGGACTTTGCAGCGGGACTACCATATCCACTGCGCTCAGCGCTTCCAGGGCCGTGCTCATCAAGGGCTCGCCAGAGGCCCCTGAACTGAAAATCTTAGCGGTGACTTTAGAAAACTGTTTAGCAGGGCATGATTGCTTCAGAAGTGGCAGAATAATCCACTCAGTCGTGCAGGGTCAACTGGTGGTCTACCCGGTGGACCAGGTTCCGTTTACTGTATTATGGTAACTGTTGGTTAACAGTGAAATGTTCACAATGTTTTTGAGCTTTCCCAAGGGGGAGGTGAATATTAGATATTCCCCATATTAACAACAGGCAACACGGATGTGAGGGCGCAACCACGGATGACGTCATCATGCCGTGCCTAAATTAGAGGATTGACGGTGGGAGACAGCCTCTTTGGCACTCCGCCTCTATGCCAACACCAGCCTGTACTAGTTTGGGGTTAGCCTGGTAGCTACCATATTGTGACACGTGTTGTTAGCAGTGTATGTTTAATAAAGCCATCATTCAGTACAGCTCCTGCCTCCGCTGTCCTAATTTCCAGACACAACACCAGCCCTTGCCATTTTGGCATCCTAGGCAAGATTAGGAGACCCCCCACACACACACACACACTAGTCGGGAAGCAAAGGTACCTTCCTGAAGCAGCTGGTGTGCCAAAGTGATTCGTCAGTTAGCGGGAAGGTGGCTGGCCCTATCTGAGTGTCAACCTGAATTGGCATTTCCAGAACGGCTGCAGTTTGTGTGAGCGGGTGGGCCAGCGAAACTGGCACCAGTTGTGCACCATGATTGTGGAATGCTTCGCCCGTCGTTTCCTGTCAAACCTCTGCTTCATGCAATGTTGATGTTCAGCCAGCCACCTTGTCGTTAGGGAAGGATGCTGTCATAGGAGCGTCATCCGTTGGGGAGCACAGGCAGTCTAGAGGGGGGTGTATGTCGCATCCTAGCATAAGGAGAGCTGCCCATTGTAGCATGTGGCATTGCTGTATAGTGCAACAAGGTGCTTTGAAGTGCAGCAGGGAATGATAGTCCGTCCACTAGGTGTGCCCTGAGTCCATTTTTCAGGGTTTGTTAACACTAGAAGACCCAGACATTAGCCCTCTTGTGGCCACTTGATGGTCCCCCTATGGGTTTTCTAGCCAAAAAGGCCAAATGGCCCCTCTCTGGGACTTCTAGTGTTAAACCTCTCCACACCCCCATTGGCCTGAGGGTGGTAAAAAGCAATTCTGATGTGCTTGATCCCTCTTTCTTCCATGAATGCTTCGAAGTCCACCGAGATGAACTGTCGGCCATTATCTGTGAAGATAGTGTTGAGTACACCCCAGCGAGCGAACAGGGAGGAGAGAAAATCGATGACCACTTCTGTAGTGACCAAGCCAGTGTGTAGTACCTCAGGCCATTTAGAGTGAAGGTCATAGGCTACCAATAAGAAGCACTGTTGTTGCGGGATGCCGTGGAGTTCGCCACAGATGTCCAGCCAGAGGTCTGTCCACTGTCCATGGGGTAGGTGGCCATGGCAGAGGTTGTAAAGGTGGGGGTGGTGGTAAGCCGGTCTTGCCACTAGCCAGGCAAGCCGTGCAGTCCTTCACCATAGTTTCCATGTCCTTGTCGATACCTGGCCACCAGACCGAGCTTCTGCAACACTGTTTGACTCTCACAATGCCCAAGTGTCCTTTGTGTACCATGGTCAGGATGTGGCCCCTCAGGGCTTCAGGAAAGACCGCTCAGAGCCCCCTTGCCATGCATGTTGTTCCAGCACGAGAGATCATCTTTGACCCTGTGGAAGGGTGCAAGTTCCTCTAGTACCTTAGATGGCCAACCCTCCTAAATAAAGGTGAGTAGTCGAGTCAGTGTAGGATCTTGTTCGGATGCAGTTTGGAGCTGCTGCAATGAGACAGCGGTTTGGAAGGGCCTGTGCAACTTGAGGATCAGCTGCAATTCCAGAGGGTCTCGGTTGGTGTCTGGGGGGGGGGGGGGGCCGGAAGTAGCCCGGGAGAGTAGGTCCGCTACCACGTTCTCCCTGCCAGGTGTGAACTAGGCGGTGAAGTTGTATGCTTGCAGTCTTTCTGTCCACCTGTAGATGCGTAGTGGTTTGTGTCCTAATCCTGACATCTCTAACATGACTGTGAGGGCCCAGTGGTCTGTTTGAAGTGTGAAGTGAAGCCCATACAGGTACATGTGCCATCTTTCGCATGTCCAGACGCAAGCTAGGGCTTCCCTCTCCCCCACTGAGTACCTCTGTTCCGTTAGTGAAAGTGACCTTGAGGCAAAGGCCGCCGGATGCTTGGCCCCTCCTTGGAATTGGAATGGGACAGCATGGCCCCTTTGGAGGTGTTAGAGGTGTCATAGGTCACAAATGTGGGGTTCTGCAGGTCAAAGTGGGCGAGCACAGGTGGTGAGGTGAGCTGTGTTTTGAGTCAATGGATGGCAACGGAGCATTTTTATTAATTTATTTTTTATTAAACCTTTATTTTACCAGGTATAAAACCAATTGAGGTAAGGACCTCTTTTACAATGGTTCCCTGGCCAAGATGACAGCACTTATAAAAACACCAATTACAAAACAACACAGAGGTTCAAAATAACCTGCGGGAGTCCACAACCAAGACGCATCCTGTTTCAGGAGGGCGCGTAATGGTTCTGTTGTCTCTGAGTAGTAGGGAATAAAATGCCCGTAGAAGGTCGTCATACCCAGGAATGAGGAAAGTTGGAAGGGGCATGATGGTTCAGGTAGGCGTAATATTGCCTCGACGTTCGAGTGCAGTGGACTTAGGCCTCCAGCTGTCAGGCAGAACCCCACAAACTCCATGGTGGGTGCCACAAAGATGCACTTTTCCCCGTTCAACTTGAGGTCGTGACTGGCCAGCACCTCCATCACCTTGGAGAGGCGGGCACCGTGTGAAGATGTTGCGCTATGCACCACAATATCATCCACGTACACTACCACACCCGGAAGACCAGCAAAGATGGTGGCCATGATCTTCTGGAAACAGCTAGGTGCACAGCTGAGGCCGAAAGGCTTGCGGGTGTAGTGAAAAATCCCTACGTGGGTCACAAAGGGCATGAAGTTGCGGCTCTCTGGGTGTAGGGGAACCTGAAGATATCTTTGGCAGAGGTCTAGTTTGGAGAAGACCTTCGAGCCATGGAACATGGTGGCTAGTTCCTCCATCGTGGGCAGGGGATATTTGTTGAGGATCACCGCCTTATTTACCATTCTAAGGTCTATGCAGGGTCATAGACGCCCAATTTTTTCTTTGCCACCACCAAGTTGGAGATCCAGGGGGAAGCATTGATTCGTTCGATGATGCCCACATCCAAGAGTTTCTGCAGCTCCGCTGACTTCATCCCGTAGAGCAAGGGGCAGCTGGCGAAGGGGTTGGATGACTTGTATCCAATCCAGTCTTGATCACTTTTTCATTTATTTAACATTGTGATATTGGGATTTTTTTTTAAATAAATTTTTGTTAATGTCGTGAAAAGTGATAAGCAGATCAACCTGAAAACACTCAGGCAAGCACAACTTGTAATGTTCTGTCAGATGATGCATTTTAATTACATTCTAATTGGTGGAAAAAGCCTTGGCTGAGGTATGTGCTCTCCAAGTTCCCTCCCTTTTGCTTCAAAGCTGAGGCTGAAAAATTAGATTTTCCACACTCAACCGGCCATAGCTGGTTAAATGAAGGGTCCTGAAGAGAAAGTTTACTTACAGATGTTTTCCAAATAATGTCTTACAAATCACTGGTGATCTGTCCCTGCCTCTCACCCAAAGATGCTGGGATAGGCTCCAGCACCCCCGCAACCCGAAAAGGATTAAGTGGTAGAAGATGGATGGATAGATGGAAGATGGATGGATGGATGGATGGAAGTCATACAAACCACAGTTCCACTGAAGTTGGGACACTTTGTAAAATGAAAATAAAAACAGAAAACAATGATTTGCAAATCCTGTTCAACCTATATTCACTTGAATACACAACAAAGTCAAGATATTTAATGTTCAAACAGATAAATCTATTGTTTTTTGGGGCTTTTCTTTGTAAAGTTCACACATTTTGAATTTGATGTATGCAACACATTCCAGCAAAGCTGGGAAAAGGGCATTGTCTCACTGAAATATGCGGCGGTGTCCCTGAAAAAGACGTTGCTTGGATGGCAGCATATGTTACTTCAAAACCTGTATGTACGGTTCAACACTAATAGTGCTTCCACAGATGTGAAAGCTACCCATGCCATGGGCACTAACACCCTCTCCCCCCCGTACCAACATAGATGCTGCCTTTTGAACTTTGCGCAGATAACAATCTAGATGGTCCTTTTTCCTGTTTAGCCCGGAGGACATGATGTCCATCATTTCCAAAAACAATCTGAAATGTGGACTCATCTGACCACAGCACACTTTTCCACTTTATGTCAGTCCATCTCAGATGAACTCGGGTACAGAGCAACTGGTGGCATTTCTGGGTATCATTGATATATGGCTTTCACTTTGCATAGCAGAGTTTTAACTTGCACTTGTAGATGTAGCAGCAAACTATGTTAACTGACAATGGTTTTCTGCGGTTATCTGCGGTTATCTGCGCAATATTGCCAAGATCAGGAGCATCTTGTCTCTGGGTGATGCTGAGAAACTGATTCACATCTTTGTCAGTTCGTGATTAGATTATTGTAATTCCCTATTATCTGGTTGGCCTAAAGTATCTTTAAAAAATCTTCAGTTGATTCAAAATGCTGCTTCTAGAGTTTTAACTGGTTCTAGAAAAAGAGATCATATTTCCCCGGTTCCGTCCTCCCTCCATTGGCTTCCCATTGAATTCAGAATCAAGTTTAAAATCCTTCTTCTTACTTTCAAAGCTCTTAACAATCTGGCCCCCCAATATATAAAAGATCTGATATTACCTTACCATCCTAATAAAGCATTACGCTCCCAAAATGCTGGCTTACTTGTGGTGCCCAGAATCTCCAAAAGTACGGTGGGAGGCAGAGCCTTCTGCTACCAAGCCCCTTCTCTCTAGAACCAGTTACCGCTCTGGGTCCGGGAGTCAGACTCAGTCTCTGTTTTTAAGAACAGGGTAAAATCCTTCCTTTTTAATATAGCTTTCATTTAAGGAGGGTTTTTGTGTCTTTTAACCCCACTCTTTGTCATGCGGTGGCCCTCGCGAGCCACCATAAGATGCCAAAAGTCACCAGTGAAGTTTGCATTGATGTTTATTAACGAGCAAAAGATAACATAAAGCAATGAGCCACGGTGGGCTAAAACATACAACACTAGACACAGGCGATCATAAGGCTAACACGAAGCACACTTATGATCACGAACATGGAACACTCGTTGACGTCCGAGCCGAGGGACGCTCGCTCGACGTCTGGCAAGGATAAACGTTAACGTGGAATCATAGACCAGGAATAGTTGACGTTGCGTTGACGAGACTGCTGCATTACTCTGCTCCCAGAGCCCACTTAAATGCAGGGCTGCTGATGAGCCGCTAATGCAGCACAGCTGTCAGGCTTGACAGCAGGAAGCCCCTCCAAGCGCTGTCACAATAAAGGCTCGGGGAGCCAGAAGGTAAACACTGCTGTCAAACCTGGCGGAGATGATGCATGGCCCGAGCGCGGACGAAATCGGCGCTCGGATCACGACACTCTTGTTCTATTGTTATCTGAGCCATACTGCTGGTTGACCTCCAGTATTGTACTTGGCATCTTACTGCTATGTTCTTTATGTCTGTCCTTTCCATCCTCCCTATCCCCTCATCCCCAGCCAGTCGCAGCAGACGACTGCCCCTCCCTGAGCCTGGTTCTGCTAGAGGTTTCTTCCTTCCAGATGGGAGCTTTTCCTCTCCACTGTCGCTTAGTGCTTGCTCATAGGGGATCGTCTGATTGCTGGGTCTTTCTGTGACTGTGTGTTTTTTTTTTTTTTTCTGCACTGTGGTGCCACGAGACGGCTTTTATTGTGATGTGGCGCATTATAAATAAAGCTGAATTGAATTGAATTGAATTGAATCATTGATATATGGCTTTCGCTTTGCATAGCAGAGTTCTAACTTGCACTTGTAGATGTAGCAGCAAACTGTGTTAACTGACAATGGTTTTCCAAAGTCTTCCTGAGCCCACCTGGTAATATCCTTTACAGAATGATGTCGGCTTTTTAATGCAGTGCTACCTGAGGGATCAAAGGTCATGGGCATTCATTGTTAGTTTTCGACCTTTCCACTTATATGCAGAAATTTCTACAGATTCTCTGAATCTTTTGATTATGTTGTGGACTGTAGAGGATGAAATCCCTAAATTCCTTGCAATTGTACATTCAAAAATGTTCTTAAACTGCTGGACTATTTGCCCATGCAGTTGTTTACAAAATGGAGAACTTCACCCCACCCTTGCTTGTGAACGACTGAGCCGTTCAGGGATGCTTCTTTTATACCCAATTATGACACTCAGCTATTTCCAATTAACCTGTTCACCTGGGTCTGAATGTTCTAAAAAGGTATTTTTTGAGCATTCCTCAACTTTCCCAGTCTTTTCTTGCCCCTGTCCCAGCTTTTTTGTTTGGGATGTGTTGCAGTTATCAAATTAAAAATGAGGGAATATTTGCACAAAAACAATAAAGTTTAACAGTTTGAACATTAAATATTTTGTCTTGTAGTGTATTCAATTGAATATAGGTTGAAAATTATTTGCAAATCATCGTATTCTGTTTCTATTTATGTTTTACACAACATCACATCTTCACTGAAATTGATGTTTGTATTAAATTAAAGTGATGCAATATTGTCTAAAAGACCAGTTTCTATTTAAAACTAAGCTAAACACTAACTAAAGTGGACCATGAAGGACCAGAGAAGCACAGCTGCACTTTTCTTTCAAGTAGATGAAACTAAAGGCATTAATGAGGCCTCTCATCAATTTGATACAGCCCTGAATTTGGGCCAAGAACTTTCTTCAGATTAAGAGTGTGAAACTGTACAATTCTTTTGGCATTTACTAGACTCATGAGCAGCCAGCTGATCCCGGTGGTTTCTCTGCTGGTATTTGAGTGGTGGCATTCCAGCGGCTTCACATCTTCTGGACAATCAAATAGAAATCACGGCATTTCAACTCACCCGAGGCTGTCTTCAGGACCTTATTTAATCTTATTTCATGCTCAAAAGTTGAGGAGCAAAAAATAGATACATTTTTTTAAAAGAATGAGCCTCTGTCCCTAATCTTGAGGAACCAGAGCTTTTTACTAGTGCTATTTCATATTATAAACACTGTACGAATTATGAAGATCATTGAAAGATCTTGGCGATAACTGAGAGACGTTTGAAAGATCATTGAGAGAGCTGACCATGTTTTCATCCATCAACGATCTCCACCCCTGTGTAAAGTGGGTATAAATTAAAAGTATACTTGAGCATAAACCTACTATACTTGGAGTACACTCAACATTTATGATGTAAGAAAATGTAAGAGATAGGGTGAGATGGAGGCAGATGCTCCACTGTAACAACCCTAAAGGGAGCAGCAGAAAGAAGAAAAAGAAGAGTAAACATTTAAGTTTTAATATGTACTGCAAATATACTACAAGTGAACCTACAGATATACTCCATAGTTCACTAGAAATATACTTCTAGAATATTTTTAAGTTCATGAAAGTATACTTTTAAGCATAATTGTAGTACGCAGCTGACTTCTTGTCATGTTTCATACAATAGGTACGTTAACAATAGGTAACAACCAGCAGACTTGTAGAGGTAGTCCAGAGATATTTTGATTGTTGGTATGTGACTTCAACGTCAACAGTATATTTATGTTAACAGTCAACAAAAATAACATGGAGGTATAGCCCCCTGTGACTGACTTCTCACTCAGTGATTTTGTCATGAACTTGGGTTTGGTGTCCCAAACCCAGTCCTGACACTAGGGCCATTTAGTTTCTTTCCATTGTTTATTTTCCATAACGCGCTTCAGGGAGCCCTTTGGGTCCTCTGGTTCCTGACAGCTCGGCCACGCCCCCTCCTCCTGTCAGTGCACCAGCTGTTCCCCATTACACACACACACACACACCTCCATTCATCATCATTCACATGCTCAGACACTCACTCATGCACACCTGTCTTCTATTTTGTCCAGCCCACGCACTTTCACACCGGCGGTCTCTTTCCTCATTAGTTTGGTTATTACTTAAGCTCTGTTTGAGTAGGAAGAGATCATCGGATCATTGTGCTTCGTAACCACAGTTGCTGTTTCCCCTGTGTATACTAGCCTCCACTCCTTATGTTACTTTCAGCCTGACTGTCCCTTCTCTAACGTTACCTGACACCCGCTCGTTGCCTGACGTTAGCAGCTGTTCCTGTCTACCTGCACTTCGGAAAGCACGGACCGCCTCAGACCGCTCCAGCTCGTAAGTCTCTTTGCCTTTCTCCCCGTGCCATGCATCGGCACTAGGCATTCTCCCCCTTGGGCTGTGGAGCATCTGAGAGGTGTCCCTGCTTTTCCAGAGCCCTCCATGATTGATTAGCTCATCACCCTGTTTATTCATCTCAACTGTTTGCTGGACTGAACTCCTTATTTTTGTTGTTTAATAAATTGCGCTCGACTATCTCTGCTTGTGGGTTTTAATTCCTCCCTCTGTGCGCTGTGTAATGGCGCACGAGGGATCATAACAGAATGATCCGGCCCGTAAAAGAAAACCCAGCAGCATTGTCGTGCATTTTTCTTTGTCACCTTTTTCCTTTTTTCCCCTTCCGAGCTACGCGATGCAGGTCTGGACAGACGAGGAGCTGAGAGCGCAGGACCCCCTGGAGCAGGATCGCTTCTCTGCTCAGTGACCGCAGTCTCCCGAGGACGTTCGGCTGGTGCGGCTCACGGCTGAGGACATCATGTGGCGTCATCCCGACCTCTGGCTAATTCTGAGGGTGGTCGACATCATCTCTGTCCTCTTCCCCCAGCCAGACGCGGAGTCGGAGTGGGCCTCCCTGACGTTGGAAGAAGCCCCTCGCGGAAGAAGAAACCACCCTCCTCCCGTGGCTTTCCCAATCCTGCATCATTCCTTGAGCCTGGGTACGTTCCATCCACTGTTGTTATGGCAGAGGAGGAGAAACGGGCTTTGCTAGCCCAGACTGACCGCCAGAAGGAGGAGGAACACCGCGAGAAGGAGGAAGGGAGACGCACTTCGCTGGCTGAAACTGCCTCGTCCTCCGGACCAGGGTCCACCTAAACTGAGTTCATTATGATGGAGGAGGAGAGACTGGCCCTATTAGCACAAATTGACCATCAGATGGAGGAGGAACGCCGCGAGAGGGAGGAGCAGAGGAACTCGGTCTGGGCATTTGTTCCCCCTGCAACTACTTCTCCCTTAACCTTCACATCCGCCGAAGTGGAGGAGGAAGATTTTCCCTCTTCCTCACCTTCCTCTGCGCCTGTTTGGGAGGCTCCTTTGTCTTATACTGAGGAGTTCAGGCCTGGAGTGGACAATCAACGGAGAGGAGACGCCCCGGATGCCACTGGGAATGTCAAGAGCCAGGAGAACAGGCAAGTTCTTTCTCAGTTAATTTCAATTTTTGATGAACAATTTTGCCTGTCCCCTGGCCAGGAGACTTGGGGTTTGCAGTCCCCTGAGTACCCTTTTCCAGCAGCATGTCATGATTTTTCACCTGACCACTCCGAATCCCGTCTGTGCCCCTAGGAGTTTGCCGATCCCAGAATCAAGTCACCAGAGGGGAGAGGAACCTGAGGCCCTGGAGGATTCAGCTCCAGGGTCGGCGGGGAGGCAATCCCTGGCCACCATGCCAGATGGGCCACTGGCATGGGGGACAGCGCACAGGGGCATGGAGACTGCGACAACAATCTGAATCTGTTTTTTAATAGGTTTGACCAACCGCCCTCCCCCCCCGACTGCACAACAACCACTGCTGCCTCTGAAGACGTCAAGTCCTGCTGCCCACTCCCCACTCCACCATCACCTCCCCACTCCTAACACACAGCCCCCCAACCTGACCCTCACTAAGACCCAGGTGAGGACGGAGCTGAGGAAGATCAAGGCGAGGAAGGCGTCGGGACCGGACGGCATCAGTGCAAAGCTCCTCAAATCCTGTGCAGACCAGCTGTGTGGGATTGTGGAGTACATCTTCAACCTGAGCCTGAAGCTGGGGAGGATACCACAGTTGTGAAAAACATCTTGTGTGGTACCTGTACCAAAGACTTCCCACCCCAAAGATCTGAACAGCTACAGACCAGTGGCCCTGACGTCCCACATGATGAAGACCCTGGAGAGACTACTCCTTGCTCACCTCTGCCCCCTGGTGGGACCAGCGATGGATCCACTCCAGTTCGCCTACCAGCATGGTATTGGGGTGGAGGATGCGGTCATCTTCCTCTTTCACCATTCTCTGTTCCACCTGGAGAAGCCCAGGAATGCAGTGAGGATCATGTTCTTTGACTTCTCCAGTGCTTTCAACACATCCAACCGATGATCCTGAAGGACAAGCTGCTGTGCGCAGGGGTGGACCAGCACCTGTCATCATGGATCCTGGAGTACCTCACAAACCGGCCACAGTTTGTGAGAACCCGGGACCGTGTTTCCGACACGATATTCAGTAGCATGGGACCCCCCCAGGGAACGGTTTTGGCTCCCTTCCTGTTCACCCTTTATACTGCGGACTTCTCACACAACACAACACACTGCCATCTACAGAAGTTCTCTGACGACTCTGCGATTGTTGGCCTCATCTCCAACGGAGATGAAGCTGAGTACAGAGGGCTTATCCAGGACTTTGTGGACTGGTTCCATCGGAACTGCCTCCAGATCAACGCGAGGAAAACTAAGGAGCTGGTGGTGGACTGCCACAGGCAAGGACAACCCCTCACAGCACCAGTAAACATACAGGGAACAGACATTGAGATGGTGACATCCTACAAGTACCTGGGTGTTCATCTGAACAATAAACTAGACTGGTCACACAATACTGACGCACTCTACAAGAAGGGACAGCGCAGGCTGTTCCTACTGAGGAGACTCAGGTCTTTTGGTGTACAAGGGGCGCTGCTGAAGACATTCTACGACACGGTGGTGGCATCAGCCATCACTTTTGGAGTGGTCTGCTGGGGCAGTGGCATTACAGCAGCCGATAGGAAGAGACTGAACAAACTGATCAAGAAAGCTAGCTCTGTCCTGGGGCAGCGCCTTGACCCAGTGGAGGAGATGGGAGAGAGAAGGATGGTGGCTAAACTGTCATCTCTGCTGGAGTCCGAGTTCCACCCTATGCAGGGCATACTGAATGCACTAAGGAGCTCATTTAGCAGCAGACTACATCATCCTAGGTGCACAACCGAGAGGTTTTGCAGGTCCTTCCTACCAACGGCTGTCAGACTGTATAACCTAAGCAGGGCTGCTCGCAGAGATAGCAAAAAGACATGACAACCTAATAGTATTGAATGCAAAAGACACAATAGACTTACACAATGGTCCCCTCCGGTATACAACTAGGAAAATACCGGTAGCTACGGAGGGTGACAATATGTATGGGTACATAATCATACCATGTAGGATAACTAAGTAGACAGTTATGCTGTTTCATTCCATCTAGCTACAATGCTCCGCACTGTGTGTTCATATATTTATATATTTATTCCATCTAGCGACAATGCTCCACACTGTGTGTTTATATATTTACATATTTATTCCATCTAGCTACAATGCTCCGCACTGTGTGTTTATATATTTACATATTTATTCCATCTAGCTACAATGCTCCGCACTTTGTGTTTATATATTTACATATCTATTCCATCTAGCTACAATGCACTGCACTGTGTTTATATATTTACATATTTATTCCTTCTAGCTACAATGCTCCGTACTGTGTTTATATATTTACATATTTATTCCATCTAGCTACAATGCTCCGCACTGTGTGTGTTTATATATTCACATATTTATTCCATCTAGCTACAATACTCCGCACTGTGTTTATATATCTATACATTTATTCCATCTAGCTACAATGCCCCGCACCGTGTGTCTATATATTTATGTTTATATGTACATATGTATACTCGCTGCTCTTGTTTTTTCTTGCCTTCTGATTGTTGCTCTGAGTGTTGCTATCCCTGTGCTGTTGCAATCCTGGAATTTCCCCATTGTGGGACTAATAAAGGCTTATCTTATCACGCCTGCGGTGAGGGCCACCACAACAGAGTCCTCTAGCGGACCAGACCTCCAGCCAACTGGGTCCCAGATGTTGTCGTCAGGATCGAAGGAGTGCTGGACGGTGGTGGAGCTCGAGTCCGGGCAAGTGCTCTCATTTGTTTCTCTCCCTTGTAAATTGGAGCAGTCTTGTCTAGCTCTTGGTGAGGAGAGTCAGGTGCAGCCCTCGGCTGCATCCGATCTTGCCTTGCCGGGCTTCGCTGCTGCCGGCGACCCTAACCCCTCTCTTCCTGTCATACCCGAGCTCCTTCCTAGGGTGGCCGGAGAGGATCCACTGCAACCTGGGGTGCCCGCGGATGACAACGATGTGGGTCCAGCCGCCCTGGGGAGGGCCAGCGTGGATACAGCACCTCACAGACCTCCAGAGCCTGCGCACTCCAGATCACCGGAGTCTTGGACGGCGGTGGAGCCTGAATTCAGGGAAGTGTCCTCCATAATGTCTCTTGTGCCTATGTTGAGGTCACACTGCCCAAATCATGGTGAGGAGGGCCTGGGGCAGCTCGCCACAGCTGCCAGGCTCACCTTACCGAGCTCTGCCGCTGCCGGTGACCCTGACGCAGTCTCTTTCTCTCTCCCTCTGGCTTTGGAGCTCCTTGCCAGGGTCGCCGGAGAGCAGCCTATGCTGCTGGAGATCGCCATTGAGGTTGCAGAGCTCCAGCCGGAGTCCACCGTGGGTGCTGCAAAGCTCCAATCGGGAGTCACCGTGGGTGCTGCAGAGCTCCAGCCGGGAGCCACTGCAGGCATTGCAGAACTCCAGCCAGGAGCCACCGTGGGTGCCGCAGAGCTCCAGCCGGGAGCCACCGCGGGTGCAGCGTTGGCCCGGTCTGGTTCCACCAAGGGTGCAGCGTTGGCTTAGTCGGGGTCCATCGTGGATGCAACGCAGGCCCAGTTGAGGCTCACCGCGGGAGCAATGAGGTCCCGGGAAGGGGCCACCGCCAGTGCAACGTTGTCCCAGACCAGGACCATAACGGGTGCAGCTATGTCCCAGACCGGGAGCATTGTGGGTGCCACAGTCCTCCTGCCCGAAGCCTCGGAGGGCGGGGAAGCTCCTTCCTCGTCGCTTGACATCGTTGTGGTTCCGGCGCCTCTGCCACCTGCGGCTGTGGGGGTTCCTATTCTTCAGTCCGGTCACCCACCTCTAAGTTCCCCGGTGGGTAGGCCACCCCCTCGCTTTCCCCTCCGGTCCTGGTGGCTCAACAACACTGGCCAGCCACCCGAAAAATTTGGTCTTCGGGTTGGGTGGTCCATCGGTCTTAGCAGGATGCCTGACGCTGTTCAGCGGGCCGCCTGCTGGGCTTGGGACTCTGGCAGGCCACCCGGTCAGTCACCTCTCGTCTTGCCTGGGGCCTGGGACGCCAGTTGGCCCCCTGAACTTTGGACTTTGGGTAGGGGGGTCAGTGTCCTAGGTTGGGGGGCTGTTAGGAGATTCACCTCACTTTATTTGTATGTTATTATTGTATTATTTACCTGTTGCTTCCCTCCTAACCTGTTTTCCCCCACCTCCCACCCTGGTTGGTTGTTTTCCTCTTGGGGGGGGGGGTTCCTTATTGTGTTTTTGTGTTTTTTCTTCTGGTGTCACTAGAGTGTCTGGGACCCACCCCTTGAGGGGAGGGGCCCTGTCATGAACTTGGGTTTGGTGTCCCAAACCCAGTTCTGACACTAGGGCTATTTAGTCTCTTTCCATTGTTTATTTTCCATCAGGCACTTCAGGGAGCCCTTTGGGTCCTCCACTCCCTGACAGCTCCCTGCTTTTCCGGAGCCCTCCGTGATTTGCTCATCACCCTGTTTATTCATCTCAACTGTTTGCTGGACTGAACTCTTTATTTTTGTTGTTTAATAAACTGCACTCGACTATCTCTGCTCGTGGGTTTTCAGTCCTCCCTCTGTGCGCTGCGTAATGGCACACGAGGGATCATAGCAGATTTATATTAATATGGATGAAATAAACAGAATAGTAGTACTACTAGGGCATGCAGGTGCAGTCATAATCATCAAAATTAAATAAAAAAGGCATACAATGTTTCACTATGCCTGTCAGGAACATCCCCCCCACCAAACACAAGCCATAATTTAGACGTTGTATTTTGAGCTTAATCAGGTTCATTGGTCCAAGATTTAATTTAGCCCACACATAGATACTGAAAATTGGGCTTTGTTAGTCCATCTGGACCACATTTAACCCAAAAAATAGATGCTGAAAATTGGGGTGTGTTAAGTCCATCTACCACAAACCATATTTAATCTGAAAAAAAGTTGTTGAAAATTGGGTAAAAAAAAGTACTATAACTGTGTTGTTTAGTCCACAGGATTTGGCCCAAATTTATCCTCAAAATAATTTTTTGCATTTGGTGATAGTGGTGGGGGTCTGTCTCTCAAAAGTCAAATATGCTTTTACAACCACTGGGAGTCTTTGCTAAAAGTGCTTTATAAAAATGCATATTTTTTAGCAGCTTTTTTTTTTTTAAAGTTTGACATTTCACATAATGCTAGTTGTTAGATAGTCCCCATATTAACAAACAGGCAACATGGATGTGGGGGTGCAGGCACGCATGACGTCATCACGCCGTGCCTGTATTAGGGGACTGATGGTGGGAGACGACATATTTGACGCTCGGCCTCTATACCAACACCAGCCTGTACTTGTTTGGGGTTAGCTTAGTAGCTACTGTACTCTGACACGTGTTGTTAGAAGTGTCTGTTTAATAAAGCCATCGTTCAGTACAGCTTCTGTCTCCGCTGTCCTCATTTCCAGACACAACATTGTTAACGAGGAAAACTGGTCTTCTGGAGGAAAATTAATTATTTTCCTGAAGATGGAAGAGTGTCTAGCACCACCACCGCTATTGCTCACAACCCCAGGTGAGTTGCCCATCCCATGGACTCGCTGGTTTGAGTTATTCCACACGTACATGTTGGCAGTGAACCTGGAGAGACGAGGCAAGTTGAGGCTGCGAGCAATTTTAATACACAGCCTGGGTGCTGAGGGGCAGTGGATATTCAACAATTTAGGACAGGTGGACACGTATGAGGAGTATATCGCGCTGCTGGCCAGACACTTCACAGCGCCCGAAAGTGTGCTGGCGAAGAGGATAAGTTTCCGCCAGCATCGACAGCGGACGGGTGAGACAACCCAATAGGACATCACGGACCTCTGCTGTTTGGCAAGCATATTCCCAAGCAGTCTTCCATCCAAGTACTGTGGGCCCATTCATTTTCCATTGGCTCATTGAATGTTTTGGGTGTGCTGGTGCTGCAGCCAGGTGGCTTCACTTGTGCCGGCCAATGATTCTTCCGGTTTTTCTACAGAGATCAGTATATGGGGCTTAAATCGAACAAAATAGCCATTGAAATGAATGGCAAGAGCAAAATTATCTTTTGATCCCAATCAAATTATGCCACAAGTTACACATATGATGTTTGTCAATTTAAAAGATAATTTTCCATGTAATTAAAGTTGTTGGCTGTCGTATAATAACAGAGTAATATTTAGTTTTTGTTTAAACGACTAGCGGACAACTTCCATCATCTCACATCACTAAACTGTAATCGTGTTTAGCAGAATGCTCATGTCTTTTCTTTTGATCAGAGTTTAAAAATGTAATTTATTCAAAGTTTTTATGGTGACTATGTTTACTATAAATTTGCTGTTCCTTATGCAGAATGCATATGTATTTTCCTCTAATTAGAGTTTATCAAATGCTGTTATTCAATGCTGACTGTGTTTACAGTAAATTCACTGCAAACAAAAATAAATCTATAAAATTATACTGTTATCAAACAGCCTCTCTTTTACACAATGTGGTAGGTTGCCAGTTGGGTTTTTTGAGCTTGTTTCCATAGAGCTGGTTGCTTGTTTCTCTCACGAGATCTGGGAAAACTGGCGGTAAAAGTACACATGACGTTTCGCATTCTACAGTGGAGACAAGCTTTCCCTGAAGCTTTACGCTTTACCTGAAGCGTTTGCTAAGCTAACGCTATCACTATAGCTAACGCCATAGCTAGTTGTAGCACCTAACACCAACACAAAGAAGCGACTCTGTCCCCGGTGATTGAGGCTCGCTGGAGGAACTAACCGAGGCAACAGTTGGACGGGAGCCGGATCAGAGTTCAAGTACAGCGGTGGTAGGAGACGGGGACCAGTGGAGGACCACCGGGGCCCCAGCCGGATAAGAGCCAGAATCGGAGCCCAGTTACAGCGGCGGGGCTCAGCGGAGGAACTACTGAGGAAGATGGCGGTAGGTGGCGGGGCTCAGCGGAGGAACTACCGGGACCCCAGCTGGACAGGAGCAGGATCGGAGCTCAACTACAGCGGTGGTGGGCAGCGGGACTCGGTGGAGGAGCTGCCGGTACCCCAGCTGGATAGGAGCTCAATTGCAGCAGGACTAGCAGCGGAGGGGGCTAGCTGAGGCCCAGCTGGATTCGAGATCGGTCAGATCGGATACCGGCAACACCAGCAGAGATTGTTTTACTATCAACAGGTCAGTAAAAATGCCACCAAAGAAGGAGGAAATGGAAGAGATCAAAAAATCTCTGAACTTCATGTCAGAAGAACTGACCAAAGTGGCTAGTCAGCAGGATAAACTATTAGGGCTAATGGAAGAAGTCCGAGAATTAAAATTAACAATTAAGGAAAAAGACAAAAAAATTGCAGACTTGGAGCGACGCGTCAAGGATCTTGAACAATGTTCTCGTATGGATGATCTAATTATAAGTGGACTAGACATTAAATATCAATCATATGCTCATGCTACAGCAGGAATGAGAGGTGAGGAGGCTCCTCTCAGTGAGTCAGTCTCCCTGGAAAACCAGGTGCTTCAGTTCCTTGAAAGTAGAAATATAAAGGTTGAAGCAAATGCAATTTCAGCCTGTCATGCTTTACCCAGAAAGGATAATAAAACAAAGAAATCAATTGTGATGCGTTTTATGAACAGAAGGGTAAAGAATGACATACTGAGGCAGGCCAGAAAGCTACAGGGAACAGAAGTTTACCTAAATGAACATCTAACAAAAACTAATACTGAAAAAGCACGGCAAGCACGGATGCTGAAAAGACAAAATAAGATACAGGCAACATGGACAAGAAATTGTAGAGTTTGGATCAAACTAAATGGAACACCTGAGGAAGCAAAGAGTATAATAATCAGAGATCTAACTGACTTAAATAAATACAGATGGACACTGATTAAGAAAATTAAGACACTATGATAATCCATATCCACACACACGGCAAGAATAGTTCTTTTGACATACCATGTCAATGTACTTTTTTTTTTTTCCACAATATCTTTATTGAACCTTTTTTTTTTTTTTAACAAACATGATACAAACAATCAAACACTAACACTAAAGTACTACAAAAAAAAAAAAATGCACTAAAAACACCAACAACCACCAACAAAATCAAGTCTTCAACAATGCTCCTCTGTTTAGTCTAGACAATCCAATACATAAGTATACATATTATGTTCACCAGTTTGGAATTTACAAGGTCCACACACATCATTCACCTTCTTCTTCAAGAGTTATGTTTAAATTTTTTACATAATCAATAAAAGGTCTCCATATATTCTCAAACACAATTTCCTTTGATTTCAGTATATATGTTATTCTTTCTAATGGAAGGTTTGTTAACATCTGTCTTAACCACTGAGTCACATCTGGTCTATGAGTCTTTTTCCATAATAGTGCAATACATTTTTTGGCATTAAGCAAACTGAGGTCTATGAATGTTCTTTCACTTTTATTGAAATTATGCTTTTCTGGGTACAGACCCAACAAAAACAGTTTAGGATTCAATATGATTTGTTTTGAGATTATTTTTTCAATTGTTACCCTCACCTCTTCCCAAAACATTCTTATTAATCTACATTCCCATAAACAATGAAATAGGGTTCCTTTACTTTCCATGCATTTTGTGCATGTATCTGGTATATTTTTGTTATATCTATTTAACTCCTCCGGTGTAACATACATCCGCATTAACCATTTGAAATGTATCAATTTAAGGCGTGCATTTATTGATTTGGTTTGAGCTTCTGTACAAGCCAATGTCAATGTACTTTTAAAAAAAAAGAATTAAACAAAACAAACAAAAAAACTTATGACTGACTTGAGTAGACATCAATTATACCCAGTTGGAGGAAGTCATTTGACACAGAGTGAGGAAATTCAAACTCTGAAAATATTCCATTATGCTGAACAAAAACTACAAGAGATGGAGAATGATATTGATCCTGATAACCACTTCTTCAATAATATTCATAACCATTGTGAATATTACACTGAAAAGCAATTCAAAAGTCAAGTGCAACTAGATGGTAAACTATCAATAATACACTTCAACAGCAGAAGTCTTAACAAAAACTTTCCACAGATTCAGGACTATTTAAAACGGCTAGACAGAAAATTTACAGCTATCGCAGTCTCTGAAACTTGGCTTAATGAAGAGCAGGCTCCTCTGATGGCAATAGAGGGATATCAGATGTTTCATATTAACAGATCTCAAAAAAGGGTAGTGGTGTTGCACTGTATATTGATGACCTGTATAGGTGTAAGCTTGTAAATGGAATGTCCTTTGCACTACAAGGGATTTTAGAATGTGTTACTGTTGAGATTGACCAAGATAAAACAAAAAATCTAATTATAAGTTGTATATATAGAACGCCGGGAACTTGCATTGAGACATTCAGAGATAAATTAGTCGAGCTGTACAATAATATAACTAGTAAGAAAATGGTAGTAATTTGTAGAGATTTCAATATTGATTTACTAAATCCATATCAACAAAATGTAATTACAGAGTTCATGAATTCTATGTACAGTATGAGTCTATATCCCACAATAACACATCCCAGTAGAATCACAGTTCACACTGCTACACTTATTGACAACCTGTTTGTTAATATTATTGATAAGAAAATAGAAAGTGGATTATTGATGAATGATATAAGTGACCATTTGCCAACCTTTGCACTTATCCATGGCCACACGGGGGCCAATACAGAAAAAATTTAAAAATCGTTCAGATACAAATCACAAAATGCAATCAGTTCTTTTAAAGAAGACTTGCTGAAGCAAGACTGGACAGAAGTCTATGTATCAGATGTAAATGAAGCCTATGACACATTTATGAACATTGTAACCACTCTTTATGAAAAAAATTGTCCATTAGTAAAGAAAAAGCTTAAATATAAATTTGTCGATAAGCCATGGTTAACCAAAGGATTACAAAAGGCGTGTAAAAAGAAAAATTTATCATATAAAGCTTTCCTAAAGAAAAGGACAAAAGAAGCAGAGCAGCGGTATAAAACATACAAAAATAAGTTAACATATATAATAAGATGTAGTAAAAGAGACTATTACAGTAAAGAACTGGAGAAAAACAGAGACAATGTTAAAAATACATGGACAATACTTAACAATATTCTTGGAAATAAAAACAGAAATACAAGCTACCCAACCAATTTTTCAAAAAATAATAAAACGACTCAGAGTGTGAATGCAGTTTCACCTGCAGATGAATTTAATAACTTTTTTGTTAAAACTGGTCCTAATTTGGCTCGAGAAATACCCATTACGACACCTGCAGGTGATACAATAAGCAAAAACACTGCTATAAAAGACTCCATTTTCATAAAGAACACAGACGAGAGAGAGATCATTGAAATTGTTAAATCCTTAAAAGTAAAACATCTGTGATGGTATTGACATGCTCTTAGTCAAAACTATTACTGAATGCTTAGTGAAACCACTGACGTATATCTGTGACCTGTCTCTCCACACAGGTATATTTCCCAATGCAATGAAAATAGCTAAAGTAATTCCGATATACAAGACGGGTGACAGAGGGGAATTCTCAAACTATAGACCAATTTCACTATTGCCGCAATTTTCCAAGATACTTGAAAAAATATTCTATGAGAGAACTGACAACTTCATACTGAAGAATAATTTATTGTGTGAGCAGCAATATGGGTTCAGACACAAGAGGACAACTGCATTTGCTCTAATGGAATTTATAGAAAAAATATCAACTGCCGTTGAAAATAAAGAGTATTCAGTTGGGGTATTCCTGGATCTTAAAAAAGCATTTGATACAGTGGATCATAATTTATTATTAAAGAAACTACTGTCACAGCTCACTCTCGCCCATCTCCAGCTCCAAATGTGAACACACCTGCGCCTCATCAAGCCCGGGCTATTTAGCCCGCTCTGCCCTGCGCTTCAGCCTGGAGTCGTCTGCTCATCTGAGATTGTGCTACCCACACTCGCCTTCTCCTCGACGCTCCTAAAGACCCTCAACCATCGCTTCCCACGTAAGCCATCATCCTATCACTCACCTTTTCTCCAGTCCTTCTCCCCTGTGCACAGGTGGATTCCTTGGCGGCGGAACCTCTCCTCGTCAGCTTCTCTCTCTCACCCGCTGCGCCGAGCGCGCATTGGAGCACTGTCCTCCAGGCAGGAGACCTGCGGCTCACCACCAGAAACATCTGCAAGTAAGCCACAGTCCAAGTATTAATTCACCGGGCTTGGATCGGCGACTAATCTCTCCTCTGCTCTGCCCTAGGGTTGTCTGGCCGTACGGCGCGCTGCTCTGCCCTCGGTGCATCCTGTCCTCCAGCATCACATCCACTCCCGCACTCACACATCCACACACACTCACTATTTAATAAACCTTTGTTGCAATTGACTCGAGCCTGTGTGCGTGTTCCCTGGGTCTGAACTCATGTCAGTACGACTCCAGCAGTGCGACCCAGCGGACAGCGGGCTCGAACACCGGCTAACCAACTTAGAGGCTCGAGTCGATCAGGTAATACATCAGCAACAGGTGATATTGAATCAGCTCACCGTTCTCACCCGCCAGATGGATCGTCTAGATCCCCCTCATGCATTCCCTTCGGGTCCTCAGGGCGGCTTAGCTCCCGCCGCTCCTCCAGCTGGCCAGGCTAACCCTGGGGCACCAGCCCGGCTCACTCCAATTCCCACACCCACGCGCTTCGGCGGCAATCTCGGTGAGGCGCGTGGGTTCCTTCTCCAATGTGAGTCGGTGTTCCAACGTGTCCCCGGGGACTTCCTGGGGAATTGGTTACATCGCCAACCTCCTAGAAGGGCGAGCGTTAGCTTGGGCCTACGCCGTCATGGCGCAACCCAGCTACGCTAACCTAACTTATGCCCAGTTTGTTCGAGACTTTAACGAGGTGTTTGACCATTCGGACCGTGATAACGTGCTAACAACCCGGTTGCTAAACCTTCGCCAGGGTAGCCGGTCAGCCGCCGACTACGCTGTCGACTTGCGGGTTGTGGCGGCGGAAGTTGGATGGGGAAATGCTGCCCTCTGCAGCATTTTCGTCCGTAGCCTGAATGCCAGCCTTCGGGACGAATTGGCCTGCAAGGATCTGCCGGAGCAGCTCTCCGAGCTGATCTCCCTCACCATCAGCCTGGACAACAGGTTGAGAGAACGGGCCGCTGAGCGGAAGTCCTCCAGCCACTCGAGCGGTACTCCTCCCCGCTCCTCTCAGTCTCGCTCCCTGGTGTTGCCTGCGCCTGAGTCCGCCGACGACCTGGAGGTGATGCTGATTGGCCAGGCGAAGCTCCCACAAGCAGAGAAACAGCGCCGGAGGGAGCTGGGGCTCTGCATGTATTGCGGGGACGACCAGCACGCCTTGGAATCTTGCCCGGTTCGGCCAAAAGGGGAAGTCCGCGAGTCACCATAGGGGGCCTCGCGGACGCATCCCAGCCTAACCCCCTATCCAAGTGCATGCTGCCAATTCGATTCTGTCACAACCACACTGAACATCTCACTCACGCACTGGTGGACTCGGGGGCGGAGCAGAGTTTCATCTCCAAGGGCCTGGCAACCCGTTTGGGCATCCCTTGCCTTCCTCTGCCGGCCCCCTTGAATGTGGTCTCTCTCGCTGCCACCACCCTGGAGCGGGTTACTCACCGGACAGCCCCAGTCCCGGTCATTATTTCCGGAAATCATCGAGAGGACCTCAGCTTCTATGTGCTGCCCATCTCGGCCGCCTCTGTCATTCTGGGCTACCCCTGGCTGCGCCTGCACGGCCCAACCTTTGATTGGCAGTCGGGAAGCGTCCTCTCTTGGAGCACCTTCTGTCTGGGCGCCTGCCTCCAGTCCGCCGCTTGTGCCCCGTCACTCCCTCCTCCTTCCTCCAATGTGCCTCCTCCGGACCTCTCCTTAGTCCCTCCGGAGTTTCATGACCTTGGCATAGTTTTCAGCAAGTCTAAAGCACTGTCTCTTCTCCCCCCCACCGCCCCTACGACTGTGCCATCAACCTCCGCCTGGGGGCGCCCTTGCCTTCCAGTCGCTTGTACAACCTGTCAGCGTCTGAGCGCGAAGCCATGGACTCCTATATCAAGGAATCGCTGAACTCCGGCATCATTCGGCCTTCTTCGTCTCCTGTCGGTGCTGGCTTCTTCTTCGTGGCCAAGAAGGATGGGTCGCTCCGGCCATGCATCGACTACCGGGCACTGAACGACATTACAGTTAAGGACAGGTATACTCTGCCGTTGATGGATTCAGCTTTCGATTCTCTGCAGGGGGCCACCTGGTTTATGAAGCTGGATCTCCGCAGCGCATATCATCTCGTCCGGATCCGGGAGGGCGACGAATGGAAAACGGGGTTCCGCACGCCCAGCGGACATTTCGAGTATCTTGTAATGCCGTTTGGGCTCACGAACGCGCCAGCCATCTTCCAGCGCCTAATAAATGATGTTCTCCGCGATTTCCTGGGGGTGTTCGTCTTTGTTTACCTAGACGATATCTTGATCTTCTCCCGGTCGTGGGAGGAGCACCAGGTTCACGTGAGGCGGGTCCTCCAGCGCCTTTTGGAGAACAGACTTTATGTTAAAGCAGAGGAGTGTGAATTCTACGCTGACAAGACCTCCTTCCTGGGGTTTATCATCACCCATAATCAGATCATCCCCGACCCTGCTAAGGTCAAGGCGGTTGTCGAGTGGCCCACCCCCTCATCCAGGAAGCAGGTCCAGCAGTTCCTCGGCTTCGCCAATTTTTACCGGCGCTTCGTCCCGAACTTCGGCACCATCGCTTCTCCCCTGACCCGCCTCACCTCCCCCAAGGTGCCTTTTCTGTGGACTGAGGATGCCAAGGCCGCTTTCGCGGCGCTGAAGACGGAGTTCTCCTCCTCCCGGGTCTTGGCCCAGGTGGACCCTGCCCTGTAGTGCCTTGTGGAAGTGGACGCCTCTGATACGGGGGTGGGGGCGGTGTTATCGCAGCGCTCACCGGTGGACGGGGCGATCCGCCCCTGCGCCTTCTTCTCACGGCGCCTATCGGCCACGGAGAGGAACTACAATGTGGGCGACAGAGAGCTCCTGGCGGTCAAGCTCGCTCTCCAGGAGTGGCGTCACTGGCTCGAGGGGGCGGCTCAGCCCTTCGTGGTCTGGACCGACCACAAGAACCTGGAGTACCTGAGAGCGGCCAAGCGTCTGAACGCCCGCCAGGCACGCTGGTCTCTGTTCTTTGGTCGCTTCAGGTTCACAATCACCTACCGCCCAGGCTCGAAGAACGATAAGGCGGATGCTCTGTCCAGGCAATTTGCCCCTGAGGCCCCCAAGGACCGGGACCATACCATCCTTCCAGCCTCGTGTGTCGTGGGTGCCGTCTCCTGATCCATCAGGGACAAGGTCCGGAGGGCACAGGCAACCGAACCCGACCCAGGTGGTGGACCAGCGGGTAAGCTGTTCGTTCCTTCCTCAGTTCGGAGTGACGTCATCCACTGGGCTCACACCACCAAGCTCGCCTGTCACCCTGGGATCTCCCGCCTGATTGAGCTCCTTCAGAGGTCCTTTTGGTGGCCGGGCCTCCGGGGCGACGTCGCCAATTATGTCCGCGCTTGCCCCCAGTGCGCGACTGGGAAGACATCTTCCTCTCCCCCAGCTGGCCTTCTCCACCCTCTGCCGACCCCCAGCAGACCCTGGTCCCATGTGGCCTTGGACTTCGTTACCGGTCTCCCGTCTTCCAACTCCTTCACCACCATCTAGACGATCGTGGACAGATTTTCCAAGACCGCCCACTTCGTGCCGCTCCATGGTCTTCCTACTGCTCAGGAGACGGTGGGCCTATTGGTCCAACACGTCGTGAGGCCGCATGGGATCCCAGCGGACATCGTCTCTGACCGGGGCCCCCAGTTTGTGTCCAGAGTCTGGTCGTGTTTCTGCAAAGCCCTGGGAGCCACGGCAAGTTTGTCCTCCAGCCACCACCCCCAGTCCAACGGGCAGTGTGAGCGGACGAACCAGGAATTGGAGGCCGCTCTGCGCTGCATCACCTCCTCCAATCCTTCCTCCTGGAGCGCCCATCTGCCCTGGGTTGAATATGCGCACAACGCCACTTTGTCGTCGGCGATCGGGATGTCCCCCTTCCGAGCATCACTTGGGTATGACCCCCCGTTGTTCCCTGAAGAGGAGGGGGAGGTGGTGGTGCCTTCCATCCAGGCCCATCTCAGGCGTTGTCGGCGCATATGGACAACGGTGCGCCATGCGCTTTTACGCACGGCTGAGTGCAACATCAGGGCGGCTAATCGCCACAGGAGGGCCGCTCCGCGCTATCAGGTGGGTCAGCAAGTCTGGCTGTCTACGTGGGATATCAACCTGAAGGCCGAGAGGAAGAAGCTGGCTCGACGCTTCATTGGCCCCTTCCCCATCACAAAAATCATCAACCCGGTGGCTGTGCGTCTGGCTCTCCCCCCCCTCCCTCTGCGTCTGCCCGACGTTCCATGTTTCCCATGTTAAGCCTGTGGTGTCTCACCCTCTCTGTCCTCCTCCTAGGGCTCCACCCCCTCCTGTGATCATCGACGGCGACCCGGCATGGAGGGTCTTTTCCATCTTGGACTCCCGCCGCCGAGGTCACGGGCTGCAATACCTGGTGGATTGGGAGGGGTATGGCCCCGAATGGAGGTCCTGGGTGCGTCCGTCGTTCGTGCTGGACAAACGCCTCATCTCGGAGTTCCATCTGGCGCACCCAGGTAAGCCAGCGCCAGGAGGCACTTCTGGGGGGGGGGGAGTACTGTCACAGCTCACTCTCGCCCATCTCCATCTCCAGCTGTGAACACACCTGCGCCTCATTAAGCCCGGGCTATTTAGCCCGCTCTGCCCTGCGCTTCAGCCTGGAGTCGTCTGCTCATCTGAGATTGTGCTACCCACACTCGCCTTCTCCTCGACGCTCCTAAAGACCCTCAACCATCGCTTCCCACATAAGCCATCATCCTATCACTCACCTTTTCTCCAGTCCTTCTCCCCTATGCACAGGTGGATTCCTTGGCGGTGGAACCTCTCCTCGTCAGCTTCTCTCTCTCACCCGCTGCGCCGAGCGCGCATTGGAGCGCTGTCCTCCAGGCAGGAGACCTGCGGCTCACCACCAGAAACATCTGCAAGTAAGCCACAGTCCGAGTATTAATTCACTGGGCTTGGCTCGGCGACTAATCTCTCCTCTGCTCTGCCCTAGGGTTGTCTGGCCGTACGGTGCGCTGCTCTGCCCTCGGTGCATCCTGTCCTCCAGCAGCACATCCACTCCCGCACTCACACATCCACACACGCTCACTATTTAATAAACCTTTGTTGCAATTGACTCGAGCCTGTGTGCGTGTTCCCTGGGTCTGAACTCATGTCAACTACAAAATTGTGGTATTGGGGGGGTAGACTGTCCTGGTTATGTAGTTACTTAAAGAATAGATATCTGTATGTATGTGTTGGTATCAAAAACTCACAGTTAATGAAGGTTACTTGTGGAGTCCCACAGGGTTCAGTTTTGGGGTCATTGTTATTCAATATGTATATAAATGATATATGTAAAGTTTTGGAAAAAATGGAATTAATATTGTTTGCCGATGACACTAATTTATTATGCAGTGGAAGCAATTTGGAACAACTTTTGGATACACTCGGAAAGGAATTAGGAAAGCTTAAACTGTGGTTTGATTCAAACAAATTAACGCTCAATTTAAGTAAGACAAAATTTATAGTTTTTAACAACCATCACAACAACTTAGTATCTAAACTCAATGTAAATGGTGTAGAGATTGAAAGGGTATCCGAAACTAAATTTCTTGGAGTAATAATAGATAATAAACTGTGTTGGAAGTCACATATTAATTATATTAAAGGTAAAATATCTAAATCAATTGCAATACTACACAGAGTGAAATATTTGCTGAATCAACCCACATTATATACTTTGTATCATTCATTAATACTCCCATACATGACATATTGTACTGAAGTATAGGGAAATACATATAAAACAAACATATATCCAGTCTTTATGCTTCAGAAGAGAGCTATTAGAATAATAAACAAAGCTGCTTACAGGGAACTAACAAACCCACTTTTTCTTGAATTAAAAGCTCTCAAGTTGAAAGATCTGGTTGACTTTAAAACTGCAGAAAAAATGTTTAAAGTGAAGAATCTAACACTGCCCGCAAATATCCAAAAGTTGTTCCAAATAAGGGAGAAACAATATCATTTCAGAAGAACATGTATATTTCAAAAACCTTCAGTGAGAACTACCACCAAGCAACACTGTGTTTCAGTGCAAGGAGTCAGATTATGGAACGATTTTGGACCTGAATTAAAATCATGTACAACGCTTGGACAATTTAAACAAAAACTAAAGGAAGAAATACTCCAAACATATATACAAGATGACATGTAAAATCCCATAAGGATTGTCATATCCAGTCTGTGTTGTGTTGTAGCTTAGTTTTTTTGTCACATTTTGTCTTAGCTTTGTTCTGAATTGTAATCGCTCTTGTTTTGTTTTTCTTTTGAATTCTTGGATGGAATATGGGTGGGCAATATAAGCTGCGGCTTCAGCCATCACCCGTTTCGGATAACTTATGTTGAACTGTATAATCAGAGGAGTTATTGTCTAGTTTGACCTTGTTGGATTTTCTTTCCCCCTTTGTTATATTATTCTGTTTCTTTTTTAATCTTTACTTTTAATCTATCAGAAATAAAGATTCATTCATTCATTCATTGAATGAATGAATGAATGAATAGAGGCTACCGACCCCTCTATGTCCCATGTTTGGACGGAGAAAGTGCTGCCCTCCTACAATCCTATCAAACATCAGGGGACCCAGAGATAGCAGACCATCTCATTGAATCGCTAAATACAGCCCGGCGAAAGAAATGGGAGGAGACAGTTGCTGACCGGAGCTTTACCCACTCTAGTAGGAAATGTTGGAGCCTCATCCGTCGCCTAGGAGCTGCACAGAAGCCCCCTAGCCAAAGCCGAGCATCCGTCACACCCAACCAAGTTGCATCCCACCTACTGACTATCGCCAAAGCACCCCAAGACAAAGACACCAGAAGAGCAGTTACAACTGAGCTAAAAAAACACCAAAAAATGCCTGTAGAGGAAACGAACCCTGAACCCTTCGAGGCTGCTGAACTGGAGAAAGTCCTACAGGGCCTGAAATGTGGAAAGGCAGCAGGATACGATAACATCTTCCCAGAATTCATGAAAAATCTTGGCCCCCAAGCCCTAACCTGGTTGACACAATTCTACACAAGGATCATACAAACAAACTCGATCCCAAAGAAATGGCGGACAGCAAAGGTCATTGCCATCCCAAAACCTGGCAAAGACCACAAACTACCAGCAAGCTACCGCCCAATCTCCCTACTCAGCGTTCCTTACAAAATCATGGAGCGCCTAATACTGCAACGCATTTCCCCAGAAATAGAGGATATTCTAAGTGTGGATCAAGCAGGTTTCCACAAGGACCGCAGTACAGGAGAACAAGTACTGGCCCTAACCACCTTCATCGAAAATGGCTTCGAGAGCAGACTGAAGACAGGGGCTGTGTTTCTCGATCTTACAGCCGCCTATGATACGGTCTGGCACAAAGGCCTCCTCCTGAAACTTATAAAGGCAATCCCTGCTTGGGCAACACCAATTATAAAAACCCTGCTGACCAACCGAAGGTTCAGAGTCCACCTCAGTCAGAACACAAGTGCATGGAGAATGCAGAAAAACGGACTCCCACAAGGCTCAGTTCTAGCTCCAACTCTGTTCAACCTCTACATAAACGACCTGCCTACTACAAAATCCCGCAAATTCATCTATGCAGACGACATCTGTTTGGCATTCCAAGCACCAGACTTTGAACCACTGGAACGGGTGCTCACGGAAGATCTTGCCAAACTGGACCAGTTCTGCAAAATCTGGCGCCTAAAACCAAGCCCAGCAAAAACCGTCTCCAGTGTATTCCATCTCCACAATGTAAAAGCTGCCAGAGAACTTAACATCCAACTGAGCGGACTCAAGCTTAAGCATGCCCCAAATCCAACTTATCTTGGAGTGACCCTTGATAGGACCTTATCCTTCAAGGAACATCTAAAGGGGACGGCTGCTAAGGTGAAGGTACGAAACAACCTGCTCTGCAAGCTCGCTGGTGCAAAATGGGGGGCGGCAGTCTCCACCCTGTGCACCTCAGCACTGGCCCTTTCATACTCTGTAGCAGAATATTGTGCCCCTGTCTGGTCCAGGTCATCTTACACACACCATGTAGACACCCAGCTCAACTCAACCATGAGAACTATAACTGGAAC
Source organism: Pholidichthys leucotaenia (assembly GCA_020510985.1). NCBI lineage: Eukaryota > Metazoa > Chordata > Actinopteri > Cichliformes > Pholidichthyidae > Pholidichthys > Pholidichthys leucotaenia. The sequence continues at coordinate 99,912,577 of CM035850.1, read as the reverse complement.
AATCCGCTCAACACCACTCCCCTGGCTCTCTGTACTGTCAAACATAGCCCCTCCACACATCCGGCGAGCAGCATTAACTCAAAGGATGCTCCAAAAAGTTAAAGATTTTCCTCACTTACCAATCCATGCAGATATCTACACCCCACCCACTGCCCGACTTTCATCCAGACGGCCGATTTGGAAAAACCCTCCCCCAGCTGACTTTACCATCCAGACAGCTTGGCAAGAGGAATGGGAGACCAAGGAGGTCCCAAACAAACAGCTGGTGATAAACCCCAACCAACAGGTCCCGGGCACCAACCTTCCAAGGAGACAGTGGTCTACACTCAATCGCTTCAGGACTGGACATGGCCCCTGCTTGTCCAGCCTTCACAGATGGGGCAGTAGCCCTAGCCCACTGTGCGCATGTGGAGAGGAGCAAACAATGGAACACATCATAGAGGCTTGCCCGCTCCAAAGACTGGAAAGAGGATTACACACCCTCCATACAGCAAACCAGGAGGCAACTGCTTGGCTTAAGGACTTTGCATTCGCTAAATAAAAAATTCATTCATTCAAAGCTTTCCCTATTTTTCAGCCCCTGACTGTCATTTTTATTAAGTATATATATTGCCTATATCATATATAATATATATATATACACTACCGTTCAAAAGTTTGGGGTCACTTAGAAATTTCCTTATTTTTGAAAGAAAAGCACTTTTTTTCAATTAAGATAACTTTAAACTAATCAGAAATACACTCTATACATTGCTAATGTGGTAAATGACTATTCTAGCTGCAAATGTCTGGTTTTTGGTGCAATATCTACATAGGTGTATAGAGGCCCATTTCCAGCAACTATCATGCCAGTGTTCTATTGGTACAATGTGTTTGCTCATTGCGTCAGAAGGCTAATGGATGATTAGAAAACCCTTGTGCAATCATGTTAGGTCTACAATGCTGTAATTGCTGTAAATGGAGGATTCTTTGACGAAAGCAAAGTTTGAAGGAAAAAATTATTATTTCAAATACAAATCATTATTTCTAACCTTGTCAATGTCTTGACTATATTTTCTATTCATTTTACAACTCATGGTGGTAAATAAGTGTGACTTTTCATGGAAAACACAAAATAATTGTCTGGGTGACCCCAAACTTTTGAACGGTAGTGTATATATATATATATATATATATATATATATGTATATACAGTATATATATAATAGAAATGGCATCTAATAATACGGAAAAACAGTGAACTGTAAAAATGCATATTTATGGTATTTAACGGTTTTGATTGTCACTGACTTGCCAGAGAGAGATCCCTTCTCATTCCCTAGAGTATCTTAAGCTGTGTTCCGATCGCCCAATAGTGTACTCCAAAGTTGACTGCACATGGTATTCCGCCATATTAAGTGAGATTCCAAACCAAAGGGAGCGAATGGTCTTCAGTTCAAAGGGAACTGAGAACTGAGCAGAGAAGAAATGAACAACGGTACATCACTTCACCGGAAGTTGACAGGAAGATTACCCATAAGCCATTGCGCCTCAAATACGAGTAAAACAAACTATTGTTGTTAATGTTACTAACAAGACAGTAATAAAAATATATTTGTATTAATATTTTTATAAGAAATATAAATTATCCACCATAGTATCAGTATGTATCAATGGTTACGGTGGTAATGCATGGAGGAGGGAGCCAACGGTTACAGGGTGTTTCAAATGGAGACATTTTGTGAAGGGCAGTTAACTGATATTCCCTGAGAACAGAGCAAGGAGTAGGAAATGCAGTTGAAGTACACTGGGGAACGGAATGTAGCTTTAGAATGGGGAAACAGTGTCTCCGTTACATGTACTGAAATATACGATGAGATGTGGTATTGCACTACTATGGCAGGATTTGAGAGCCAGCAAGGGTGAAGTTGCTTGTTTTGTGAAAAAAAAAAAAAAAAAAACCCAGAAATTAACCAATCAAATGAGGCCATAGGCACGCCAATCCTAGGGTGAGATTAGTCAGTTCTGTGCAAAAGCCAGCCAGCGTAAATTTGCTGAGCCCACATCAGACCAATCAAATCATAAAGGGTCATTAACATCAGTGTTGGTGGGAGGCCAGTGATCGTTGCTAGCAAGTACCATTATGGAGGGCCAGGATTTGGAGTTTTTAATAAAAAAAATTCCTTTACTAAGCAACCACTGGAGCAGCAGCTCAAAATTAAATCTGATGGCAGGTCAATGCCAAAACTAGATCTGCGCATGGAGAGAAAAGGAGGCGTTCGTGCTTTCAATTCAGAAAATTACAACCAGACAGAATGGCTAACTGGTAGTGCTAAACTCCAGTGGCTGTTTTGCTGGCTATGTTTTCTTTTTGACAAGGATTCCTGCTCGCTAAACAATCCAGGGGTCACCACAGGATATGTCGACCTTGTCAACCTATCACGGGCAATGGAGAGGTGTCACGGGGTGTAAGTATTGTGTTTTTTGGGATTTATATGGTTTTTAAGTTAAGTTTGCATTTGGTTTGCATGTTTTCCAGTTTTTGTATTTTAACTATGTGCTTTTAGTTGGAAATGTTGTTTGCTTCCATCCCGTGCTTCCCGTAATTACTAATCAGCAGCACCTGTGTTGATCGAGGATGTGCAGCACCTGTGACTGCGCATGGTATAAAAGGTGCTTTGGCAGTCCAGAGGAAAGCCCTGCTTGAGGAGAGAGCTTTTTGCCTGAAGGAGAAAGCTCGGCCAGAGAAGGGCCTGCCTGGATAGCCAGCCAGATGAGAGCCCTGCTGGACGAGAGGAGGCTGCTGGTGGCAGAGGAAATGGCAGAAGGAGGGCATGACTGAGGAGGAGGAGCAGTAACAGCCAGGACCACAATGATGCCGGCATTTGGGGGAGGACACTTCCGTGTGGAACAGTTGGGGTGCCGCAGGAGAGAGACAGCAAGAGGCAGAGTGAGGAGCTCTGCCTTTGCTGTAAGTATCTGGTTCCCAGAGAGCAGCACCCCATCATGATGAAGATGATGTTGACAGTAGAAATATGGATATACTGCTGGCAAGTGTGTTCCCCTGTATAGGTTTCCTGAGGGCGTCGGTGTCGTGGTGGCAGATGGATCCTGGCCTGGAAGAGTGGATCCTCCTCCTCAGCTTTTACGGACTTTCATTTGTTTTTAGCCCACTTTTAGTTTTTAGTTTAGGTTCTTTTAGTTAGTATTGTATTCTAATTTTCAATCATCTGGTCAGTCACTGCAACAGATACTGGAGTCAGCTTGTCTTGGCCTGTCCTTGCCACTGATAATACCTCTAACTGCTAAGAATATGCCACTAGTCCAGCGAAAGCTAGCGGTACTCAAATACTTTGCAAGCAGTTTCATGAAATGGTCAGTCAGAAAGCAACTCATACCGGCTCGGATGTTGCCGTCAGGAGTTCCTGGAATCTGATCTGACCTAAATGAAACAGTCATTGTTGCCCCTGACAGACTGCTATGATGATGATGATGATGATGAATGTAATTTTAATTAGGCTTTATAGCTTTTTATTTAAGTGGGCACCTGTACATACTGTAATGAGCAGAGGGTTTCAGGCAATCAAGAGGCATCTATTGCATATATATACAACCTTTTGAAATGCAATGACCCTTATACAGGGCAGCTCGGTGGCGCTATGGTTAGCACTGTAGCAGCACAGTAAGAAGGTTGTGGGTTCGATCCCACCCCCTGACCTTCGGTGACCCTTCTGTGTGGAATTTGAATGTTCTCCCCATGTCTGCGTGGGTTTATCCTGGGTACCCCAGTTTCCTCCCACAGGCCAAAAACATGCAAGTTAGGTTAATTGGCGACTCTAAAGTGGCCCTAGGTGTGAATGTGTGTGAATAGTCAAGGGATTGGTGGCGCACCGTGGCTGCCTCATCCATCCAAGTGGATGCCCCGAATTTCCATATGGGATTAAAAAAGTATACAAAAAAATACATACATTAAAACAGCAAGAGAAATACTGTCTGTTAAGTAGTTATTAACAGCAGTAAATACTGTAAAACAGCTGAGAAAAATATTTGCAATGTGAGAGTGAAGTACAGGTAGATTTGGGGTCTGTCTCAATTCTCATTTCTACCCCGTCTGCTTGGCCCTTGAAATCAAGGGCCCCTTGTTCTCATCAGAAAAAAGAAGAAAAAGAAAACTGATGAGAAAAAAGCCTCATCTTACAGAGAAAAATGTCTTAGATTTACACAAGCTATTCTAATCAGTAGAAAGTCAGAAATTTACTAGAACTAAAGCTGTAAATTCAGAGAGAAAATTTTGGATCCCCTGGTGGGCTGTTTTTGGCCCACGGGCCATATGTTTGACACCCCTTGACCAGCCCATTAAAAATACATATTTAGAGGATTTACTTCGATGAAATAGTTGCATATCTAACTAACCTGCACTTATATAGCGCTTTTCTAGTCACAAAGACCACTCAAAGCGCTTTCACTAGTACTAACCCTCTATTCTATGGGCCTATAGGAAACAGATATCTAGGGACAATTTAGAACAACCAATTAACCTAACATGCATGTCTTTGGATTGTGGGAGGAAACCGGAGCCCCCGGAGTAAATCCACGCAGCACAGGGAGAACATGCAAACTCCACACAGAAAGGTTCCAACCCCTGCCAGCCTGGGGATTTGAACCAGGAATCTTCTAGCTGTAAGGCAACAGTGCTAGCCACTGCGCCACCGTGCTGCCCGCAACCGTATCACAACAGCCTGTAAATCAATAAGATTGTGGGGGCACGGTGTGTGGGTTTCTCCACCCAGAGAAGGCAGGGGGAAGGGGAGAACAATGGACCGAAGGAGGAGGTGTCACCGGGGGGTGTCAGACCGGACTGTTGGGTCTATGCACCTCCCGGGAAGAGTAACAGATGCCGGAGCTGCTAAGAGAAGAAGGGTGTTGGAGCAGTGCCTGCGTTATGTCATGTTAATGTGCCACACAATCCTTTGCTCAAACAACAATGTATTATGGTCAGAAGTTCCAGGTCTCGATGCATGGAAATAAAGCTATAAAAGAGGAATGCACAGAGACCCAGGATTCTCTTTTGCTATACTGTATGTAGGAGAAAGAATAAGGTTCTTGTGTCGTTCAGCTTGTTGCCTCGCCTGCATCCTTTGTCCACAAGATAAAATAAAATAGAAAGCACAAATAAATGAAAGTTCACCTTAGAAGAAGCTTCATTTGTTCTTTACAGCAACAAATCAGTCACTTTTTCTCTGTGTGGTAAGAAAACTTACATTTACACAACTGCGGACATTAAATGCAAGCTTCTTGCTCTAAGCCAGCATTCACACTAGGATAGTCCGGGGGTCTCGGTTCGACTCGGCGGGGAATGGCGAGAATTTTCACACCTTCGTTTGGTTTGGTTTGCATTCACACAGCACTTCACTCAAGTGGCCCAAACTGCTTGGATAACGTCACACAGTTACAACAGCTGCTCACTTGTGGCTCTGTAGCCGAAACCACCACTGACCAGGAAGAAAAAATCTCGGAGAAGAAGAGAAATCACAAAGGCACTGCGGGTAGATCACATGACATTAAAAAAAAAGGTTTTAATTCTATCGCTTGTCCTCCCATCTGTCCTCTTATTGGCATTTGCCACTTGACTGATGTGCATGGCAGCCATTCAGGAGATCTCCTGTCCTCTATGGATCATAGGTCACCCTACATGCGCGGTCAAAACACCCTAGCTAGCTAGCTATTGCTAAACTCCAGCGAGCTGTGACCGTGTTCGTGCTTCCAATTTCTATCGACTAAAGAAGGTGTATTGATATGTGAAGTTCCTATAGAGTCACCACAAGAGGGCAGTATGACCCTGGCCATGACCTGACTATAAAAGGAGTTGTACATGAGCCACTGTGTGGTTAGTTGTTGGTTGCAGTTGAAGTGACAAGTAAAAAGTCCTAACTGACACCCGGTGTGTGTGCGCCTCGTCATTACATGGTACCAGGATAAAACTACGAACCGACGGCGAAGATGAACGCTCTTCGACAGCCGGACGAGTTAAAGTTGACCGGTAACGTCAACGAGAACTGGAAAGCATTCAAACAAAGTTTTGAACTTTATTCGCTTGCTATCGGTCTCCGTGACGAGGAGAGGAAGATAGCATTACTGCTAACAGTAGCAGGGCGAGCGGCGCTAAATGTGTTCAACACATTCGTCTTCACGGAAGAAGAAAAAGGCAACTTCGACGCCGTGATGAAGAAATTTGACGATTATTGCACACCGAGAAAGAATGAAACGTACGAGAGGTATGTGTTCAGAAAAAGACTTCAGAAAGAGTCAGAGTCCATCGAGCTGTATGTCACAGACCTACGGTTGAAATGTCAGTCATGCAACTTTGGAACATTGAGTGAGTCAATGATACGGGACCAAATTGTAATTGGGGTCCAAGACAACAAATTGCAGATGCAATTACTGAAAGAGACTAACTTAACGCTGGAGAAAGCGATACAGATTTGCCAAGCGTCTGAGAGTACAAAGGCACAATTAAAGACTTTTAGCAGCAAGGAAAAAGAGACTGCTGAAGTCGATGCAGTGCAGCGTGCGAAGCCGAAAGGAACGTTGTATGCAAGGAAAAGAGATGCAAAGCGCGCGCGCGGGAACTGTGAGCGGTGTGGAATGCAACATGCACCGAAGCAGTGTCCAGCATTCGGGAAGGAATGTCGCAAGTGTGGCGGAAAGAATCACTTCGCAAAGACCTGCTTCTCAAAGAAGAGGGTGCAACTCGTGGAGAAAAAGAGCGACAGCGAAGAGGATCAGTTTTACGTGGACGCCATCGAGGGAGAGACGAGCGCTGACGAATGGATAGTGTGCCTGGAGATGAATGGCACGGACATGTCACTGAAGCTCGACACAGGTGCGCAGGTAAACATCCTGCCAATGAAAGATTTTAAAAGACTGAAAAACAAACCGAAAATAAGAGATAAAAAGATTAATCTGAGAACATATGACGATAAGCCAATACCCACTAAGGGAATGTGCAGGGTTACACTGTCAAACAAAGATAAGACAGTGAATGCATTGTTTGTACTTGTTGATGGAAATAGACAAGCAATTTTGGGTTTAAAAACATGCGATCAGCTAGGTCTGATCAAAAGGGTGAATGTCATTGATACAGACAAGGTGAAAGCACGAGAAAATACAGAGGCTACAACAAGTAGGCACAAACACACTGACTGGGTGAAAGAATACAAAGAGGTGTTCAAAGGAATAGGCCGCCTACCAGGCAAACAAAAAATTAGGCTGAAAGAGAATGCAGAGCCAGTCATACATCCAGCAAGAAAAGTGCCAATAGCTCTTAAAAAGAGGCTGAGGGAAACACTAGACTCACTAATAGCAGACGGAGTGGTCAGAAAAATAGAAGAACCAACTGAATGGGTTAACTCCCTAGTTATAGTGGAGAAGCCAAATGGAGATTTGAGATTGTGCATAGATCCGAAAGATCTAAATAAAGTAATACAGCGGGAGCATTACAGGCTACCAACAAAATCTGACATAACCAGCACAATGAGTGGAGCAAATTACTTCACAAAATTAGATGCCAAATCTGGGTTTTACCAAATAGTGCTCGACGAGGAAAGCGCTAAATTGTGCACATTTAATACGCCATTCGGAAGGCATTGCTTTCTACGAATGCCGTTCGGGATTAGCTCAGCCCCTGAAATTTTCCATAGAACTGTGCAGCAATTGTTTGACGGAATAGAAGGGGTGGGAGTTTTTCTTGATGATGTGGTAGTCTGGGGAAAAACAAAAGAGGAGCACGACGAAAGGTTGGCAAGAGTTCTCACATAGGCGCAAAAGTCAGGTATGAAACTGAATAAGAGTAAGTGCCAATTCGGGGTACGGGAGATTACATACCTGGGAGAGAAATTATCTGGGGCAGGCGTGCAACCAGATCTGGAAAAAGTGCGGGCCATAGCAGAGCTGCCAGTACCGCAGGACAAAAATGACTTGCAAAGAGCCTTAGGGCTAGTCAATTACATGGGGAAATTTATCCCAAATTTATCAGCTAACACAATAGCTCTTAGAAGCTTGTTAGAGACCAATACAATGTGGCAGTGGATGGCAGAGCATGCCAGAGAATGGGAGTGGCTCAAAAGCAGTCTAATAAAGGAGCCAGTGTTAAAATTCTATGATCAGGACAAACTGCTAAAAGTGTCCACAGATGCGTCCAAAGCCGGCCTAGGAGCTGTGCTATTGCAAAAACATGACACAGAGTGGTATCCAGTCGCATACGCATCGCGCACCATGACAAGCGCAGAAAAAAATTACGCGCAAATAGAGAAAGAGACTCTAGGTGCAGTGTTTGGATGTGAGAAGTTTCATGAATATGTGTATGGAAGGTCAGTAATACTAGAAACAGACCACAAACCACTGATTGCGATCTCACAGAAGCCACTGGGTGACACACCACCGCGCATCCAGCGTCTAATGTTAAGATTACAGAAATATGACTTGAAATTTGAGTTTACACCAGGCAAGCAACTAATTGTAGCCGATGCGCTGAGTAGGGCTAGCTTGAGCAACACCAGCAGCACAACAGAGGAAGCTGTGCAAATACATGTAGACTCTATTAAGGCACACATGCCAGTGTCAGATGCAAAATGGACGAAGATAGTGAAAGAAACACAAAAAGATGAGAAACTAAAAAGAGTAATGGAACAGATACATCAGCCAGGACAGGTTATGATTGACAAGCCTTACCAACACTTTAAAGGTGAACTGTCTGTGCTAGATGGGGTTCTGTTAAAGGGTACAAGGATAGTCATACCTACCTCCATGAGATCAGAAATGGTTAAATTAGTGCATGAGGGGCATTTGGGTATTGAAAAGTGCAAAAGACGTGCACGTGATGTTTTGTATTGGCCCAACATGCACAAGGACATTGAGGCATATGTGCAGCACTGTGAGACTTGCCAGCGCCACAGGTATCAACAGCCAAAGGAGCCTATGAGGCCCCATGAGAAGCCTCAAGGGCCATGGAGAAAAGTGGGCATGGATCTATTTCAGCTTAAGGGCAAGGACTATCTGTTAGTCATGGACTATCATTCCACCTACCCAGAGTTTGCAGGGTTGAGTGACACAACAGCAGAAAAGGTGATTGCACATACAAAGACAATGTTCGCACGCCATGGAATTCCAATGACTGTTGTAAGTGATAACGGACCACAATTCATGAGTCAGTGCTTCAAAGACTTTGCAGACACATATGGGTTCAAGCACGTGACCTCAAGCCCTCTGTACCCACAGTCGAATGGGTTAGCAGAGAAAGGGGTGCAAATTGTGAAGCGCATACTGAAAAAGGCTGCAGACAATGCAGAAGACCCACATCTGGCGATCCTGAATTACCGAGCATCACCACTGGAGAATGGACTTTCCCCAGAAGAAATGCTCATGAACCGGAAACTCAGAACGCGACTTCAATCAGCATCTCAAGTGATGGAAAAGAGAGATGTGAGGCGTGATGAGAGGCAAACTGAACTGTACAACAGAACAGCACGACCTCTGAGACCACTTGCACATGAGGACATAGTGCGAGTGAGATGTGATGGAGAATGGGGACCGCTGGCAAAAGTGGTCAAAGAAACAACTCCCAGATCATATGAAGTCATCACAGAGCATGGGAAAACAATGAGGCGAAACCGACGTCACTTACTGAAAGTGCCTCAGACAAAAATGAGAGTCACAGACGGTGAAACAAGCGACATGCCAATTCCCAGCCAAACCGAACAATCAGAAATGGCTGAGAACCAGAACATAGAGACAGACACTAACGAACAGACTGAGGTGACACAAAGGAGATGCTCACAAAGGCAAATAGTGAAACCGAAAAGATTGATTGAGGAAATGTAAGGAGTACTGAGATGAAAGAAAAAAAAAATAAAAATGTGTTGATGTTGAGTTGTAAAACAGAGAAAATGTTAAAGTTGTGATTCAGTGTACAAGGTTGACAAAGATGTAAAAAGAAATGGAGTTTATTTTGTTTATTGAAATTTGAGAAAAAGTTTATAGTTGGACATGACCTTCACTTGAAAAAAAGGGAGATGTATTGATATGTGAAGTTCCTATAGAGTCACCACAAGAGGGCAGTATGACCCTGGCCATGACCTGACTATAAAAGGAGTCCTAACTGACACCCGGTGTGTGTGCGCCTCGTCATTACAGAAGGGATATTAAAAATGAGTGGGGGAGCTAAGCCCAGTAAGAAGACAAAAACTTAACGCTTCCATGCGGAATGGGAGGAGGATTTTTTTTCACAATGTCATTTTCGAAGTGCATTTTGTCTGATCTGTAAATCTATCATTGCATTTCCAAAGAAGGAAAATGTGGAGAGGCACTTTCAAACTGTTCATAAAAACTATGACACTGACTTCTATCCGAAAAATGAGCTGAGAAAAAGAAAGGTGAGGGAGCTGAAAAATCTCAGTTAATCAGACAGCAGTCATTTTTCACACAGCTGAATTCATAAGCAAAGGCAGCCACTGAAGCGTCCTTCTGGGTGAGTCATTGTATTATTAAGCTTAAGAAGTCTTTCCAAGATGGAGAGATAATAAAAGAGGCCTTCGTTGGGGCAGCAGATTTGTTGTTTCGGGATTTTAAAAACAAACCAGAAATATTATCTTCAATCAAAGCTCTTCAGCTATCAAGAAGTACAGTTACATAGCGCTGTGGAGTAATGGCCAATGATTTGACACAGCAGCTTTGGAAGGATATCGCAGAATGTGAGTGTTTTTCATTGCAATTAGACGAGTCCACAGACATAAGTGGCACAGCTCAGTTGTGCATTTTTATTCAGATGGTGTTTACCAATATGACTGCAAAAGAGGAGCTGTTAACAATACTGCCCATGAAAGAACACATGCGGGGAGAGGACATTTTTCACTCTTTCAAAAACTTTATTGAGAAAACCTAGCTCCCAGTGTGTAAATTGGTGTCAGTCACCACGGATAGTGTACCTGCAATTGGTGGCCCGCTCAAATGGATTTATTGCAAAGTACAGGGAGGACGATGGTTTCCCCAATTTCCTTAATTACCACTGCATAATCCACCAACAAGCATTATGTGCTAAAATGCTAAATGGTATGAAAGAGATCATGGATGTGGCTACAAAAATCACTTGCTCTACTCGAACAAGAGCTCTTCAAAGACGACTGTTTCGAGCGCATCTGGAGGAGGCTGATTGCAACTACTCTGAGCTCTTGCTACACACTGACGTGAGATGGCTTAGTAGGGAGAAATTCCTGCAGCGATTTAGAGAGGTCTGTCTGGACATAAAGGAGTTTCTCCTTGTCAGTAAACATGCAGAATACAAGCAACTTGATGACAATCAGTGGCTGCTAGACTTGGCATTTTTAACCGATTTGACCAACATGTTGAATGAGCTTAATTTAAAGCAGCAAGAAAAGGACAAAACTGTACTAAACATGATCAGCTCAGTTAATGCTTTCAAACAAAAAGTGCAACATATGTCCTCCAATCTGCAGCGTCATGATTTGGGGATCTTACACAACCTGGCGTCAGAGCTGGAGAAGCAACAAAAGGCATGTGTGCAACTTGACAGTGCACGCTACATCGAGCAGATGGAAAATCGTTTGTCAGAGTTTGATTAACGGTTTCAAGACTTTACTTCTTGAGCCAATTGCAACATTTTTGTGCTATTGATTCAGGGAAGATGCTGAGGTTGATTCACTCGCATCAAAAATGGCAACACTGTTTCATCTGAACTCATATGCAATGGAGGGTGAGATTTTGACACTACAGGCTGACATTGAGCTTAAGTCCAGGGCTCAAGGACAGTTCTGGAACTTAATCACAGAGGAAAAGTATCCAAACATGAGGAAATGTGCTACCTCTGTCATGACCCTGAGCACGGATGGAGAGCCGTGCTCAGGTCTCAAGTTTATGTTGGTCATTTTCTGTATTTCTTCATCTCGGGTTATTTTGTATTTGAGTTTGTCCTTGTTGCTGTTTTGAGTCTTAGTTTGGTCATTACTATTATTTTTATTACTATGATGTGTTTTTGGATTATCTTGTACTTCAATTTATCTTCCTGCATTTATATTTGAGCCCTCTCGTCCTTGTCTGTAGTTTTCCTTTTGTACCTCAGTATTTATTAGTTTTGTATTATTAGCACTCCGCGGTTTGTATTTCTTCTTGTCCTCACCTTCTCCTTAGTTCAGGCCCTTAGAATAGAGGGTTAGTATTAATGAAAGCGCTTTGAGTGGTCTTTGTGACTAGAAAAGCGCTATATAAGTGTAGGTTAGTTAGTTAGTTAGTTAGTTTTGTCATTTTCTGTTATCTAGTCCTTATCTTTGTTTCATGAATTGTTGTTATTAGTCATTTTGTGCATTTTCTGTTTTTGGGTTATACCTTATTTCCAGTATGTGCTTTTACTTTGACGGTGGTCTTTGTTATTTCCAGTATTTCAGTTCTGTTGGCGGGCTGTCACACCTGTCACAGATTGTGTCTGATTATTCCTTGCTCAAGTGACCAACACCTGTGTATCAACTACTAATTTCCACGTGCCTATTCTGTAATTTCCCAGTTTGGGATCAATAAAGTACATCTATCTATCTATCTAAAGACAGCGGCAATGCTTCTCGTTGCCGTGTCCTATTGGATGCTACTGTGTATTCCAGTGTGTTATGGTGTTTTTCTGCGGAGCTGAACGGGTGCACTCTGTCTTGGACTTAATCTTTATTCCTCCCTTTTTCCAGACCTGAGTCCTGTTTCCTTTCTGGTGTGACTCCGTCTTTCCCCCTTTTCCCCCCAGACGTGAGCCCCGTTCTCCTCCAGCGTCCCACACACCATTTCCTCCCAGTTTCCCTATTTGTAAGTGTAGTGTTTTGCGTAGTGTTTGTGCTTTTTGTTATTAAATGTGGAAACTCACAGCATGCATTTGGTGTCACCAGTCCTGCCCTGGTAGGGTGATTTATGACAACCTCCTTGAATGCATTATTTGGCTCTACTTATTTGTATGACTCAGCCTTTTCCCACATGAAGATTATTAAGTCCAAATACCATTCCACCATGACTGATAATCATTTGGAAGCCTGCCCAAGACTAGCTACCAGCAGCTGCTGTCTGGACTATGCAACCCTGGCTGACTTCATCCAGTGCAAGTCATCAGAGTAAGGTAATGATCATAAATGTATTGAATTGTATTGTGCCATAAGGGTTCATGCAGTTATATAACGTACGCCAACATATATTGCCATATTGAGCATTTTGTAAATGTAGGTAGATCATTTTGACCTGGTCAGTTTAAAAGTAGCTCACAAGCCAAAAAAGTGTGGTCACCCCTACTATAGACAATGAGACAGTGATCAACAAAAAAGCAGAAATCAGTTCACTACTTAGGCGACTGCTGATGCTGTAGACTTTAAAGTAGCACCTTGTTATGATCCAGACAGTCTGTCCATGTTTCCTATTATTTTTGAAGTGTTTGCAAAATTCTGTTATCATAGTTTGTTGGGTTATCCTCAGTTCTTAGTTCAGTTATGCTTTCTCCCTGATTTGGTTTATTTATGATTATTGCTTGCATTATTTGTCCTCTATGTTTCCTCAGTGTCCATTGTCTACACAGCCCCACCCGTCCTGTTTTGTAGTTGCTCCCCTGTTATCTCTTAAGTAGTCCCAGCTGTCTCGCGTTAGTTCAATTATCTCTTCCCTATATATATGTCAGTCTGAGTTTGTGTGGTTGTGGTGTCATTTGTCGATTCTCCCTGTGGTCCCTCTTCATCATCTGTTTTCCTGTAAGTGTTATCAGCATGATTTATGTTTGACAGCCCCTGAGCTGCTTTTTGTTTGACCAGTGATGACATGTTTAGCTGCTTGTCATCCTTCAACCGCTGGCTGTCTGTGTGGTGTCCTGCAAACAATGTGGGCTACATAGAAAATTGGAACTCATTTTGGGGAAAACCTGGTCTTATTAGACGAGACGGTGTCCATCCCACTTTGGATGGTGCATCTCATTTATCTAATAATCTGGCATCATTTTTATCCAAATTTCCAAAACCTTGACTACTCAGAGTTGGGACCAGGAAGCAGAGTCGCAGTCTTACATGCCTCTCTGCAGCTCCTCTTCATCCGCCACCCCTCAACTTAGCCCCTGTCTTCCCCATCAGAGAATCATTGTTTGCTCCCTCCAAAGTTAAAAAAATATAATAGAATAAGCATCCCAAAGTGATTAAACAAAAAGTTGGTAAAACTCAAATTAAACATGAAGTCTCTAAATTTAATGACTTGGCCTCTGTTCCTCATCATAATTTAAAAATTAAATGCAGTTTGTTAAATATTAGGTCTCTGACTCCCAAGTCTCTGCTAGTCCATGATCTGTTAATTGATCATCAGATTGATTTAATATCCCTTACAGAGACTTGGTTAGGGCAAGAGGATTATGTTGGTTTAAATGAATCAACTCCCTCTGGTTATTTAAACTGTCAAAATCCCAGAAGTTCTGCTCGTGGAGGAGGAATAGCAACAATTTACCATTCCAAATTACTAGTTAATGCAAAGCAAAAAACACGTTATAATTCCTTTGAGGGCCTGGTCCTCAGTATTGGGCATTTTAGACATTTTAGGCTTAACCCAATTTTATTTGCCATAGTTTATCGTCCCCCTCATGGATCGTCACCTTATCGTGGTGGGGGGGGGGTTGCGTGCCCCAGTGATCCCAGGAGCTATGTTGTTCGGGGCAATTTGCCTCTGATAGGGTCTCCCAACACAAACTGGTCCTGGGTGAAGGGCCAGACTAAGAACGATCCAACAAACTCTCATGATAAATTGTATATCAAGGATTCAGTGTACCCTGCCCGGTATGGGGTTACCGGGGCCCCACCCTGGAGCCAGGCCTGGGGGAGGGGCTCGAAGGCTAGCGTCTGGTGGCCGGGTTTCCACCCATGGGACCCGGCCGGGCTCAGCCCGAAGGAGTTACATGGGTCCGCCCTCCAGTGGGCTCACCACCTGCAGGAGGGATCATGGGGGTCCGGTGCTATGTGGATTAGGTGGCGGTCAAAGGTGGAGACCTTGGCGGACTGATCCCAAGCTTTCTAAACTGGCTTTTGGTACATGGAATGTCACCTCTCTGGTGGGGAAGGAGCCTGAGCTGGTGTACGAGGTTGAGAGATACCGGCTAGATATAGTCGGCCTCACCTCAACACACAGCTCCGGTTCCGGAACCAGTCTCCTGGAGAGGGGCTGGAGCTTGGCCTTTTCTGGTGTTGCCCCGGGCGAGAGGCGACGAGCAGGGGTGGGTATTCTTGTATCGCCCCACCTTGCTGTCTCTATATTGGAGTTTTCCCCGGTGGACGAAAGGGTTGCTTCCCTGCGCCTTTGGGTTGGGAAACGGGTCCTGACCATCATTTGTGCCTATGCACCAAATGATGTTTCAGAGTACCCACCCTTTTTGGAGTCTGTGACTGGGGTGCTGGAGGGTGCTCCTCTTGGAGACTCCATTGTCCTACTGGGGGACTTCAATGCGCACGTGGGCAACGACAGTGAAACCTGGAGGGGGTTGATTGGGAGGAACGGCCTGCCCGATCTGAACCCGAGTGGTGTTCAGTTATTGGACTTCTGTGCTATCCACAGTCTGTCCATAACGAACACCATGTTCAAGCATAAGGGTGTCCATTTGTGCACCTGGCACCAGGACACCCTAGGTTGCAGGTCGATGATCGATTTTGTTATCGTATCATCAGACCTGTGACCGTATGTCTTGGACACCCGAGTAAAGAGAGGTGCAGAGCTGTCAACTGATCACCACCTGGTGGTGAGTTGGATCCGATGGCAGGGGAGGAAGCCATTCAGACCTGGTAGACCCAAACGTATAGGGAGGGTGTGCTGGGAGCGTCTGGCTGAGGCCCCTGTCCGGGAGGTCTTCAACTCCCACTTCCGGAAGAACTTCAACCACATTCCGAGGGAGTCTGGAGACATGGAGTCTGAATGGGCCATGTTCTCCACCTCTGTTGTTGAAGCGGCGGCCCAGAGCTGCGGCTGCAAGGTGGTCGGTGCATCTCGTGGTGGCAACCTCCAAACCAAGTGGTGGACACCAGTGGTGAGGGGGGCCATTAAGCTGAAGAAGGAGTCCTATCAAGCTTGGTTGGCTTGTGGGACTCCCGAAGCAGCTGAGGTGTACCGGCAGGCCAAGCGGAGTGCAGCTCGGGTGGTTGCTGAAGCAAAAACCCAGGTATGGGAGGAGTTCGGTGAGGCCATGGAACAAGACTTTCGGTTGGCCTCAAAAAGATTCTGGCAAACTGTTCGGCGGCTCAGGAGGGGAAAGCAGCTCCCCATCCACACTGTGTTTGGTGCGGATGGGACACTGTTGACTTCGACTGGGGATATCGTTGGGCGGTGGAAGGAATACTTCGAGGATCTCCTCAATCCCACTGATACGCCTTCCACAGAGGAAGCAGGGTTTGGGGACAAGGGGGATGACTCACCTATCACAGGGGCTGAGGTCGCCAAGGTGGTTAAAAATCTCCTTGGTGGCCGGGCCCCGGGGGTGGACGAGATTCGCCCTGAGTACCTCAAGGCCCTGGATGTTGTTGGGTTGTCATGGTTGACACGCCTTTGCAACATTGCGTGGAGGTCGGGGGCAGTGCCTTTGGCATGGCAAACCGGGGTGGTGGTTCCTCTCTTCGGGCTTGTTGTTACGAGCTATTCGGTCTCTGTACGACCGTTGTGAGAGTTTGGTTCGAATTGCCAACACTCGGTCGGAGTCATTCCCAGTAAGAGTTGGACTCCGCCAGGGCTGCCCTTTGTCACCGATCCTGTTCATAATTTTTATGGACAGGATTTCTAGGCACAGCCAGGGAATGGAGGGTGTCATGCTTGGTGACCACAGGATCTCATCTCTGTTGTTTGCAGATGATGTTGTCCTGTTGGCTTCATCCAGCAATGACCTACAGCTCTTGCTGGGACGGTTTGCCGTTGAGTGTGAAGCGGCTGGGATGAGAATCGGCACCTCCAAGTCCGAGTCTATGGTCCTCAGCCGGAAAAAGGTGGATTGTCCTCTCCGGGTTGGGGACAGGCTCCTGCCCCAAGTGGAGGAGTTTAAGTATCTTGGGGTCTTGTTCACGAGTGGGGGGAAAATGGAGCGAGAGATCGACAGACGGATTGGAGCAGCATCTGCAGTGATGCGGACGTTGTACCGGTCTGTTGTGGTGAAGAGGGAGCTTAGTTCTAAGGCAAAGCTGTCGATTTACCAGTCAATCTACGTTCCTACTCTCACCTATGGTCACGAGCTTTGGGTAATGACCAAAAGAACGAGATCGCGGATACAAGCGGCTGAAATGAGGTTTCTCCGTAGGATTGCTGGACTCACCCTCAGAGATAGGGTGAGGAGCTCAGTCATCTGGGAGAGGCTCAGAGTAGAACCGCTGCTCCTCCACATTGAAAGGAGTCAGTTGAGGTGGTATGGGCATCTGATTAGGATGCCTCCTGGACGCCTCCCACTTGAGGTGTTTCAGGCACGTCCCACTGGGAGGAGACCCCGGGGCAGACCCAGGACTCGGTGGAGAGACTATGTCTCCCAGCTGGTCTGGGAACGCCTTGGTATCCCCTCTGAAGGGCTGGAGCAGGTGGCTGGGGAGAGGGAAGTCTGGGCTTCTCTGCTTGAACTGCTGCCTCCGCGACCCGGACCTCCGGAAAAGCGGTAGAAGATGGATGGATGGATGGATGGCTAGTTTATCGTCCTCCATCAACCTACTCAGAGTTTTTATCCAAATTTGCCAAATTCTGAGCTGATTTAGTGCTGAAATCAGAATAATTATAGTAGGGGACTTGAATATACATGTAGATGTAGATAGTGATTGCTTTAATCTGGCATTTAATTCAATATTAGACTCGATGGGGTTTTCTCAGAAAGTAGGAAATTCTACCCATTATCTCCACCATACGTTGGACCTTGTTCTGACATATGGCATAGAAACAGAAAATCTGGTAGTGTCTCCTCATAACCCTGTACTGTCAGACCATTGTCTGTTAACCTTTGATTTTACTATTTCTGACTATTTGGCTCCTAAAGAAAAATATTACTACAGCAGATGCTTCTCAGATGATGTTGTTACCAAATTTATGCAGATTGTTTCCTCTATGCCACGTGTCAACACAACGGAGATAAGCTATGGAGAGCTTGCTCCTTCTGTAATTGATAGCATGGTAGATAGTGGTACAGCTTCTCTGCATCAGACTCTAGACATGGTGGCCCCTTTAAAAAAGAAAAAGCCATATCAGAGATTTCTAACTCCTTGGCTCAACACAGAAACTCGTAGCTTATAACAGAAGACTCGTCAATTAGAAAGAAAATGGCGCGCCACTAATTTAGATGGAATCTATTTAGCTTGGAGAAATCATCTTTTAATTTATAACAAATCTCTTAGGAAAGCTAGAACAAGTTGTTATTCTGCATTAATAGAAGAGAACAAGAATAATCCAAGGTTTCTTTTCAGCACTGTAGCCAGTCTGACAATGAGTCAGGACTCTGTCAATCCTAGCATTCCCTTAGAGCTTACTAGTCAGGACTTTATGAACTTTTACAATAATAAAATTTCATCTATCAGAGATAAAATCAGTCAGACTCTTCCCACTGTTAAATACAGTAACTACTACAACTCCTTCGACTGATATCTGTTTGGATGAGTTTACTCCAATTGACCTTTTAGAATTAGATAAAATAATTTCCTCATCCAAGCCTTCAACTTATCTTTTAGACCCTATTCTTACTAGGTTATTTAAAGAAGTCTTCCCATTTATTGGTAGCTTTATTCTTCAAATAATCAATTCTTCATTAACTTTAGGCCATGTACCACAGGCTTTTAAAACTACTGTAATTAAACCCTTACTCAAAAAGCCAACGCTGGATCCAGGAGTTTTAGCTAGCTATAGACCAATCTCTAATCTCCCTTTCATTTCAAAAATTTTAGAAAGAGTTGTTGCTACGCAATTATTTGACCACTTGCAGGGAAATGGTTTATTTGAAGAGTTTCAATCTGGGTTTAGAATCCATCATAGTACTGAAACAGCCTTAGTGAAGGTCACTAATGACCTCCTTATCGCATCTGATAATGGACTTGTTTCTGTACTTGTCCTTTTAGACCTTAGTGCAGCTTTTGATATTATCAATCATAATATTCTACTTGATAGGTTAGAACACTATGTTGGACTTAATGGTACTTCGTTGCAGTGGTTTAGATCTTATGTAACTGGTTCCAGTTTGTTCATGTCAGTAATGAGTTTTCTTTCAACTCAAAGCTCAGTCATGGAGTTCCACAGGGATCTGTGCTAGGCCCTACTCTTTTTAGTTTATATATGCTTCCGTTGGGCAACATTATTAGAAAGCACTGTATACATTTTCATTGCTATGCAGATGACACACAATTATACCTGTCAATGAAGCCAGATGATAGTAATCAATTAGCCAAGTTAGAAGTTTGTCTTAAGGAAATCAAAGCTTGGATGACTTGTAATTTCCTGCTATTAAATTCAGATAAGACTGAAGTCATTCTTGTTGGTCCAAAAAACCTTAGAAATACCTTTTCAAATCAAACTCTTAGTTTGGATGTGGTTACGCTTTCTCTTAATAGCTCTGTTTTTTTGATCAAGATCTGTTTTTCAATTCACATATCAAATTTGTTTCTAAGACTGCCTTCTATCATTTGCGTAATATTGCCAAGATTAGGAGCATCTGGTCTCAGAGTGATGCTGAGAAACTGATCCACGCTTTTGTTAGCTCTAAATTAGATTATTGTAAGTCTTTATTATCAGGTTGTCCTAAAACATCTTTAAAAAGTCTTCAGTTGATCCAAAAAGCTGCAGCAAGAGTTTTAACAGGTACTAGAAAGAGAGATCATATCTCTCCGGTTCTGGCCTCCCTTCATTGGATTCCCATAGAGTTTAGAATTAAGTTTAAAATCCTTCTTCTCACTTACAAAGCTCTAAACAATCAGGCCCCTTTTTATTTAAAAGATCTGATACTACCCTATTATCCTAACAGAGCACTACGCTCCCAAAATGCTGGATTACTTGTAATACCTAGAATCTCCAAAAGTACAATGGGAGGCAGAGCCTTCAGTTATCAAACTCCTCTCCTGTGGAACCAGCTGCCAATCTGGATTTGAGAGTCAGACTCAATCTGTTTTTAAGAATAGGGTTAAAACCTTCCTATTTGATGTAGCCTACAATTAGGGAGGGAACATGTGTCTCTGAACCCTCCCTTAGTTATGCTGCTAATAGGTTTAGACAGCCGGGGGACCTCCAATAATGCACTGGGCTTCACTCCTTTCTTCACTCTCAATATTTTTTTTTTTTTTTTTTGCTGGTCATTAACATCTGCTTGTTCTCTTCCATAGATTGAGTCCCCATCATGCTGTTTGCTCTCTACATGTCTGTTCTTTTCATCTTCTCTATCCCCTCACCCTCCAGCCAGTTGCAGCAGATGACTGCCCCTCCCTGAGCCTGGTTCTGCTGGAGGTTTCTTCCTGTTAAAAGGGAGTTTTTCCTCTCCACCGCTGCCAAGTGCTTGCTCACAGGGGATTGCTTGATTGCTGGGGTCTTTCTACAATTGTGGGGGTTTCCCCTACAGTTGAAAGTGCTATGAGATGACTGTTGTTGTGAAATTACTAACTAACTAACCTGCACTTATATAGCGCTTTTCTAGTCACAAAGACCACTCAAAGCGCTTTCATTAATACTAACCCTCTATTCTAAGGGCCTATAGGAAACAGATATCTAGGGACAATTTAGAACAGCCAATTAACCTAACATGCATGTTTTTGGCATGTGGGAGGAAACCGGAGAAATCCCGGAGTAAACCCACGCAACACGGGGAGAACATGCAAACTCCACACAGATCACTGTTGGCCGGGGGCTGGGATCGAACCCACGATCCCCACAATCCCCCGGCCAAGGGTAAACTGTGCTGCCGCAGTGCTAACCACTGCGCCACCGTGCAGCCCATATATAGCCCAAATGGCGCTATATAAATAAAGTTGAATTGAATATGTCAGTCTGAGTTTGTGTGGTTGTGGCGTCATTTGGCGATTCTCTCTCTGGTCCCTCTTCATCATCTGTTTTCCTGTAAGTGTTATCAGCATGATTTATGTTTGACAGCCCCTGAGCTGCTTTTTGTTTGTTCATTTGTTTTATTATTAATAAATCATCATTGCACCAAGTCCTGCCTGCTACCTTGGGTCCCGCTTTGAAATCACAGCTGCCTTCCAAAGCAGTTATTTGACACACCTAAGCAGTGCAACAACATCAAATCACCCTGTGATGGTTGTTATGACCGGTGTTGGGAGTAACATGTTATAAAGTAATGTGTTACTGTAATGCCACTACTTTTGCAGTAAAGTGCTGTGTGCGGCGGCATGAAATAAAGCGGCATTGTTGGAGGTTTTAAGTAGAGTTTTATTATCATACCGCCGTCACGGGATCCCCTCTCCAGCCCAAGTGTGTGCAGACTGGAGCGGGATCCTCTGGCTCTCAGAGAAGGAGGGACACAAAGTCTGTGTCCTGCAGCAGAGGGTGAAGTGTGAGTGAGAGAGAGAGCATGGATTTCAGTCAGCTTAAATACCAGTTACAAACAATGCATGAAAGGCATTCACAGCAGGGAGTATGGCATTTGCATTTGAGAGGCATACATCACAATAGGCAGATTTGCTAGACTGTGCTCTAGGTGCAGAACAAAGGGGTTAACAGGCACATCTACATATTGATCTGAGTCTCTAGGTCACAGTAAGGACAGGACGCATGAACACAATGCATGAAAGGTGACATTATCACAGTAGTGTAGCGGAAAAAACCAGGAGTAGCGAGTTGTCTGTCCTTAGTCTGTTTGTGGGGGTTTTCCCAAACCGCCACAGCTCCCCCCCAGAGGGCTCGGCAGGTGGTCGAGACCTCGATAGTGCAGCTTGGGCAGCGAGCAGGGAAAAGCTCTGTGCAGGAGGGGGTGGAGGGGGGTGGGGGTAGTAAAAGCCGGCCGGAGACGATGAGAAGTCTGGGCCGCGCAAAAAATTGCTTGCTGCTCCGCGACGTCGAGGGGTTGTCCCGTTGCGCGTGCGGAGATCACAAGAAGAAAAATTAGTCACTGGCTCCTCCCGCGATTAAGTCCTGCAAGGATTAATAGCGGCCGTGAAGAAAAGACGAGGCTGCTTGGCGGCTGTGATGAGAGCAGAGGGACTGGCATGTTGACTTTAGGTGCGGGCACAGCCTTAAAGTCCTCGGGGATCGCAAAACCGCTGAATTCCCCATGTGTGCCGTGGCTGAGACTATTAACAAATCCTTCGAGCATGCTGCATGCGTGCCTCAGGTGAGCGAGCAGCCCTGAAGGGCAGCGGCGAAGGAGGAAGGCAGTCTGTGGAGCCGTATGTGTCCCGTGCGTGGTGCGCCGTGCCCGTGACTCCACGGTGCGTGCGCCGGGGTCCCGTGCGTGGGTGGACCGCTGGAGAGGAGAACCAGGGTCAGGGAGCTTGCTGGAGATCATCCCTGTTCAGTGTGTTGGAGCGGTGAAGGAAAGTAGACGCTCTGTCACTCGCTCGGTCATGGTGCGTTCAGGTCCACGTGTGCTCCGTCGGCCATGGGGATCGCCGTCGTGGAGAAAGGACGAGGTACATGCGCTCTCGATGTGGAGGAGCTGCGAGCGCGGCTGGTCCAGCGTGGATGTGCCGATCTAGGCGTGCAGATCTCACCATGAAGTTTGCTGCGGCTTTCCCGGTCGTGGGTGGTCTCCGGAGAGTTTCACCTGGAAACTCTGCGTAAAAATCTCCCTGAAGCAGAAGGGAGCTGTTGCGTTCGCTTGTCGTCGGAGACTCACCGCCGGGTGTTGCGTTCGCTGGCAGCGTGTTCGTTTCAGCATCGGGTCACCAGTGCGGCGGCATGAAATAAAGCGGCGTTGTTGGAGGTTTTAAGTAGAGTTTTATTATCATACCGCCGTCACGGGATCCCCTCTCCAGCCCAAGTGTGTGCAGGCTGGAGCGGGATCCTCTGGCTCTCAGAGAAGGAGGGACACAAAGTCTGTGTCCTGCAGCAGAGGGTGAAGTGTGAGTGAGAGAGAGAGCATGGATTTCAGTCAGCTTAAATACCAGTTACAAACAATGCATGAAAGGCATTCACAGCAGGGAGTATGGCATTTGCATTTGAGAGGCATACATCACAATAGGCAGATTTGCTAGACTGTGCTCTAGGTGCAGAACAAAGGGGTTAACAGGCACATCTACATATTGATCTGAGTCTCTAGGTCACAGTAAGGACAGGACGCATGAACACAATGCATGAAAGGTGACATTATCACAGTAGTGTAGCGGAAAAAACCAGGAGTAGCGAGTTGTCTGTCCTTAGTCTGTTTGTGGGGGTTTTCCCAAACCGCCACACTGTGTAATGAAATTACCGTTTAAAAATTCAGTAATGCATTACAGTTACTGAAATTTGATCAGATCAATCATTTGTATTCGTTACTCATTTTATTAATAGGGATAGATATTTTTAGCAAAAATAAATGAATATACAAACTGACCCTACCATAGCTGAGACGAGCCGTCAGTCACGCTCTCCACACTGGTGACCTTAAGACGTATCATGAACAGAAGAAATTCCCCCGAGCCGGACTCGCCAGGAACCAGCCAGGCGAACGCAGTCTCAGTCAAACTACCAGAATTCTGGCAGGACAATCCAGACTCCTGGTTCCTCTTGGCTGAAGCTCAGTTCGCTCTCGGGGGAATAACGGCAGATGACACGAAATTCTACCACGTTATCGCCAAGCTCGACAACCGCACAGCTCGACATGTGCAGAGCCTGGTGCAGCGCCCACCCACTGGCGACAAATATGGCGGGTTGAAGGCTGCGCTCATTCAGCGTTTCACTCCCTCAGCCCAGGAGAAAGCAGAGAAACTCCTGGCCCTGAACGAATTGGGAGAAAGCATGCCTGTCGACCTGATGGAAGACATGCTGAGGCTGAGAGGCTCAGACGACGACGATTTCCTTTTCACCCACATTTTCCTGAGAACCCTACCGTCGGAGACGAGAGCAACCCTGGCAGGTTCACAGTTGTTGGCCCAGCGGGACTTCCGCGCGCTGGCCCAGGAGGCACAGCGGATTCTCAACGCCAGCAGACAGCGCACGGCCACCGCAGCAGCGACAGACCTCGGCGCAACGGCTGGGGATGGCAGGGGGCCAGAGGCGGCGGAGGCAGACCCACCGACAACGGCGGCAGTGAAGACCAAACATCGCGGAGGAGACGACCTCTGTTATTACCATCGCCGCTTCGCAGAGAGGGCACGCAAGTGTATACCACCGTGTCAGTTCAAGAGCTCGGGAAACGCCAGAGCCGGGGGTCGGTAGCAGCTGCGGCCCTCGGTGAACAGAACAAGCTGCTCTACTTGACAGATGCACGTTCTGGGAGGCAATTCCTCGTGGACACAGGCTCTTTTTTACTCTATTCCCTGTGCAGCTCGAGTGACCCCGCCCACAGCACAAGCCAACATCGCTACGGCAAGCGGTAAGTTCCACACACTCCTCACTCAGTTTCCAGCACTCACGGTTCCCATATTTTCAGCAGCCATCGTTAAACATGGAGTGGAACATTTTATTACTACCGCCGGTCCCCCTGTTTTTGCAAAAGCTCGGCGCTTGGATGCAGCTAAACTGACCATAGCGCGCGAGGAGTTCGCCAACCTTGAAAAGTTGGGCATCATCCGGCGTTCAAATAGCCCATGGGCTTCCCTGCTCCACATGGTTCCTAAAGCTGACGGCTCGTAGCGACCTTGCGGTGATTTCCGCAGGTTGAACAACGCTACAGCACACGACCGCTACCCAATCCCCCATATCCAAGATTTTTCCGTTCATCTGGCGGGGGGGGGGGGGCGCATTTTTTCTAAAATAGACTTGGTCCGCGGGTACCATCAAGTCCAAGTACGCGCTGAGGACATACCCAAAACAGCGGTAATAACTCCGTTTGGCCTTTTTGAGTTTTTGTGCATGCCGTTCGGGCTTAAAGGCGCTGCACAGACGTTCCAACGCATGATGGACGCGGTGTTGCGCGATCTCCCTTTTGTGTTCGTCTACCTGGACGACATTTTGGTAGCCAGCGCGTCCGAAGAGGAACACGAAAAACACCTCACGGCAGTTTTCCGGAGGTTGAGAGAGCACGGGTTAATAATCAATCCAGCGAAGTGTCAGTTCGGGGTGACACAGATTGATTTTTTGGGGCACCGCGTCTCTCCAGAAGGAGCAGTTCCGCTGCCAGACAAAGTGCGCGCAGTAACAAATTTTCCCCAGCCACAAACGGTCAAAGCATTACAGGAGTTTTTGGGAATGGTGAATTTTTATAACTGTTTCCTCCCTCGCGCAGCGCAGCTCATGCAACCACTGTATGCCGCGCTAAAAAAACAAAAACCCACAAATGCAATCGAATGGTCCCCGGAGCGGGAGCGCGCATTCTCGGAGGTCAAAACAGCCCTGGCAGACGCTGCGTTGTTGGCACATCCAGACCCAACGGCCCGCATAGCGCTCACTACTGACGCGTCAGACGTGGCCATAGGGGCGGTAGTAGAGCAGCATGTTGCCGGGGCTTGGCAGCCGCTTGCCTTTTTCAGCAGGACTTTGCGCGATACTGAGCGAAAATACAGCGCGTTCGACAGGGAATTGTTAGCGCTCCACTTGGCCATTCGCCACTTCCAGTTCTGGCTGGAAGGTCGTCGTTTCACTGCGTTCGTCGACCACAAGCCGCTGACTTTCGCGATAGCCAAGGTTTCGGATCCGTGGTCAGGCCGGCAGCAGAGGCAGCTGGCTGCAATCTCAGAGTTTAATACCGATATTCAACACGTAGCGGGTAAACTTAATGTAGTGGCAGACTGTCTCCCGTGTGCCGTAACTGCTCCATTTTTTGCTAGGTTTGGGGGGCAGGAGGGAAACAATTGGCATAGACAGACTCAAACCTGCTTTTGTGATGGCTGACGAAGCTGTGCAGTTGGCGAGGGCTCCTCGACGCGGCAGACCTCCCAGGGAGCATGCCCCAGAGCTCCCACAGGGATTGACTAACAATTCTCATCCTCAGATAGCAGATTCACAGCAGGATGGCACCGCGGGAGTGGTAAAGCCCACTTACAGCAAGTTCGGAAGACGGTTGAAGCCCAAACAGCACGTGGACTGGTGTTTGTGATTTTATCATGATATGCAGACTGTGTTGTATTGTTTCATCTTAGACGTTTGGCGGGGGGGGGGGGGTCATGTGGCACACATATTTGAGTTGCTTAGGCTGCATGTGTATATTACTGTTGCCTCACGTCTTAGAATGAACAATAAGTCTGAGTCTGTACTTTGATGTCCCGGGTATAAAAAGGACAGATGTGGGAGGATGGTTCTCTTTTCTGTTTGAGAGGATGTTGGAGATACATGAATATGAATAAACCTGAATTGAGAAATAAACTCAGCCTCATCTTTTCACGCTCTCCACAGATCTTTTTATTCTTGCTAAAAAGAATTTTCTTCATGACAAAATTCTCTCATCAACTTTGTGTCCCTAAATAAAACAATACATAGTTTTTGGTGTTTTACAGATCTAACCGCCATTTGTCATAGCTGTGATGCAGCTGTGAGCTGGAGTGACACAAATATTGTTCTTTAAAAAATATAAAGGAATTCATGAGAGCATGGCTTGAGTTTTAGCTTGCATTCCTCAAAAAAGGCTTAATACACACACACACACACACATTCAGCCACTGCTGCTGGGTGTGAAGCTGCGGGTGATGACAGCTCTGTGATCTCCTGGTAAAAGGCGTTCACTTATATAGCGCTTTTTCTCATCTCTAGATGACCAAAGCGCTTTACAGGTCTTGCTATCCACCCATTCACACACACACTGATGGCGGCAGAGCTGCCATGCACTGGCGCTGGCCTGACCCACCAGAAGTAACTGGGGGTTCAGTGTCTCGCTCAAGGACACTTTGACATGCAGACTGCAGACAGAGCAGGAATCAAACCCCTGATCCTCCGATCAGTAGTCGGCCACACCACACTACACCTGCGCCACAGCCGCCCCCAAGATTACTGACTACCTGACAGGCAGGTCACAGTTTGTCCGGCTGGGCAGTGTTTTGTCTGATGTAGTTGTTGTGTTGTTATTTGGGACATATTATTGTGTGACACAGGTGGTAGCTCCACCTTTCCAGTTCCGCTGCCACCCGGGGTATAAGAGGGCTGTGAGTAGGAGGGCCGGTCTCTTTGACCTCACCTCTGCCTGACGGGAGCACTTGTACTGTGAGAGTGAGTCAACAATAAAGTCGTGTTCAGTTAAACATCCAGTCTCATTCTTGGTTCTCGTTTATCAACATAACTTTTGGTGATAAGATAAGATAAGATAAGATAAGATAAGCCTTTATTAGTCCCACAACGGGGAAATTCCAGGATTGCAACAGCACAGGGATAGCAACACTCAGAGCAACAATCAGAAGGCAAGAAAAAACAAGCAAGCAAGAGCAGCTAATATACATATGTACATATTACTATAAAATATATATATACACACACACACACACAGACACACAGTGCAGAGCATTGTAGCTGGATGGAATAAATATATGAATATATGAACACACAGTGCAGAGCATTGTAGCTAGATGGAATAAATATGTAAATATATAAACACCCACAGTATGGAGCATTGCAGCTAGGTGGAATAAATATGCAAGTATATAAACACACACAGTGCGGAGCAATGTAGCTAGATGGAATAATATGTAGATATATAAAAACACAGTGCGGAGCATTGTAGCTAGATGGAATAAATATATAGATATATAAATATAAACACACCCAGTGCAGAGCATTGTAGCTGATGAGGATAAAAGTATGGATTTGATTTGATTTTTTTGATTTTGTATACTTTATTGATCCCCAGAGGGGAAATTGAGGGCATCCACCTGAATGGATGAAGCAGCCACGGTACGGCACTATCCCTTAACCATTCACACACACATTCACACCTAGGGCCACTTTAGAGTCTTCAATTAACCTAACCTGCATGTCTTTGGCCTGTGGGAGGAAACCGGAGAAATCCCGGAGTAAACCCACGCAGATACAGGGAGAACATGCAAACTCCACACAGATCACTGTTAGTCAGGGGCTGGGATCGAACCAGGGATCCCATGGCCAAGGGTGAGTTGCTGCGCTGGCGCAGAGCTAACCACTGCTCCACCACACCATAAAAGTATGGATGCGGGAATTGCTAATATTCGGCCATTTTTGAAGGTTCCCGGTGAGCTGCCAGTCCCTTTGGCAAGGTGGTTCGTCACATTCCAGAACTTTTTGGTGGCACTGAACCTTGGTTAACTGGAGAAGTTGCAAAGACAGGCAGTGTTGGCTCACAACTTGGGAATGGAAGGACAACGTATCCTCAGTACCTTGGGCGACAGTGATAGCTTTGAAGATGTGGTAGAGCTAATGGCGCGGCATTTTTGTGCCCCAGAAAACATCATCGTCTGGAGGATTCAGTTTCGGCAGCGCCACCAGTGAACCGACGAGTCAGTGCAGCGGTATGTTGCAGGCCTACTGTATGTCAGCTGGCCGAGGACTGTCAGTTTGGAGCATTAGAGGAAGAGATGGTCCGCGACCAGTTGGCGGAACATACCCTTTGCTCGGCGGCTAAGTTGAAGCTCCTCACGCACTCGGGCGAGCTGATTTTAGCCATGGCCATCGAGTTAGCTCAGCAGTGTGAGGCAGTAGACAAGCTATCACAAGAGCTCGGCGAGAGAGCAACACTCCGCCATTTTGAATTACAGTCAACGGTGCAGGCAGTGGACCCGGACAGCAACAACAGCGTGGAGAATGAGGAGGAAAGCGCTAATGCTGTGAAGATAAGGTCCACCCCAGGATCACCCAGGTGTTTAGGTTGTGGGTCCACCAAGCACCGTTATAAGGCTAGAGAGTGTCTGGCAAGAGGAAAATGTTGCAGCAAGTGCGGACTCCTGCATCATTTTGCCAGGGTCTGTAATAGGTTCGAGCGAGGGGACCAAAGACGTAAAGTGGACCCCCCCGCTCCAACTCCCACGGTCATCCACACCATTTCCCCGGGCACCGATGGTCGTACCTACTGTATGGTGGAATTGGACGGGGTGGTGGTGCCGCTACTGATTGACATGGGTGTGGTGAGGTCCATGTTGAATTGGTCTAACGTGAGGAGTTTCTTCCCATATTACCGAGTAAGAGGTCATTCAGCGCCACTGTGTGGGTATGGTGGAAGAAGATTGGCCACGGTGGGATCGGTGGAACTGACGGCTAGGTACAAGTCGGTGGAGGTGTCCAACCTGAAGTTCGTAGTGACTGCCTGTGGCGAGAATGTTATGGGGTGTGACCTCTTTTATGGATTGGGCTTCACCATTACCAGCGGTGTTGGAGAGGAGTGGTCGGGCCGTGGTTTGTGGGACCGGTTGGTTCCGCGAGTGGTGGAAGATGCAGTATGGGACGAGCCTTGGCCTAGTATTCTGGACGATGAGCAGGACCACCCCCACCCAGGGCCATCACGGGAGGGTCCCGGTGCCAGTGCCCAAGTAACCCGAGCTGATGGAACTGAGCAGCGTGGTGGGACGCCCATGATGGCGGGTGGAGCCAAGTGGATGACCCATTCTGCTTCTGGAGTTCGGCTGAAAGGTACCGAGCAGCAAGGGGTCACTGGCGGCTTCACTGGCGGCAAAAATGAAAGCAAGCGGGGCAGGACTGGCTGGCACGCTAAAATGACATGCCAAACAGGGACACTGGAAGCTGAGTCGGGCTCCTCTAGGAGTCGTGGATGTGGTCCAGCCCAGGTAGGAGGCCCGGTCGAGAAGTGTTCGAGGCAAGCGCAGACGGCAAGATAGCCAGGGGCAGCTGCAGGTGGTGGCTGTTGGGGAGGATGGCTATTTCCACCTGTCTGATGGCTCATGGAGGCACCCCAAAGAGTTGCGGCGTGCCACAGAGGAGAAGGAGGTGTTTGGGCTTTGACGTGGGTTATCTCCGGGTGCGAAGAAAAGAAGGCGCTCTGGAGGGGAACCATCTGACGGTTTTCCGTGGGGTGGTTCCTTTACTGGAGAAGACTGATGGTTGGGCAATCTGTTTATTGCATGATGTTACAATGGGGGATAACTGGGTTCTATATTATTATATATTGGTTCTGTTAATGGGATTGTTTTGTGTCTTCTACTGTTTATTTTAGGAACATCGAGTTTTCTGTTTAATGGACTGTGTTTTATTAGAGACGGCAGAATAATCAGTTTAGCCGTGTGGGGGTGGAACAGTAGTCCACCTGTTCCCCCTAGTTTTAATTGTTTCGTGTGTATGTTATATGTTTCAAATATTTTTGCTCAGTGTTAGCCTATGATTTGAGTTCCAAACTGGGGAGGGTCTCGATTGCATGTGTGTGTTTGGACCATTTTTTATGAAGGGGGGGGAAGTGCTGTGTTGTTATTTGATCATCAGCTTTAGTGGCTGGCTGGAAACAAAACTTGCTGTTTAGGCACTTCAATGGTACACGGTTTGCCTATTCCTGCACTCCAGAGTGGACACAATGCCATAAAGCAACTCGTTCTCAGTTAAAAAAAAATAAATAAAAAAAAAGACATACAATAATAGACTGCAGGATGATAATCTACCCACCAGGCGACAGGATTTATCTTCTTTTTAGATGAGACGCAAGGACTTCTGCTAAATAATAAAAGTTACACTGGTTTGGAATTTGTGTTGATACCCATTAAAACACGAAAACAAACCACATTAAACCTCATTAAATCAGCAGGACAAGTCTTCATCTGAAACAACTGTTTGCTCTGTGTCATTCTTATAAGCTGGATGTTTTTATACTTGCTAAAAAGAATTTTCTTCATGACAAAATTCTCACATCAATTTTGTGCCCCTAAATAAAACAATACATAGTTTTTGGTGTTTTACAGATCTAACCACCATTTGTCATAGCTGTGATGCAGCTGTGAGCTGGAGTGACACAAATATTGTTCTTTAAAAAATATAAAGGAATTCATGAGAGCATGGCTTGAGTTTTAGCTTGCATTCCTCAAAAAAGGCTTAATACACACACACACACATTCAGCCACTGCTGCTGGGTGTGAAGCTGCGGGTGATGACAGCTCTGTGATCTCCTGGTAAAAGGCGTTCACTTATATAGCGCTTTTTCTCATCTTTCGATGACCAAAGCGCTTTACAGATCCTGCTGTCCACCCATTTACACACTGATTGCGGTAGAGCTGCCATGCACCGGCGCTGGCCTGACCCACCAGAAGTAACTGGGGGTTCAGTGTCTCGCTCAAGGACACTTTGACATGCAGACTGCAGACAGAGCAGAAATCGAACCCCTGACCCTCCGATCAGTAGTCGGCCACACTACACCTGCGCCACAGCCGCCCCCGAGATTACTGACTTCCTGACAGGCAGGTCACAGTTTGTCCGGCTGGGCAGTGTTTTGTCTGATGTTGTGTTGTTATGTGGGACATATTATTGTGTGACTCAGGTGGTGGCTCCACCTTTCCGGTTCCACCGCCACCGGGGGTATAAGAGGGCTGTGAGGAGGAGGGCCGGTCTCTTTGACCTCACCTCTGCCTGATGAGCAGACTCTACTTTCTGAGGAAGCTGAGATCCTTCAATGTGTGTAGTGAGATGCTGGAGCTTTTCTACCAGACCGTCGTTGCCAGCACCATCTTCTTTGCTGCTGTTTGCTGGGGTAGCAGTATCAGAGCCAGTGACACCAACAGACTTGACAAGATTATCAAGAATGCTGGCTCTGTAATTGGTCTCAGGCCAGAGATCTTTGAATGTGTGGTGGAGAGGAGGACACTGAACAAACTGCGAGCCATCATAGACAATCCTGATCACCCCCTCTACCACGCACTGGACAGACAGCAGAGCACTTTCTCCAGCAGACTGCCACAGCTTCACTGCCGAACAGTCCGGTACGGGAAATCTTTTCTGCCACATGTCATTTCACTGTACAATAACTCACTCTAATGTTGAATTTTGGTCATAACAATGCTGCCATACTGCACCTTACAGTCTAATTGGTGCCTCACATTTCACTCTGTGCCTTATAACCCTCCTTTGGACAGTCACAGGGTTTACTCTGGTAACATTTCCGAATGGCGACCCGCCACGGTTGAAGTTATGGTGCCACTCTTAAGAGGAAATGTAAATTTAAGAAAAAATATGAAGGAATGACGGTCCACAAGCACGCACATGAACAACGTGCATGACCATCATCCGCGCAGAGTTCAGAAGCGCCCCACCCCCGTGACCATTCCAGTTGGCAGGCAGAGTGTCTCGCTCGCGTCACTGTCCGAGAGAAACATGAGCTGGCCTTTGCGCCGATGAAAGGAGGAGGTGACTCATGGCAACACTGTTGAGATGGAGCATTCATCTGTGTTTGGTTGGTGGTAGGAGTGAATTGTTTGTGGCAGATAAGCATAAGCTGTACTTTGACTGTAACATTATGTCATCTAGCACTGATAGGCTCAATAAAAATGAGATGGAGTGGATGGTATCCAGATCTACAAGACAGAAAAGAGCAATTAGGGAGGTAGAAAGAATAGCGAGAGCTAGAAGCTGGTCAGATGAGAGTGATGTGAGAAGGAGTAACAATGCTAAGAAAACACAAACCAGTCAACATGGACGGCAGTTGGATGATATAGGAAATGAGTGTAAAGTTATCATTGAGTTCAATCGGGGGGGGGGCACTATCACCCTATTAAGTTATCCATCCATCCATCTTCTACCGCTTAATCCTTTCGGGCCGCGGGGGGGCTGGAGCCTATCCCAGCATCTTTGGGCGAGAGGCAGGGTACACCCTGGACAGATCACCAGTCCATTGCAGGGCCAACACAGAGACAGACAACCATTCACTCTCACATCCATACCTAAGGACAATTTTGAATCCCCAGTTTTGATGCCAATTAACCTAACTTGCATGTTTTTGGCATGTGGGAGGAAACCGGAGTCCCCGGAGTAAACCCACGCAGACACGGGGAGAACATGCAAACTCCACACAGAAGGGTCATCGATGGTCTGGGGGTGAGATCGAACCCACGATGGTCAAGGGTGGAATCGATCCCATGACCTTCTTGCTGTGCTGCCACTGTGCTAACCACTGCACCACCGTGCTGCCCTATTAAGTTAACAAAAGATATTAAAGAGGAGATTGGGAGAGTTAAGTTTGCCAAGTTCTTGAACAATAACCGGGTGTTAATACATGCATTGAGTAAACAAGAGCAAGAGAAAATACTGAGAATGACACCTTCTAAAAGGAGAAAAAAATGAAGGCTCATATCCCTGGCGCAACAGCAAAATTAAGGGGAGTTATATCAGGTGTCCCGTTGAGCATGTCTATAGAAGAAGTGAAAAATGAGATACAAGGAGGAAAAATGAATGATGTGAAAAGCCTAAAGAGTAAAAGAGAAGGATCACTGAAGGATACTGTGTGTAATGATTCAGTTTGAGGAAACACTCCGTAAATCAGTTCAAATAGGATACCTGTATTACAGTGTCAGAGAATACATCCCAAAACTGCTCAGGTGTTACAAATGTCAAAGGATGGGTCACACTGCTCAGCAATGTAAGGGAAAGTTAAGATGTGCTAGATGTGGAGGGGAGCACGAATATGGTAAATGTGAAAAGGATGCTAAAGTAAAGTGTTGCAGCTGCGGGGGTAAGCATAGTGCTGCATATGGAGGATGTGTTGTGCAGAGGGAAGCTAGAGAAGCCCAGGAAATTAGAATAAGTAATAAAATTTCACGCTGAAGCTCCTAAAACTGGATTCATGCTGCACCTCTGCTATCCATGTACATGTAACCGGAAACCTCGTGTGACGAAATTTACGTCATCGTCTCCACTCTGCTAGTGTCCGCAGTGCTTGACCGCGGACGACCGCATGCAGCCTAAATTTTGTGACCGCACTGCTTGCTCATGACCTAAACGTGTTGAAAAGCGCATGCGCAAGACTGAACATCCCATTCACGAGGTGGCGATATCGGCATAGCATACCAAGACAAAGTAGACGAAGAAGACAATGAGGAAGCGGAAGACGAGAATAAACATACAGTGATCCCTCGCTACTTCACGCTTCACCTTTCGCACCCTCAGTGCATCGCGGATTTTTCAGAAATATTCATCAAAAATTCAAAATTGAGAAAAAATGGGCGGACGCTAGCAGAAGGCAGGGAGACTACATTAGAACATCAGGTATCAACACGGACAGCCGCTCAACTCAAAATCCACCTCTCTGACCACCGCTGCACTCCTCTCCGCCCACCTCTTCACTGCTCGGGAATCTCGCAAGCTGATTGGCCGAGACGTTTTACCTCGCAAGCTGATTGGCCGAGACGTTTTACCCAGCTTCTATCCCTGCAGAGCGCCCATACCCACCGAAGGAAGACCGCATTCATTGTTCTTTATCGCTAGTCTCGCAGCGTGGAACTTTTCGCTGTTCTCTTGTCCCTTTTTGTGTGAAATAGTCTTCCCGTCAAGCCACTACGCCGCCTCCTGCAGCTGCCCTCGACAATCCTGCACCTCTAGCACCTGACGATGAGGCGTCACCTGAGGAGCAGTAAAGCTCTCATTAACCTGTGCAGTACGTAAATCATCTTCATCTTGAGTTACGTATCTTGTTATAAAAATAAAAGAGTTCTAAAAACATATTTATGTACACTTTATTTACATCTACGTATGTATGTACACTTACACACACACACACACACGTATCATATGAGAGAGAGTGAGCGAATGAACGTATGTGTTATTTATGGGTGACGTCATTAGGGGTGACGCTACTTCGCGGTTTTTCACTTTTCGCGGTCGGTTCTGGAACCCATTAACCGCGATAAGTGAGGGATCACTGTATATGTATCATACATTAATACTGCAGCAGCAGCAGCAGCAGCAGTATCTTTGTGGAAAAGGAGTGAAAACCGGGAAGTCAAGCAGCAGAAAGCAAGCAGTGTTTCTTTGTTGGTGAAAATCCTGGCGCGTCAGCACATTAGCACTACCTATTGGGCGGGAGTGAAACTACAAATGATGGCTGTGCGCATGCGTCAACCGCTTGGCCTGCATAGATGAAAAAAGTGAGCATGAACAGCAACATGTGCGTGCTGGGCTTGTCCAAAGCGCACGCGGACCAAAGCAGACTAGAGGGGAATTGCAGCATGAATAAGGAAGCCTTATCTCTAGGGATGAAAGATATACACTACCATTCAAAAGTTTGGGGTCACCCAGACAATTTTTGTGTCTTCCATGAAAAGTCACACTTTTTTTTACCACCATGAGTTGTGTAAAATGAATAAAAAATATAGTCAAGACATAGACAAGGTTAGAAATAATGATTTGTATTTGAAATAATAATTTTTTCCTTCAAACTTTGCTTTCGTCAAAGAATCCTCCATTTGCGGCAATTACAGCATTGCAGACCTAACATGATTGCACAAGGGTTTTCTAATCATCCATTAGCCTTCTGACGCAATGAGCAAACACATTGTACCATTAGAACACTGGAGTGATAGTTGCTGGAAATGGGCCTCTATACACCTGTAACGGCAGCAGCTGTGTTTGTTTGATCCATGTGAGAAACATGGCAATTCTTGTGACTGTTGTAATTTCCCTGCTATATATGTCAACAGTGACATCCTTTCCAGTATTTGACTTTTGGTTGTACAGCAATGCCTCC
This sequence comes from Pholidichthys leucotaenia, assembly GCA_020510985.1. NCBI lineage: Eukaryota > Metazoa > Chordata > Actinopteri > Cichliformes > Pholidichthyidae > Pholidichthys > Pholidichthys leucotaenia. The sequence goes on along the minus strand of CM035850.1, from coordinate 99,876,894 downwards.
CAAAGATTTGTTTTAGCAGGTATATATACTCACAGCCTGGCTCTGTGTGCCAGTCAAAGTTGTTTACTTTGTGTCTGGGGGAACCCCCAACATGGAAATGACCTTTGACCTCTGGGGAATCCCTTGGGAACTCCCTACCTTTTTTTTTTTTTTATTCCCTCCATATTTTTTTTAAAACCTAGGTTTGGAAATTTGTCCTTTGAGATTTAAAAATTATTGAAATAATTTGTCATCAAAAATACATGATGTATAAGTATTATTCACAACAGGAAGTAGACGATTTTGAGACTTCCTGCCCAGCAGAATATGGCAACAGACGGATTGAGCATGGCTGGCTAAAACAAAAATCCAAGCCATCCAGCTGCTTACCTCAGCCCAGGTAGGGTGAAACTGTTATAATGATGAAATAATCCCTCATATCCAATTATCTACCCAATATTCTGTAGGTTGTTTGAGAGATGATGATATTTTTGAAGTTTGTTGAAGTGTGACTAGACCATGTGACTGTCAGTGGTAATCCATGCCTATGTCACCTAGTCTCCATGCATGTGCAAAAAACTGTAATAGTTGTGAAAAAGTAATCTTTGAAGCTTCATTTTGTGAATAGGGATGTATTTTTGACTTGAAGTAAATGCAGTATTATTCTGGTCAGTCACTGCTACAATTCCCGGCCTGCATGGCCTTGGTAGTTTTTAGAAATGCAAATCTGGCAATCCTTCATTATTTACTGGATGCCTAGTTCTAGTCAATTTTATTGTTATGTTTTTGAATTGACATCTTGACTTTAAATTAGCTGAAATACCAATTTACAAGGTATTTATTCCGGGCTATTAATTGCAGACAAAATGTGAGAGCCTGCAAGGAATTTCTGCCCTCGGAAGGCTGCGACCCGGCAAAGTGGTTAGTGAAATGTTTAACTCTGTTGAAGTTTAATGATGGTTGTTTGAATATGCACATGTCCAAAGAATAGAAACTTTTTGTGTGTGTTTCTAATATGAAAATCTGATGTGCACAAGCCATACAATTTTTAAATGTGGATTTGATAATCTGTTGTATTTGTTTACAGTAAATGCTGCATAATTTTTGCTGGTAGCTTTCTTGCAACAACTCAGTAAACCTAAAAAATCTATCAATTTGAGATCATAAATGTTTACATTTGTGTGTATGCAGTATGATTTAATTTCTGCAATACTAGAATTTTGTGTCCACAGCTGAAATAATATTTCTTGTGTTTGATATGTTTCAGTCTTTACGGTGTTTGATGCATTAAAGTCGAAAGCAAGGACATTAAAGATGCGTCAGACTCAGTTATTGCATGCCAAAATGCAGCTCATAATCCGGGGCCAGAACAGTAAAGACACTACCTCATACTCGTCTGTACCAAGTCATCGTGGACGAGCATGGGCGTGCAAGCAAGGAACGCTGCAGATTCAAGAGGTTGGGTCGTGCCGTGTCATCGAGATCGTGATGGTGACATCCTGTCGGTGCCACTCAGCAGTGTGCTAGTGCTAGTGTATGACAATTGAGTAAGAGACATTCACTTTTCTGCTACAGCCTGCAAGTGAAGGACATGTATCCAGTGATTGAACCTTGAGGGCACATTTTAAGTCAAGTCAAGTCAAGTTAAGTTTGTGTTTCTCAAGTGCAAAGTCAAGTTTATTAGTCACTGAATACTGTGTTTATTTTGTGCTGATGTTGAGTGTTTGCATTATTCTGTTTTCATTGTACATGTACTGCTTGTGCACATCCTGTTGCTAGCATATTTCAATCAGTATTTTTGAACATCAATTTAAATCAGGCTAGTAAGATCAAGTAAGATCAAGGGCTGAGGTAAGGGCTGGTTGAGCTTTAATTCAATGATATAAGTATATTTCAAGATTCCTCAAATTTAATTCAATTTTGAATTAATCAAATCAAGTACAAGTTCAAAGTATTTAGGGAATCATATACCCCAAAGATAAGAATTCCCTAATTCAAGTATAGTTTCCATTCAGTTATTTTGAGTGGAAATTTCGAGGTAAACATAAAAAAAAAAAAAAAACCCACATTGTGTTTCAGGTTTGCATAATATTTTTTATCTCCAGGTTTTCACTCAAGAAATCTGGTTGGTGAAAATCCCAATTACCAAGCCTGGCTAGCATTGTCTGTCAGACCATCCAGATTTACTAAACATTTTTTTTTACGGTCATTAGATTGCCAAAACGACTGTTGGGTGGCATATGCTGTCACAAAGAGTTCACCAACTCACTGAAACAGTTGACAGTGTATGTAATACTGCCGGCAATCGAAACTCACTTTATTCAAAGAGGTAATATAAATTACCATTTCATTTTTTGTCCCATTTCCTCACTATTTTCCATAAACACTGTACTGCAACAAAATGGCTGCAGCTGCCAAAAATGCAACTGAGCAAGAATTGCGAGAGCAGATCACAGCTGCCAAAGAGCAATTACAAGCCATAAATGCTGACTTGGCAGTTGAAACCTTGTCTGAGGAAGAGCGAGCTCAACTCAACACTGATGCAAAAACAGTACATGATGAAATAGAAACTCTTGAAATGGAGTTGGCTACAATCAGTGAACAAGAAAAGAATGCGGTGGCTGGAGTTCAAGAAAAAGAAGATGCAAGTGATCCAAAAGATGGCGCCACTGGCAAGACTAACCAGAACACTGCACAAACAAAACTCAGGCATGTCCCACTTCATGAGCTGAAGCAAAGATGAGAGACATGCATGAAGAGACTGAAAGAAGTCAGGCGGTTAGTGAAAACAAAGGGAGAGGATAAGTCTGTCTCACCAGAGATCTCTGCTGAATACGACAGCCTCAATGACAGAGTTGCGACTTTAGATGCTGTCATCAGTAAAAAAGAAGAACAAGAAGCACAGGTAGACAGAGCAAACAAAAAGTTTATGCAAACATACAGTAAAGTAAAGAAGGCTGTGTTCGCTCTTTTTTATGCATACAAAGATGAGGTCTTGGACACAACTGAAGATGACTTGGAAGACCTGATTCGCCTGGACAAAGAAATGACAGCTACATATGAAGCCTGTCGAGATTTGTGCCCGCCAGACAATGAGATGCGGCGCAGAGTCGACAGCGCTAAGCAAATGTGCTCAGACATGGCGAAAACCTTGAAACAAATTGGAGAGAATCCAATGATGGCAGACAAGGAGAGAAAAGGCCTTCTCAAGACTACTTGGGGAATGGATTATTCCAGGTCTCTCTTTGGAAGCAAGTTAGACTATGAGTCTGATATTTCTGCCAAGTCTAAAGTCTCCATTCAGTCAAAGGTATCTGTAAGTACACAGATTTCAGAATCTTCAACAGGCTCTTCAACAGGATCAAGTAATGCCTCAGAAAAGGCCAGGAAGCTGGCTGAATTGAGCGCTAAGCGAAAGTGTGCAGAACTTCACGCAAAGATAAGGAAATACAAGGTGGCCTTGGAAAGTTGTCATGAACAATTAGAAATAGCAGAAGAAGAGGAAAGAGTCCAAAAGTCAGATGACATCTCTTGTTGCACTGACAAGCCTAGTAAAGGTCATCTGAATCCAGAGGCACCTGCTTTTTCTCCTGAGGCCAAATCACCAAAAGCTGAAGATTGCGCGAGCCAAGTAGAGTCACAGTTGGCCTTCATCGCCCAAACCTTCTCAGATAGCGTCAGCAAATCAAGGCTGCCTGTTCCCACACCTCCTGTGTTTGATGGTGACCCACTCAAGTTCATCAACTTTCGCAAAAGTTTTGTGACACTTGTTGAGAACAAGGGAATTCCACCATCAGACAAGCTGTATTATCTGCAGCAGTACCTTGCAGGAGAAGCCAGAGTGGCAGTAGAAGGTTGTTTTTTTGGAAGTGATGAAGCCGCCTACAACCGTGCATGGACCACGTTGGAAGAGCGGTTTGGACACCCCTTCACCATTCAACTCTCCTTGAGAAACAAGTTGAGAGACTGGCCCAAAGTAACAGGCAAAGATAAGAAAGGTCTTCAAGATTTCAGCGATTTCCTGAGCACCCTCAAAGAAGCTATCCCCTACGTGAAAGGTCTTGAAGTTTTGAACGATTGCGTCCAAATCCAGGAAACAGCAACCAAGTTACCCGAGTATTGCAACACTAGGTGGACATGGCGTGTTACAGAAGACATAGATGTTGGAAAGGGCTACCCTTCGTTTCAAGAATTTGTCGACTTCGTAGCCAGAGAAGCCAGAGTGGCTACCAACCCTATATGCGTGGTCGCTCAAAACCAAGACAAGTTGCCAACCGCGAATAGAGGAAACGAGTCTAGGGCAAAGGCAAAACGAGCACCTGGCATTACTCATGCCACCAACACTAACACCAGTGCTGAAAAAGAAACCCCTAAAAGTGGAGCCAAAAATTCTCCAGTTTGCACCTACTGCGACAAAGATCACCTCATCTACAAGTGCAATGCTTTCAAAGAGTTGCCTTATGATGACAAAATACAAAGCATTCAAAGCAAGACCCTTTGCTTCAAATGTCTCAGACGTGGCCACACATCAAAGAAGTGTCTAGTTAAAGTGTCCTGCAACACGTGCAAAGGCAAACACCAAACTCTGCTGCACTTAGACAAGAAGAAAGCAGACACAAAGCTTACAGAGTCAGAAGCCGACAAAGATGAAAACACATTTGAATCTATTTCAAACAAAACCAACCAAGATTACATGAAGAGTTATACTTCAATGATCGTACCTGTTTGGGTCAAGACAGGCCAAGCTGGCTCGCAAGAAGTATTGGTTTATGCACTGATTGATTCCCAAAGCGACAGCTCCTATATCACAGAGGATCTGGCAGCCAAACTGTGCATGCCACATGAAACAACAAGAATGAAGATAACAACTATGCCATCTTCATCGGTGGTCTATTGTAAGAAGTTCTCAGACATCAAACTGAGAGGATACGACTCGACTGTCGAAGTCCGAGTCAAGTCGTGCTACACAAGAGACCACATCCCTCACAACAGGGAGCACATTCCTTCAAAAGTAGCGGCAAGTATGATGCCTCATTTGGCTCGAATAGCCCCCTTCATTCCTCCTATTCAAGACTGTGAAGTGGGACTGCTCATTGGATACTCCTGCCCACAAGCACTCAGACCGGTGGAGATAGTCTCCGGAAATCCCGAAGAAGCCTTTGCTGTGAAAACAGACTTGGGATGGAGCATCATAGGAGGCCCTTGTTATGAACAAGGCAACAATGGTGTATGCCATAGGATTGTCGCCAAAGAATTGATAGTGCCACCACCCTGTGAGATCCTGAAGGTTCTCGACCAAGATTTCAGCGACACCAAAGATGAAGCATGCTATTCCCAGGATGATCTCGCGTTTCTGCAAATCATGGAAGAAAAATCCAAATCAATGAAAATGGAAGAATCTCCATGCCATTGCCGATCAAGTCTACCACGAAGTTGCCCAACAACTACGGGATGGCCATGTCTAGGCTAAATTCTCTGAAAAGGAAATTGAGCAAGGATGACAAGTTTAGAAACCACTACTGCGACTTCATGGACCAGATGATTCAAAAGGGCTATGCAGAGCGTGTTGAACCTCCTTCACCAAATCAAGTCATCAATTACATACCACATCAAGGTGTATACCACCCACAAAAACCAGACAAGATAAGAGTGGTTTTCGACGGTTCGGCCAAGTACCAAGGTTTGTGCCTGAACGACATGCTGCTGAAGGGTCCGGACTTGATGAATGGCTTGCTTGGCGTGCTATTGAGGTTTCGTCAGGACAAAATTGCAGTGACCTGTGACATCGAACAGATGTTTTACAACTTCGATGTTCTGCCACAGTACAGAGATCTACTGAGATACTTATGGTGGCCCGATGGGGACTTGACACTCCCGCCAGCGGAGTACAGGCTCACTGTACACTTATTCGGGGCCGCATCATCACCAGGATGTGCCAACTATGGCATAAAGTACTTGGCAAAGACGCACAAAGAGAGCTTTCCTGAAGGAGCAAAATTCCTCACAAGGAACCTTTACATGGACGATGGTTTGAACAGCCTGTCTACCGTGGGTGAAGCGAAGGAGCTAATCTGCCAGGCCACTGAAATATGCAAAAAGGGCAAAGTTAGACTCCATAAGTTCCTGTCGAACAGCATAGACGTCCTGGAATCTATACCACCTTCAGAAAGAGCCACTACCGTCTCCGAAATAAACTTGGAACTGGAACCTCTCCCGGTTGAGCGCACACTTGGAACAAGATGGGATGTTCAAAATGACTGCTTCAGGTTCAAGATAACACTACAGGATAAACCCAACACAAGAAGAGGCATCCCCTCTACAGTCATGTCAGTCTATGACCCAAATGGATTTGTTAGCCCTGTGGTGTTGCAAGGGAAAAAGATCCTGCAAGAACTGTGCAAGCAAAAGAAATCCTGGGACGAACCTGTCGAGCCTGTCATAATTGAACGGTGGGAGAGCTGGAAAGCAGATATTCAGGAACTGGAGGATCTGAAAATACCCAGATGTTTCAAGCCTGACAAGGAAGTGAAATCTTTCGAGTTGCATCATTTCAGTGATGCCAGCACTCAAGGTTATGGGCAGTGCTCGTATGTCAGAATGTGTGACCAAGATGGAAACATAGACTGCGCCTTGCTCATGAGCAAAGCGAGAGTGGCACCATCAAAAGTTGTCTCCATTCCTCGGCTTGAATTGACAGCAGCAACAACGTCAGTGAAAATCAGCAAGTTCCTCAGAAGAGAGCTTGAGATCCAGGTCACCAAGGAATATTTTTGGACAGACAGCAAGGTCGTGCTGGGATACATCGCCAACAGTGCAAAGCGGTTTCACGTGTTTGTCAGCAACCGTGTACAGTACATTCGGGAGAACACTGAAGTGCAACAATGGCACCACGTACCGACCAAGTCGAATCCAGCCGATCTAGCTTCGAGAGGCGTGTCGGCCAAAGAACTGGGCACCTCTGTGGCTGAAAGGCCCAGAATTTCTCTACAAAGCAGAGCTACCACTGACTTCGCCAGACGATACTCTCAACCTTGGCGACCCTGAAGTAAAAGCACAGTGTCTCGGGGCATCTAGCGTTGTTCTACCAACAGGACTGTTGGATGTACTACAAAGGATTTCGAAGTGGCAGACCATGATCAACATCTTGGGAACTATGATAAGAAGAGTGTCTTCGAAGACAAGCCGTCTACTCCAAGACAGAAAAGCACGTAATCTAGCCATCAAGTGGTTACAAGCCAAAGAGTTTCCTGAAGAGATCACAACCCTGGGGAAAGGTGGAAACGTAGCAACGTCAAGCTGCTTGAAGACTCTAGATCCCATGTTGGATGAAGAAGGCCTGCTAAGGGTTGGGGGAAGAGTTCGTGAAGCAGAAGACATCACCAAGGAAGAATGTCACCCCATTATCCTTCCAAGAAAATCACATGTCACCGAGGCCATCATCAGGCATGTACATCAAAAGACCAATCATGGAGGTCGCAGCTCAACTTTGAATGAACTACGATCTCAAGGATATTACGTACAAAGGGGCTCCAAGACAGTGGCTCAAGTGATACGCAACTGTATCATGTGTCGCAAGCAAAGAAGACCAGCGGAGAGTCGGAAGATGGCTGACTTGCCACAAGAACGTACAGAAGCGCATCCGCCATTCTACAAGTCTGGAATGGATGTCTTTGGCCCGTATCTCATCAAACGCGGAAGATCAGAAATCAAGCGCTACGGACTGCTGTGCACGTGTCTGTACAGTCGTGCAATTCACCTGGAGCTTCTAGACGACCTCTCAACTGACTGTTTCATCAATGCCCTAAGATGCTTCTTGGCATTGCGAGGTGTGGTTAGAAGCATACTCTGTGATCAAGGTTCCAACTTCATCGGTGCTGACAATGAACTGAAACAAGCTCTCGCCGAATTGGATCATGACAAGCTGGAGACAGTTCTAGCAAACAAGCAAGTGGAGTTCAAGTTCAATGCTCCTCACGCTAGTGAGCAAGGTGGCGTATGGGAAAGACAGATCCGCACAGTGAGGAAGATGCTGAAGTCGGTGATAGACTTTGCGAACACACGACTAGACGACGCCTCCTTAAGAACACTGTTCTATGAGGCAGCATACATCGTGAACAGTCGTCCATTGTCTCCCAACGTCTTTGAATGACCCACTCGCCGAACCTCCCATAACGCCAAACGCTCTACTTCATGGCAAGCTTGAGGGAGTCTTGCCTCCACCAGGAGCCTTCTGCGCCCAGGACGTTTATGCACGGAAACGCTGGAGGCGTGTTCAACACCTGAGTCAGCTCTTTCGAAGTAGATGGAAACAAGAATACTTACTGAATCTCCAACATCGCCAAAAGTGGTGCAAACCACAAAGAAACCTCCAAACAGGAGACATTGTTCTCATGATGGATGAAGGGTTGGCGAGAAACCAGTGGCCACTTGGACTTGTGACGAGTGCAATGGCCGACAAGGACGGACTTGTCCGAAAAGTGAGGCTGAGAATTTCGAACGCCAGAAGTGTGGCTCGTGGGGAGAAGATTAAGCCAGTCTCCGAACTGGAAAGACCAGTGCAAAGGGTTGTGCTCTTGCTGCCGGTTAAAGATTAGGTGACATTGTGAAAATTTTATGTTGGCATGACTTTATAGTCTTCCATCATAAAGATTTTGGTGGGAGTGTAACGGCAGCAGCTGTGTTTGTTTGATCCATGTGAGAAACATGGCAATTCTTGTGACTGTTGTAATTTCCCTGCTATATATGTCAACAGTGACATCCTTTCCAGTATTTGACTTTTGGTTGTACAGCAATGCCTCCCAAAGATTTGTTTTAGCAGGTATATATACTCACAGCCTGGCTCTGTGTGCCAGTCAAAGTTGTTTACTTTGTGTCTGGGGGAACCCCCAACATGGAAATGACCTTTGACCTCTGGGGAATCCCTTGGGAACTCCCTACCTTTTTTTTTTTTTTTATTCCCTCCATATTTTTTTTTTAAACCTAGGTTTGGAAATTTGTCCTTTGAGATTTAAAAATTATTGAAATAATTTGTCATCAAAAATACATGAGGTATAAGTATTATTCACAACAGGAAGTAGACGATTTTGAGACTTCCTGCCCAGCAGAATATGGCAACAGACGGATTGAGCATGGCTGGCTAAAACAAAAATCCAAGCCATCCAGCTGCTTACCTCAGCCCAGGTAGGGTGAAACTGTTATGATGAAATAATCCCTCATATCCAATTATCTACCCAATATTCTGTAGGTTGTTTGAGAGATGATGATATTTTTGAAGTTTGTTGAAGTGTGACTAGACCATGTGACTGTCAGTGGTAATCCATGCCTATGTAACCCTTCACCTAGTCTCCATGCATGTGCAAAAAACTGTAATAGTTGTGAAAAAGTAATTTTTGAAGCTTCATTTTGTGAATAGGGATGTATTTTTGACTTGAAGTAAATGCAGTATTATTCTGGTCAGTCACTGCTACAATTCCCGGCCTGCATGGCCTTGGTAGTTTTTAGAAGTGCAAATCTGGCAATCCTTCATTATTTACTGGATGCCTAGTTCTAGTCAATTTTATTGTTATGTTTTTGAATTGACATCTTGACTTTAAATTAGCTGAAATACCAATTTACAAGGTATTTATTCCGGGCTATTAATTGCAGACAAAATGTGAGAGCCTGCAAGGAATTTCTGCCTCGGAAGGCTGCGACCCGGCAAAGTGGTTAGTGAAATGTTTAACTCTGTTGAAGTTTAATGATGGTTGTTTGAATATGCACATGTCCAAAGAATAGAAACTTTTTGTGTGTGTTTCTAATATGAAAATCTGATGTGCACAAGCCATACAATTTTTAAATGTGGATTTGATAATCTGTTGTATTTGTTTACAGTAAATGCTGCATAATTTTTGCTGGTAGCTTTCTTGCAACAACTCAGTAAACCTAAAAAATCTATCAATTTGAGATCATAAATGTTTACATTTGTGTGTATGCAGTATGATTTAATTTCTGCAATACTAGAATTTTGTGTCCACAGCTGAAATAATATTTCTTGTGTTTGATATGTTTCAGTCTTTACGGTGTTTGATGCATTAAAGTCGAAAGCAAGGACATTAAAGATGCGTCAGACTCAGTTATTGCACGCCAAAATGCAGCTCATAATCCGGGGCCAGAACAACACCTATGTAGATATTGCACCAAAAACCCGACATTTGCAGCTATAATAGTCATTTACCACATTAGCAATGTATAGAGTGTATTTCTGATTAGTTTAAAGTTATCTTCATTGAAAAAAAGTGCTTTTCTTTCAAAAATAAGGAAATTTCTAAGTGACTCCTCAGATCTGATCTCAAAAGGAAAATGCTTGTGCAGAGGCTGCAGCTCTGTCTCTCACTGCTGCTCGTTTACCTTCTTCCCCCTCTCTGTCTCCCCTCCCTTCACCCACTGATTCCCTCCTCTCTATGCAGTCTCTCTCCTCCCCACAGGAACAGCAGAAGTGGATAAAGATAGGATGCTACAGAGACCAGGCTGGTGTTTGGAGAGGCCCAAATGCCCTCCCTTGCCTCCCAGCTCACTTCTTTCATCATTTGTCTAAAGTTGACACATGGAGATCATGTGTCAAAGGAGGGGATGATACAACCACTACATGCAAATTGGTTCACCACAGGTTTTCAATTCAATTCAATTCAACTTTATTTATATAGTGCCATTTCACAACAACAGTCATCTCATAGCACTATCAACTGTAGGGGGGAACCCCCACAGTTGCAGAAAGACCCCAGCAATCAGGCGATCCCCTGTGAGCAAGCACTTGGCGACGGTGGAGAGGAAAAACTCCCTTTTAACAGGAAGAAACCTCCAGCAGAACCAGGCTCAGGGAGGGGCAGTCATCTGCTGCGACTGGCTGGGGGGGTGAGGGGATAGAGAAGAAGAAAAGAACAGACATGTAGAGAGCAAACAGCACGATGGGGACTCAATCTATGGGAGAGAACAAACAAATGTTAATGACCAGCAAAAAAAAATATTTCATAGAGTGAGGAAAGGAGTGAGGCCCAGTGCATTACTGGAGGTCCCCCGGCTGACTAAACCTATTAGCAGCATAACTAAGGGAGGGTTCAGAAACACATGATCCCTCCCTAATTGCACGGTGGCGCAGTGGTTAGCACTGCGGCAGCACAGTTTACCCTTGGCCGGGGGATTGTGGGGATCGTGGGATCGTGGGTTCGATCCCAGCCCCCGACCAACAGTGATCTGTGTGGAGTTTGCATGTTCTCCCCGTGTTGCGTGGGTTTACTCCGGGATTTCTCCGGTTTCCTCCCACATGCCAAAAACATGCATGTTAGGTTAATTGGCTGTTCTAAATTGTCCCTAGATATTTGTTTCCTATAGGCCCTTGGAATAGAGGGTTAGTATTAATGAAAGCGCTTTGAGTGGTCTTTGTGACTAGAAAAGCGCTATATAAGTGCAGGTTAGTTAGTTAGTTAGTTAGTTAATTGTAGGCTATATCAAAAAGGTAGGTTTTAGCCCTATTCTTAAAAACAGAGATCGAGTCTGACTCCCGAATCCAGATTGGCAGCTGATTCCACAGGAGAGGAGCTTGACAACTGAAGGCTCTGCCTCCCATTGTACTTTTGGAGATTCTAGGTATTACAAGTAATCCTGCATTTTGGGAGTGTAGTGCTCTGTTAGGATAATACGGTAGTATCAGATCTTTTAAATAAAAAGGAGCCTGATTGTTTAGAGCTTTGTAAGTAAGAAGAAGGATTTTAAACTTAATTCTAAACTCTATGGGAAGCCAATGAAGGGAGGCCAGAACCGGAGAGATATGATCTCTCTTTCTAGTACCTGTTAAAACTCTTGCTGCAGCATTTTGGATCAGCTGAAGACTTTTTAAAGATGTTTTAGGACAGCCTGATAATAAAGAATTACAATAATCTAATCTCGAGCTAACAAAAGCGTGGATCAGCTTCTCAGCATCACTCTGAGACAAGATGCTCCTAATCTTGGCAATATTACGCAAATGATAGAAGGCAGTCTTAGAAACAAATTTAATATGTGAATTGAAGGACAAATCCTGATCAAAAATAACTCCAAGGTTCCTCACAGAGCTATTAAGAGAAAGAGTAACTGCATCCAAACTGAAAGTTTGATTTGAAAAGGAATTTCTAAGGTTTTTTGGACCAACAAGAATGACTTCAGTCTTATCTGAATTTAATAGCAGGAAATTACAAGTCATCCAAGCTTTGATTTCCTTAAGACAGGCTTCTAACTTGGCTAATTGATTAGTATCATCTGGCTTCATTGACAGGTATAATTGTGTGTCATCTGCATAACAATGAAAATGTATACAGTGCTTTCTAATAATGTTGCCTAACGGAAGCATATATAAACTAAAAAGGGTAGGGCCTAGCACAGATCCCTGTGGAACTCCATGACTAAGCTTTGAGTTGAAAGAAAACTCATTATTTACATGAACAAACTGGAACCTATCAGATAAATAAGATCTAAACCACTGCAACGAAGTTCCATTAAGTCCAACATAGTGTTCTAATCTATCAAGTAGAATATTATGATCGATAGTATCAAAAGCTGCACTAAGGTCTAAAAGGACAAGTACAGAAACTAGTCCATTATCAGATGCAATGAGGAGGTCGTTAGTGACTTTCGCTAAGGCTGTTTCAGTACTATGATGGATTCTAAACCCAGATTGAAACTCTTCAAGTAAACCATTTCCCTGCAGGTGGTCAAATAATTGCGTAGCAACAACTCTTTCTAAGATTTTTGAAATGAAAGGGAGATTAGAGATTGGTCTATAGTTAGCTAAAGCTCCTGGATCTAGCGTTGGCTTTTTGAGTAAGGGTTTAATTACAGCCATTTTAAAAGCCTGCAGTACATGGCCTAAAGTTAATGAAGAATTGATTATACGAAGAATAAAGCTACCAATAAGTGGGAAGACTTTTTTAAATAACCTGGTAGGAATAGGGTCTAAAAGACAAGTTGAAGGTTTGGATGAGGAAACTATTTTGTCTAACTCACAAAGGTCGATTGGAGTAAACTCATCAAGACAGACATCAAAAGAAGGAGTTGTAGTAGTTACAGTATTTAAGTTAACCACTTGCACTCCGTTGTTCCGCGGGCGGGCAAGTCTCTGCGTCCTAGGACGCATGAGGGCGCACAAGAGCGCACTCGTGCGCGCTCAGACGCATAACGCATGATATACTGATGATGGTGCAGATGGAGATGGTGCTGGCCTCCAAGCGCCACTGGGAAAAAAATGCTGCAGACACAGAACAGGTTAGTTCATCTGATTGACCTCTCATTCGACTAATAAGAGCTTTGAATTGGGTTTCTGAAACCATGAAGAGCCAATGAAAGAAAACCTAGGAAGGAGGACCCGCCTCCCAACGCTTTGAATGCAGTGAGCCAATTGAAGCAGAGAAGTTCGTGAGCTGTTTTTTTTTAAGGCTGGGTGAAGACTGGCTGCTGGAGTGGATCAAAAAAGGACACAGGAAGAGCCCCACAGACCCAGCAGCATGGAGACCATCCACAAATGCAACCTGTGTGACAGGGAGTGCCATTCGTGGATCAGCATGTTCGGCCACAGGCAGTGCTTATTTTGTATTGGTTCTAGCAGAGTAGACGTTATGATTTCTTCCATGGTGATCATAGACCGACGGAGGCTGACCACGAAGGCTGAGTGACACACACGCCTTCGCCAGTCTTTTTTTAATTACTACTGTTATTTGTTTTGAAAACTCGTTCGCCAAAAACCGCAATCATGGAAGCACAAAACCGCAATAATGGAATTATGTTTTGATCGAGTCGCGAGACCAGAACCAGAGCGGACCAGCGTCGCGTTCGTCTGACAATGAGGAAGAGATGTTCGCTAAGACTCTGCTGTGAAGAGGTAAGGTGTTATAAGCTAAATTATTCTCTATCCCTGAAAATTGTAATCAAAAATGACTTTTGACCGATCGGTAAATTACAGCTGTGCGGTTCACGAAGTCTGAAGTTCGTGCGCCGCGGTACAAGGGGTTGCTCGCAGTGTACAGGCTGTGAACGCCCCCCCACCCCCGCTATTCTTCTGCAGCGAGGGGGGGGGCCGCGATGATTGCACTGCTGTCCTACATCACCACATGAGGCTAATCCGTTGTGTAGCGATGGCCGAAGTCCATCCTCTGTAGCGAGCGAGGGGGGGGCAACCCCCCCCACACACACACACAGTAGCAAGGGGGGGGAAGCCGCTGTGACAGCGTTGCTGTGGAAACATGCAACGAGTGTAATCCGTCATGTAGCGAGGGCAGAACTCCGTCCTTGGTAGCGGGGGGGGGGGGACGACCCCCCCACACACACACAGACACAGCCCTGAGTGTGACCTTTCCTTTGAGCCTAAAATGAAGCTTCTACATTGAATTATTAAAAAAGTTACAGACGTTTTTCCAAACTGTGCCATTTGGCACAATTTGGCACAGTTCCAAAACGCCTGGGAACAGCCTGAGAACAAAGCTGTGTAAAATATTCATTTTTTGTGGTATTGTTTCCAAATTTGGATCTCAGCTGGATAACACTTGGTTCTACATTTCTGTTGCATTTTCCAGCCGAATCGGACAGCTGTGTGTTATTTGCAAGCATTTGTATCCAAAAAAACACTGTGTCCAAATTTTTTTTCTTCAAGTTCAGTATGTTTAGATGACTGTAACTCAGTGGCCGGAGCACGTGGAGAGATTATGTTTTTTTTGCCAAAAAATTCAAAGTGTTTTCTTTTAAATGAGACCAACCCCATGAAGATGCTGCAAAGGGTTGAAGAACAGCTTTCAATTTAGTTTGGGCACGTTATTTTTTGGCATTTTTAGGAAAATTGCCCAGAGTGCAAGTGGTTAACTGTGGGAAGAATCTGATTGATTTTATCTCTGATGGATGAAATTTTATTATTGAAAAAGTTCATAAAGTTCATAAAGTCTTACTATTTTATAAGTTTTACTATTTATGCTGACAATCTTTGCAAAAAATGTCTCATTTGTACTACTAACAATGCTCACAGATTTCCCAAACAGGCTCCAGCTGCTCACCCACCACCTACATGTCCATTCCAGCATCTGATGATGGACTTCATTGAACTCACACCAGCAGAGGGCAAAAAGTACTGTTTTGTAATGGTTGACATGTGGTCCAAATGGGTAGAAGCTTTTCCAGCTAAACATGCTACCAGCACAGTTGTGGCAAGAGCTCTGTTGTCAGAAATTATTCCTAGATGGGGAATACCAGAGAAAATCTCCAGTGATAATGGTAGACATTTTGTAAATGAAGCCCTAACTGATTTGAGCCTTACACTGGGTTTTGACCTGAGAAAACACTGTTCCTACCACCCACAGTCAGGCGGTGCTGTTGAGCGTGAAAATGGCACTTTAAAAAACAAACTGGCAAACCTTGAAGATGAAGCTGGTCTGCCCTGGACTAAGTGCCTCCCATTAGCACTCATGTACATGCGCATGCGAATTAGAAAGAAACATAACATGCCTCCATTTGAAATCCTGTTTGCTCGTCCCCCAAACCTAGGGTTTTCCATGGAAAAGAGACCTTCACCCCCACTAACCACATCACATTTTGAAAATGCTATGTTAACTTATTGTTCTGTTCTGTCCTGCCAATTGCAAAACATCTCTCAACAGGTGAAAGCTACACTGCCCAAACCTGCTGAGGATGCTCTCCACGACATAAGGCCTGACAATTGGGTGGTGATCAAAAGCTTCAAAAGAAAGAACTGGCACAGTAAATGGTGGTTGGGCCCCTATCAAGTCCTGCTGACAACATTCACGGCTGTGAAGATCGCAGAAAGGGCAATGTGGATCCACGCAACACACTGCAGAAAAGTCCCAGCGGGCAAGCCAAAAGAACCTAGACCAGACAAGGACGAGAAGCAGAACTAAGTGATTAGCCACAATCACCACCCTATGTTGTACACTCAGATGAGAAGTAGCCGAGCCGTATGAAGAGACCAGACTAGGAAGAGAAGAAGCCGAGCCATGTGAAGATAGAAAATTACATAACACTGCACCTGACAGCCGTCACAAACACCCTGAGTGCACGCCGAATACTGCTTAGTAGACTCATACTGCATACATACCCACTTACAGTGATACTGACATTTGCAAAGACAAAATAACTGATACTGAGGCAGTCCCAAATAACAAACAGAACGTCATCACAGAACACTTAAGAAAACGTTGAGCCTGCCGGAAGACGGACGAGAACTTATATGGCCTGTGTCTTTCCTGTGTGTTCTCTTGATTACAGTGACTTTGTACTTGCTGTTATAATGTATGTCTCCCTCACAGGTTAAGCGGGTTGCACGAAGAACAATACACCCGGAATATGACTTTGGCAACTATTCAAGCAACACATATGACAACAATGCATGGTATCAGGTGGTGTGTCTATCAGTCAGAAAGGCCAATGTGACTGGGTCTTGTTATGTCTGCACATACCTACCACATCATGTTACTCACTCTGTGCCCATGATTCCTTATCCTCTAAACAGATCAGAAATGATGGGAGCATTGTTAGCGCAGACTGCAATTGAAAAAGTGCACCACAATAACACTAAATGTAATAAGGGGTTCACTGTTGAAGTTGCGGGGAACATAACAGAATACCGTAAGTGGTTAAATGTCAGTGTAATAGATTTTGCCTTTCGCCAAGTACGGACTCTGCATCCTGTATAGATAGGAGGGCCCAGAAGCCTGTATTCACTACCAACCCCACACTTTTTACAGCCTCAGTGTCTTTTCACCTTAAGTGTCATTACAATGGGTCTAAATACTTGGGCACTACACAACGATGTGAGACCACTCTTAATGCTATCTGTGGTTTCCATGTGACTGGTACCCCATGTTTAAACACACTGAGGTTGCCATTTTTCACAACACCAAACCTCACTCTACCGAATGCTATGTGTGGACATCAGAATAAAAACCAATGTTCAGATAATCCCACATTGTTTTTCCCCAGTTCAGATGGGTATGGTAGCCTCACAACCCATGTCTGGGTGTGTGGGTCACAGGTTTATCAGTATTTACCGCTGGGATGGTGCGGTATATGTTATATGGCAAAGCTGATTCCAACCATGTGCATCATAACTAATCTCACTTATCACGCCCATCACTCATATTCACATTACTTCCCACCGCACCAGCATCACCGTCGAAGAAGGGAGACACAGACAGATAGGGTTAGAATACATCCAGGAGTAAAACTCTTTGGTGCACTAATACCTTCTTGGGATACTGTAAATAATTCACATAACATTGACAGACTAGCCATTGATTTAGAAAATGTCACAGCATTGACAGAAATGGGATCTTCAGAAATGACAATCAAAATGTGAGCTATGCGGAATGTAGTGTTACAAAATAGATTGGCCTTAGATATAACTGGCAGTGCAAGGAGGGGTATGCCACATAATAGGCCATGAATGCTGTACATACATACCCGGTGAAAGTGACAACATGACACACGTTGTGAGCCATTTGAATGACTTACTTTTGCGACAGTTGCAACAAGATGTGACCCCATCCTCCAACTGGGACTGGTGGTCCTGGCTCACTAGTGGAGGTTGGAGGGAATGGGCAATGCGGATAGGAATGATACTGTTAGTGGCTGTGTTGATTTTGTTGTTTTGCGGCTGTTGCTTGATTCCAATCATCCACAATATGATGTTGAAAATGTTCACTATTAACATGATGCATTACACAACCCTCCTCACAGCTGAACAGGCTTCAGCCACCACCCAGCAAAAAATGTTGAATCACACTGCTTTAGATATGTCCGAACTCCCTTTCCTTGATGACTATGATGATACCAAAGCGTAAATAGAAATGTTTGCTGTTAATATGCTACATCACTCCTACCTACCCACATCTGACCCCGACCCACAGCCCCCCTTCAGGGATTTCCTGACTCCCCTCTTCCCACTTATTTGGCTTGCCCACAATCTGAGTGTCTGTGCTCACAAAAACAGCGTCTTGTGTTCCCTTACACATTGCCAGTTTTCACATATTAATGTTTATGATGCTCTTGTTAAAACTGTATAACAGGATACAATAGCGGATGTTTTACATTGACATTCTTGTATATAGGTGATCATATATGATCAAAAGAGGGGAAATGACATGGAAATTCATTTATATGTATGAAAATGTATCGGTACTATGGTTCCAAGGTTGTCATAGCCAGGAGCGGCACTGGGGTTAAGCTCCCAGTGCTTATAAAATGCTCCTTATAGTGTGCATCTTGAAAAGCCTCTGACAACTAAGTCCGACTCCTAGCCTGCCCATGTGGTTTAGTCTCTAAGCCCGGCGGAACTGCTTTTACTAATAGGAGAAGGGGCAAGGGCGGATCTCTGGCGCCTTAAAACCAGATGCTTCGGGTAGATGGTGGCTCGTCAACCTGGGAAGATAGCCCATCTAGGGGAAGGTAAACCCTGATGTCAAACCTCCGCTGCCTTGTGGCACACCCGGTCACGGGAAAGGCTTCGGGAGTCAACCCTGAGGAAAAATCCAGAGTCGGAGTCCCTAAGGCAGTTCTCTGTTGTGCTCAACATCGTTCTGGCAGCTCCTGCGATGGCGCTGGTGCCAAACTGTAGAAGCCCTGCTGTTCCTTTGGATTCATCAGTGACGTGGAGAGGGGGGACATGCTGCATGGGCAACATCTTGTCCTCCATATCTTCCTGCCCAGGCTTGAATCCTACCAACGCCCAACGCTGGAAGGTAGAACACCGGATCACTGGAGAGGACACTCCAGCTTCGCCTTTGGCGTAGACAAAACACAGGGAATGACAGTTACCGGTTATAAGCCACCGCTCAATTGGCATAGAGCGTGGCGCCAGGGGTTGTTCCCGACGGTGGGAGGGATCATCGGATCTCACTGGACAGCTACCGCCCGCCTCAAGCTGGGCAGCCCCCAGCCAATAAGGTGTTGTCCCACCACAGCCTGCTTTCTTCATTGGGTGCATGGGGATGAGGAGAAGTCCGAACGGCAGGCTGAGAACCTTTGCACCAGGCAAGACAAAAAAACAAAAGAGACCAACTCTAAAACTGGGAACTTGGAACGTCCGCACTATGATGACAGGACTCGTTGCTAACCTCAAGGACATCAGCGACACCAGGAAGACTGCCATCATCAATAATGAGCTGAAGAGACTGGAAGTGGATATCGCCACTCTCCAGGAAAAACGGTTGGCTGACGCAGGCACACTGAGAGAGAAGGACTACACGTTCTACTGGCAGAGAAAGGGCAGTGACGAACACAGGGAACATGGAGTGGGCTTCGCAGTGAAGAACACCTTGCTGAAGATGGTGGAACCAGGCAGCAATGGCTCTGCACGGCTCCTCACCCTCCGCCTCAACACCACTCAAGGCCCAGTCACCCTCGTCATTGTGTATGCCCCAACACTGACAGCCACACCAGAGGCAAAAGACGAGTTCTACGAGAATCTAGCAACAACTGTCAGGATCATCCCCAACTCTGAACAACTCATTCTCCTTGGAGACTTCAATGCCAGAGTGGGTGTTGACCACGACTCCTGGCCCTCCTGTCTTGGACCATTTTGCATGGGCAGAATGAACGACAACGGACAGCGGCTGCTCGAGTTCTGCACATATCACGATTTGTGCATCACAAACTCGTTCTTCAAGACCAAGCCCCAATACAAGGTTTCCTGGCAACATCCACGCTCAAAGCACTGGCACCAGCTGGACTTGATCCTGACCAGGCCCACCTCACTGAAGAATGTGTTAATCACCCGTTCGTTCCAGAGTGCAGATTGTGACACAGACTATTCATTGGTGTGTTGCAAGGTCAAGCTGCAGCTGAAGAAATTCCATCGTGCTAGACAGCCTGGAAAGGCACGGATTGACACCAGCAAGATGGCCCAACAAGAACTTGTTGAGCAGTTTGCCTCCACCTTTGAGAAGGAACTTGGTGTACCACAAGAAGGAGAATCTGCAAAGCAGAAGTGGGATTTGCTGCGAAACACCATCCACCGCACAGCCTTGGCTACCTTTGGGAGGAAGACCTCGAAGTCACAGGACTGGTTTGATGCCAAGTTGACCGAGATGACCCCCGTCATTGAAGCCAAGTGCTCAGCACTTGCTGAGTACAAGAAGTACCCAAACGAGAAGAATCTCCAGATTCTCAGGGCTGCGAGAAGCAAAGTTCAGCAGACTGCTCAGCGCTGTGCCAACGAGTACTGGACTCAGCTCAGCCAAGACATTCAAACCGCTGCCATAACAGGGAACATCCGTGGTATGTACGACGGCATCAAGAAAGCACTTGGTCCGGCTCAGAGCAAGACGGCCCCCCCTCAAATCCTCCACTGGGGAGATGATCACAGAAAAGAACAAGCAGATGGAGAGATGGGTGGAACACTACTCCGACCTGTACTGCAGACAGAACACCATGACACTGTCAGCCCTCGATGCCATCGACTGCCTGCCATCCATAGGACAAACTTGACGCCGAGCCAACCATCGACGAACTCAGCAAGGCCATTGATAGCTTGGCCGCTGGCAAGGCACCCGGCAACAACGGCATACCCCCCGACCTTATCAAGCACTGCAAGACCGCCCTACTGCTGCCATTGCATGACATCCTCTGCCAGTGCTGGAAGGAAGGTGCCGTACCACAGGACATGAGGGACACCAAGATCATCACCCTCTACAAAAACAAAGGGGAGAGAAGCGACTGCAACAACTACAGGGGCATCTCCCTCCTCAGCGTTGTTGGCAAAGTCTACGCACGAGTTGTTCTCGTTCGTCTACAGAAGCTTGCCGAACATGTCTACCCCGAGTCTCAGTGTGGCTTCCGCACTGAGCGATCGACGGTAGACATGATATTCTCCATCCGCCAACTCCAGGAGAAATGCAGAGAACAGAACATGCCCCTGTACGTCACCTTCATCGACCTCAACAAAGTGTTCAATCTGGTCAGCAGAGAGGGCCTTTTCAAGATCCTGCCAAAGATAGGATGCCCACCAAAGTTGCAAAGCCTCATCGAATCGTTTCACACTAACATGCAGGGGATAGTGCAGCACGATGGCAACGTCTCAGAGCCATTCAACATACGCAGCGGAGTGAAACAGGGCTGTGTACTTGCACCAACCCTCTTTGGGATTTTCTTTGCTATGCTCCTGAGGCATGCCTTCAGCACAGCAACAGAGGGAATCTACCTGCACACAAGATCTGACGGCAGGCTTTTCAACCTCGCCCGCCTGAAAGCCAGAACCAAAGTACGTGAGGCTCTAATCAGAGACATGCTGTTCGCAGACGACGCTGCAGTCGCGACCCACACACAGCAGGAGCTTCAGACCCTGATGGACCGCTTCTCCCAGGCATGCAAGGACTTCGGGCTTACCATCAGCCTGAAGAAGACTAACGTCTTGGCGCAAGGCACAGAAGCACCACCAACCATCACCATCGACGACTACGAGCTGGAGGTCGTGAATCAGTTCACGTACCTGGGGTCCACGATCAGCAACAACCTCTCCCTTGATACAGAGATCGACAAGAGGATTGGAAAATCAGCCTCCACACTGGCTCACCTCACCACACGCGTGTGGGAGAATCCCAAACTCTCTGTCAAGACGAAGATGGCAGTGTACAACGACTGCATCATCAGCACACTGCTCTATGGGAGTGAGACGTGGACAACATACGCCATGCAGGAAAAGAGACTGAACTCCTTCCACTTGCGCTGCATTCGCCGCATCCTGGACATATCCTGGCAGGACAAAGTGCCCAACACAGAAGTTCTGTCCCGCGCCAGCCTTCCCTCCATGTTCACTCTACTCAGGCAGCGCAGGTTCCGCTGGCTAGGCCACGTTCACCATATGGAGGATGGCAGAATCCCCAAAGACGTCCTCTACGGAGAACTGGCGACTGGCAGGAGAGACATTGGCCGCCCACAGCTGTGCTTTAGAGACGTCTGCAAGAGAGACATGAAGGCCCTGGAGATCAACATAGAGCGCTGGGAGGACCTTGCAATGGACTGCTCCAAATGGAGAGGCACCCTGACCAGACAGCTCAAGGCGGGTGAAGAGAGACTGACTGCTGCAGCAGATGAAAAAAGGACCCGCAGGAAGAACCGCCACAGCTCCAGCAGCATGGAGACCACCCACAAGTGTGACCTGTGTGACAGGGTCTGCCATTCGCGCATCGGCCTGTTCAGCCACAGGCGGTGCTGTTCCAGCAGAGTAGACGTTTAGGATTCTCTTCCATGGTCATCATAGACCGACGGAGGCCGACGACGACTTCTTCTATATGATGTTTGTTCTCATCATTATGCCAACTTAGCTAATAAACAGGTTTAGTGGCTATATGTATTCACATCATGTTTTATTTTTTTAATCATGGAAAATGACGGTTAGAACTGTTTCCCGAATACAGTTGATCTGCTGTCTGCAGATCAACTGCCTCTATCTGTGGCAAACAGGCTTGCACATTACCATATAAGGCAGTGTTGTGAATGCTCTGAAAACTGTATAAATGCATCTATCTTGTGACCTTGGGGCAGGGAGAAAGGCCTCGCTGTTAGATGGCACACACATTCAGCAGCCTTTCTCTCCCCTGCATGCAGGAATAAAGGCTCTCCAAACTTGCAGATCTCCAGGGTTGTTTATTTCTTCAGGACCTAGGGACGAAGGCAAATAAAATTTCCTTAACACATATAACAATGGAAATGCTGTAGAAGAGATGTTAGATGAAAGATCCTTAATTTGTCTCAACAGTGGTGAGTGTACCAGGGTGGATGTGCACAGGGGCACATCATCATGACCAAGGTATCTGATTCTTTAGTGAGTGCCTGTGAATGAACTGTTATGAATAGTACAACTATTGGAAGTGATCACTTCCCAGTACTTACAGTGGGAAGTTGTTTTACTAGATGTTGTTTTGACAAGGCAGATTGGTGGAAATTTAGGCAATACTATGTGCAATCATGTCATTTGGTAACATTGGAAGGTGGCATAGAAGAATGTTCAAGTCAAGTAACAAAGTAATATTAGAAGTAATATTCTGAATGTTGCAATAGCAAGCATACCTAAGAAAATTACACAGGGTAGGAAGAAGGCCGTACCTTGTTGGAATAAGGAATGTAATACTGCAGTAAAAGAGCAAAACAAGGCATTCAGAGAGCTGAGGAAAAATATGAATAGTGAAAATTTAATAGATTATAAAAAGAAAAGGGCAGTTGCTCGAAGGATAATTAAAAGCAGGAAAGGGTCAACATGGAGAGAATTTTGTTCCACCCTTGATAGAAAGACTGAATTGGGTGAAGTCTGGGGTATGTTTTAAAAAATGAGTGGGAAAAGGACATCAGTTAAAATTCCAGCTTTAGTGGATGGGGACAAGATAGCTGTATCAGACAAAGAAAAGGCAGAAGTCCTAGGTAGGGCATTTGCAGCAGTTCACAGAGGAGAACATTTTGGTGAGAGACATAAACAGCAAAGAGAGCGTAAACTAAGAGAAACTGGAAACTTAAAAAAGGAAATGAAAGAGGATATGACTGCTTTAGACCTTGATCTCACAATTTCAGAACTTAAGAGAGCTTTGCAAGGTAGTGGATACATAGCCCCATGATGTGATCAGTTAAGCTATGCTCTGTTCCAGCAATTACCAATGCAATCAATGAAACTGGTGTTGAAATTGTTTAACAGAATATGGAAGGAGGGGGTTATGCCAAGCGGGTGGAAAAAGGCTGTAATTTTACCTTTTAATAAGCCAGCGAAAGATCCAGCTCATCCAGGCAACTACAGACCAATAGCTTTAATGTCATACTTAGGGAAATGGATGAAGAAGGTATTAGTTTGCAGGCTGTCATATGTACTAGAGCAAATACAGTTAATCAACAATTATCAGAATGGTTTTAGAAGAGGAAGATCCACAGTTGATGCGCTAGTTAGGGTAAGTAATGACATGGAAAAGACTCTCAAAATGAAGGAAGTAATGGTTATATTTTGGCAGCACATGGGGAGAGCATAATTGTGTAACATCTTAGACAAGAACAAAGAGCAGAGATTCCCTGGTGAGATAACAGGGAGGTGTGAAGGATGAATGCAGTGTGACCTTTTGTGTGTTAGAAACTTCTAGAGGAATGGTAAAGGATTAAGGAAGTGAATGCAATGTGACCTTTTGTGTGTTAGAAGCTACTAGAGGAATGCCATAGTATTTAAGAGAAGAGTCTTTGCTGAGATGTCATTCTGTCTATGCTTCTTGTGTGAGATGTGTAATAAATCGTCTAAGCCAAATCCGCCTCTTTATTTACACGCTCCACAATATGCATTTTGTTCTTATTAAAGACAAAAATAGAAAGGAGATGTTTTCATCTGATGAAGACTACAGTAAACAGTTGAAACATGTAAAGAAAAGAAGGTAAAAACATCTCCTTTCTATCTTTGTCTTTAATAAGAACAAAAGTCAAATAATTAAAAGAAGACAAAATGAACCTACTTGAGCTAGTAATGGTTATAGTTTATTTGGACATTGAAAAGACTTATGACTCACTGTGGAGGGATTTACTTCTCATCAGACTGAATAAAATGGGCATTGGAGGTAGGATGTACAATTGGATAATGGATTTTTATTTTTTTTTTTAACAAACAGGAAAATTAGGGTTAAAGTAGGATCAGAAGTTTCTAATGATTTTAAAAGAGAAAATGGTGTTCCTCAGGGGAGTGTGATAAGCCCAGTTTTAGTCAACATAATGATATAATGATTAATGACATGTTTGGGGACAAAGAGGGGTGCATCAAAACAGCGCTATATGCAGATGATGGAGCCATATGGATGAGGGGAAGAAATGAGAAGTTTGTGTTCAAAAACATCAGGAAAGCAATGGAGAAAGTGAAAAAGTGGCCATATGAGTGGGGATTTAAACTTTCAAATAGTAAAACCTGTTATATGGCTTTCACAAAAAAAAACAAAAATCAGAACAGGTACAGAAACGTTAACATTATATAATCAACCAATGGAAAAAGTGAGTGAGTTCAAATATCTGGGACTGTGATTTGATAGTGCGTACACATGGAGAGTTCATGTTAAAAATCTGGGGACAAAGTGCAAGAAAGTCATTAATCTCATAAAAGCTGTAGCTGGACATGATTGGGGTGCAGATAAACAAGCATTAATTGACATTTACAGAGCACTAAAGAGGTCAACAATAGATTATGGATGCATGATTTATGCAGCAGCAGCAAAGACAACTCTGGAAAGAATAGAATACAGCATACAGCACTTCACCTGTGCATTGGAGCCATCAAAACAACACAAAACAATGTAGTTTTAATAGACGCAGGAGAAATGCCAATGGATTTGAGAAGGGATAAACTCGCATTATCATACTGGGTCAAGCTGAAAAGACGTGAGGAAGGGAATATTTCAAAAACAACACTACAAGACTG
The DNA here is from genome assembly GCA_020510985.1 of Pholidichthys leucotaenia. Taxonomy (NCBI): domain Eukaryota; kingdom Metazoa; phylum Chordata; class Actinopteri; order Cichliformes; family Pholidichthyidae; genus Pholidichthys; species Pholidichthys leucotaenia. Next base: position 99,851,486 of record CM035850.1, on the reverse strand, counting down.
CTGGGAATATACTAACTTCCAGGGACACGGGTTTGGGTGGAAAACTGAAAGAAAAGCCAGAATGTATGGACTAGAAACTATTGATATAGCTAACACCAGTCCAGTGAGTAATGTTCCCCCTTGGCTGTTGACATAACGCACGGCTCAGGAGACGCACACACACAGGCTTAGAGTAGTTCAAAGAGTTTATTAACAGCAGGAGTGAATGAGTGCGTGTCTGCGGGATGTAAATGTGTTGGTGATGGCGTCTGCTTCAGGCACAGAGGCAGGTGACCGTTCAGCCGAGCAACCCTATGGAGAGAGCACAGGGAGAGGGTGACGGGCATACACCAACACAGGAGGGATTTATGGCGAGAGAAGGACTTACTTGGTTTGTCAGGATAGCTGGCACAACAAGGGGGCGAAGCCCGGAAGACAGCCACCTGGAGAGCTCCGTACAGCAGCGAGGATTGACGATGGAGTGGAGATGTCCGCCGCCGGGGAATCCACCTGTGCACAGGGGAGCAGACTGGGAAAGAGAGGTAAGGGTTCTTACCCAAATAATGTTGATGCTGAAGAGAAGTATGCTCACAACGGTGAGGGACGAAGTCTGACGGCTTCAGGCCGAGCCTCCGGGCGAGACGGCTTTTATCCCTCGCCGCTGATGAGGATCAGGTGCGTGAGCAGGTGGCGCCGCTGATGAATGGCGCGGCGTGACAGTACTCCCCCCTCTAGCAGCGCCTCCTGGCGATGGCTTATCCGGGTGCGCTCGGTGGAAGTCCGCGATGAGCGATGGGTCCAACACAAACGACGGGGGCACCCACTGTCGATGCTCGGGCCCATAGCCCTCCCAGTCCACCAAGTATTGCAACCCACGACCTCGGCGCCGGGAGTCCAGGATGGAGGAGACGGACCAGGCCGGATGGCCACCAATCATCCGGGGCGCGGGTTGCGCTGCAGGAGGAGGGCAAAGGGGGTCAGTGACTGCCAGTTTCACCTTCGATACGTGGAAAGTGGAATGGATGCGGAGGGAGGGGGGAATAGCCACGCGCACAGCCACCGGGTTGATGATCCGGGTGATGGGAAAGGGACCCATGAATCGCTGTGCCAGCTTCCTCCTCTCGCCTTTTAATGTGACGTCCTGGGTAGACACATACACTAGTTGCCCAACTCTGTATGCCGGGGCAGGTCGTCTGTGCCGGTCCGCCACGGTCCTGTTGCGCTCCGCTGTGCGTAAAAGCGCATGACGCGCGGCAGCCCAGGTGGAGCGGAACTGCCTAAGGTGCGCCCTAACAGAGGGGACAGTTACCTCGCTCTCCTGCGCTGGAAACAGCGGGGGGTCGTAACCCAGGGACGCCTTGAAGGGGGACATCCCCGTTGCAGAAGAGTGGGCGGTGTTGTGGGCATACTCCACCCAGGCGAGATGGTTGCTCCAGGACGTCGGCTTGGATCTGGTAACACAGCGGAGCGCAGCCTCCAGCTCCTGATTGGTCCTCTCACACTGCCCGTTAGACTGGGGGTGATGGCCGGAGGAGAGGCTCACCTTGGCTCAGATGGCGTTACAAAAAGATTTCCAAACCTCGGATGAAAATTGGGGGCCCCGGTCCGAGACCACGTCTACCGGAATCCCATGCAGCCTGACCACGTGTTGGACGAGGAGGCCCGCCGTCTCCAGGGCGGTAGGGAGACCTCGCAGGGGGATGAAGTGTGCCGCCTTGGAGAAACGGTCCACGATGGTCAGGACGGTGTCAAAAGAGTTGGAAACGGGGAGTCCGGTGACGAAATCCAGCGCGATGTGCGACCAGGGCCTGCCGGGGACGGGCAGAGGCTGGAGCAGACCCGCTGGAGGGGCATTTCCCAACTTGCTGGTGGCACAGATTGGGCAAGCCCGGGCGTAGCGGGCTGCATCCCTCCACAGGCCTGGCCACCAAAAGGACCGTTGGAGGAGGCTGATCATCCGAGAGGTGCCGGGATGACAGGTGAGCCAGGAGGTGTGGAGCCAGTGGATGACCTCTCCTCGGACCGCAGATGGAACGAACAGTCTTCCCTCCGGTCCGCCACCAGGATCAGGTTCCACCTCCTGCGCCTTCCGGATCTTGTCTTCAAAGTCCCAAGAGACAGCTCCCACGACGCACGACCTGGGCAGGATAGTGTGGGGCGTTTCCTCAGCCTCCACGGGGGTGAACTGTCTAGAGACGGCGTCAGGCAGGCCGTTCTTGGAGCCTGGCCTGAAGGTGATTGGAAAGCGGAACCTGGCAAAGAACAGAGACCAGCGCGCCTGGCGGGCATTCAGGCGCTTGGCAGATCGTAGGTACTCTAGGTTCTTATGGTCCGTCAGGACCACAAACGGCAGGTCCGCCCCCTCTAGCCAGTGGCGCCACTCCTGTAGGGCGAGTTTGATGGCCAGGAGCTCTCTGTCCCCCACATCGTAGTTCCTCTCCGCCGGGGACAGGCGCCGGGAGAAGAAGGCGCACGGTCGCTTGGCGCCATTGTCCGGTGATCGTTGGGATAACACTGCTCCCACTCCCGTGTCCGATGCGTCCACCTCCACAATGCACTGCAGCGCGGGGTCGACCTGGCGAAGGACCCGGGAGGAGGAGAACTCCGCCTTCAGCGCCTTAAAGGCCGCATCGACCTCTTCGGTCCACCGGAACGGGACCTTCGGGGACGTGAGGCGGGTCAGCGGTCCGACGATCCAGCTGAAATTCGGGACAAAGCGGCGGTAAAAATTGGCGAAGCCCACAAACTGTTGCACCTGCTTCCGGGATGCGGGAGTAGGCCACTCCACCACCGCCTTCACCTTCTCTGGGTCTGGGAGCACCTGGTCTTGGGTGATGATGAATCCCAGGAAGGATGTGGTCCTAGCGTAGAACTCGCATTTCTCAGCCTTCACGTACAGACGATTCTCCAGCAGTCTTTGGAGGACCCGCCTCACATGGACCTGGTGCTCGTCTCTGGACCTGGAGAAGATCAGAATGTCGTCCAGGTAGACGAACACAAAAAGGCCGATGAAATCCCGGAGGACGTCATTAATGAGGCGCTGAAAGACGGCAGGAGCGTTGGTCAACCCGAACGGCATGATGAGATACTCAAAGTGGCCGTTCGGGGTACGGAAGGCTGTTTTCCATTCATCTCCCTCCCGGATCCGGACGAAGTGGTAAGCGCTGCATAGATCCAGCTTGGTAAACCAGGTCACCCCCTGGAGGGAGTGGAAGGCAGTGTCCATGAGGGGCAGGGTGTAACGGTCCCTCTCAGTGATGTCATTAAGCGCTCGGTAGTCTATGCAGGGACGGAGGGAACCGTCCTTTTTCCGACAAAGAAAAACCCTGCCCCCACGGGTGACGACGATGGGCGAATAATCCCAGCGCTCAGTGATTCCTTTAGGTACGTATTCATTGTCTCCCTCTCCGGCGCCGACAGGCTGTAGAGCCGACCAGATGGCAGGGGAGCCCCCTGGCGGAGATTGATGGCACAGTCATATGGTCGATGCGGGGGAAGAGACATAGCTTTCGATTTACTGCATACCATACCCAGGTCGTGAAATTCTGGAGGCACCAGCAACAGGTCCGGAGGTGCTGTATCCGCCACAGGAGGAGCCGCGGACGGGGAGCAGGCAGCGGACTGAAGGCAGGTGCCCATGCAGAAGGTACTCCATGCCGACACCCCAGCTGACCTCCAGTCCAGGACAGGGTTGTGGAGGCGTAGCCAGGGGTACCCCAGGATGACGGGCGACACAGAGTTGGGCAGGACGTAGAAAACCATCTCCTCCCGGTGGTTCCCTGAGATGATGACTGGGACAGGAATGGTTTGATGGGTAACTCTCCCAAGGGAGGCACGGGAGAGATGGACCAGGGAGATGGGGTGTTGGAGTGCCTGACAGCGGATGCCCAATCGGGTTGCCAGGCCTTGTGAAATGAAGCTGCCTTCTGCGCCCGAATCCACCAGTGCGTGGGTGAGGTGCCCAGTGGGATTGTGGCAGAAACGGATGGGCAGCTTCAATTGGGTAAGTGTGTCTAACCGGTGGAGATCCGCGAGGCCCCCTACAGTGATTCGTGGACCCCGCCGACTGGCTTTCCGTGGGCAACGCTCCACGGTGTGTTGGTCACCTCCGCAATACATGCAGAGGCCCAACTCACGGCGGCGTTGTTTCTCCGCAGGGGAAAGCCTGGTCCAGCCCGTCACCATCGGCTCCGACTCCTCGGGGCACGATGCTGGCGGCGCCGCCAGGGGGCGAGCTTGGAACAGGTGCGGTGAGACTCCACGAAGGCGAGAAGAAGAAGACTTCCGCCCCGAGGAGCGCTCGCGCAGCCTGTTATCCAAACTTACCGCTAAGGATGTCAGCTCCGCTAGCGTCCCAGGGATATCCCATCCAGCCAGTTCATCCCTCAGATCATCGTTGAGGCTGCGGAGGAACAGGCCGCAGAGGGAGCGTTCCCCCCAGCCCAATTCCTCCGCCGCTACCCGGAAGTCGACCGAGTAGTCCGCTGCCGACCGGTCTCCCTGCCGGAGAGCGAGAAGCCGATCGACCTGGACCGTCTCGGTTAGAGAATGGTCAAAGACCTCCAGAAAGCGCCCCACGAATTGGTCATAGGTGAGGGTGGCATAACTGGGCCTCGCCATTACGGCGTAGGTCCAAGTTAACGCACGCCCCTCCAGGAGATTCCCTATGTACCCAATTCGACTGTGATCCGAGGGAAAATCTCCGGGCACACGGTGGAACACGGACTCACACTGCATAATGAATCCCCGCGCTCCGCCGAGCTTACCGCTAAAGCGGGCGGGGGTCGGAATCGGTGTGAGCCGAACCGGTGCCACTGGAGCCGGCTGGACGGCCGCTGGAACAGCAGGAGCCGCGCCACCCTGACGAGCCGGGGGGAACGGCTGTTGAAGATCCAAGCGGCCCAACCGGTTAGTTAAATTCAATAATTGATTAAAGATCACCTGTTGTTGATAAGCTATTTGATCCAATCTAGCCTCGAGAGTGGAAAACCGGTGTGCGAGCCCGCCGTCCGCCGAGCCGCTCTGCTGAAGCCGTACTGACATAACGCACGGCTCAGGAGACGCACACACACAGGCTTAGAGTAGTTCAAAGAGTTTATTAACAGCAGGAGTGAATGAGTGCGTGTCTGCGGGATGTAAATGTGTCGGTGATGGCGTCTGCTTCAGGCACAGAGGCAGGTGACCGTTCAGCCGAGCAACCCTATGGAGAGAGCACAGGGAGAGGGTGACGGGCATACACCAACACAGGAGGGATTTATGGCGAGAGAAGGACTTACTTGGTTTGTCAGGATAGCTGGCACAACAAGGGGGCGAAGTCCGGAAGACAGCCACCTGGAGAGCTCCGTACAGCAGCGAGGATTGGCGATGGAGTGGAGATGTCCGCCGCCGGGGAATCCACCTGTGCACAGGGGAGCAGACTGGGAAAGAGAGGTAAGGGTTCTTACCCAAATAATGTTGATGCTGAAGAGAAGTATGCTCACAACGGTGAGGGACGAAGTCTGACGGCTTCAGGCCGAGCCTCCGGGCGAGACGGCTTTTATCCCTCGCCGCTGATGAGGATCAGGTGCGTGAGCAGGTGGCGCCGCTGATGAATGGCGCGGCGTGACAGCTGTTTCCTGGAAAAGAAGTAGACATGAGTGTGATAATCAGGAAAAAGGATTGGCATATACAGTGGTGTGAAAAAGAGTTTGCCTCCTTCCTGATTTGTCATTTTTTTGTATGTTTGTCACACTTAAATGTTTCAGATCATTAAACTAATTTAAATATTAGATAAAGATAACACAAGTAAACACAAAATGCACTTTTTAAATGAAGGTATTCATTATTAAGGGTAAAATAAAATTCAAACCTGCATGGCCCTGTGTGAGAAAGTGACCCCCCTCCCCCCATTAAAACATAAATCAACTGTGGTGTATTACATTTTTGGAAAGCTGAGTTCAATTTCTCTAGCCACACCCAGGCCTGATTAATGCCACACCTCTTCTCAATCAAGAAATCTCTTAAACAGGACATGCCTGACAAAGTGAAGTAGACCAAAAGATCCTCAAAAGCTTGACATCATGCTACAATCCAAAGAAATTCAGGAACAAATGAGAAACAAAGTAACTGAGATCTATCAGTCTGGAAAAGGTTATAAAGCTTTGGGACTCCAGCAAACCACAGTGAGAGCCATTATCCACAAATGGTGAAAGCATGGAACAGTGGTGAACCTTCCCAGGAGTGGCTGACTGACCAAAATTACCCCAAGAGCGCAGTGATGACTCATCTAAGAGGTCACAAAAGACCCCACAACAACATCCAAAGAACTGCAGGCCTCACTTGCCTCAGTTAAGGTCAGTGTTCATGACTCCGCCATAATAAAGAGACTGGGCAAAAATTGCCTACATGCCAGAGTTCCAAGATAAAAACACCTCCTGAGCAAAAAGAACATAAAGGCTCATCTCAGTTTTGCCAGAAAACATCTTGATGATCCCCAAGACTTTTGGGAAAATACTCTGTGGACTGACGAGACAAAAGTTGATCTTTTTGGAAGGTGTGTGTCCCATTACAACCGGTGTAAAAGTAACACAGCATTTCAGAAAAAGAACATCATTCTAACAGTAAAATATGGTGGTGGTAGTGTGATGGTCTGGGGCTGTTTTGCTGCCTCAGGACCTGAAGACTTGCTGTAGTAAATGAAACCATGAATTCTGCTGTCTACCAAAAAATCCTGAAGGAGCATGTCTGGACATCTGTTCGTGACCTCAAGCTGAAGCACACTTGGGTTCTGCAGCAGGACAATGATCCAAAACACACCAGCAAGTCCATCTCTGAATGGCTTAAGAAAAACAAAATGAAGTCTTTGGAGTGGCGTAGTCAAAGTCCTGACCTGAATCTGACTGAGATGCTGTGGCATGACCTTAAAAAGGTGGTTCGTGCTGTAAAAGACTCTTTGCCAGTTATTGCAAACGCTTGATTGCAATTGCTGCTAAGGGTGGCCCAACCAGTTATTAGGTTTAGAGGACAATCACTTTTTCACACAGGGCCATGTAAGTTTGGATTTTTTTTTCTTGCTTATGAATAAACACATTGATTTAAAAACTGCATTTTGTGTTTACTTGTGTTAGCTTTGTCTAATATTTAAATTTGTTTAATGATCTGAAACATTTAAGTGTGGCAAACATACAAAAAAAATGAGAAATCAGGAAGGGGGCAAACACTTTTTCACACCACTGTAAATGACGTTGGCATTAAAACAAGCATTTACCTCAGGAATAAGTATTATAACTACTTACATCTACATACTGATGGTTCAAAAAACAAAGAGGGTTCTGTTGGAACTGGAGTATACATACATTCCAGAGTTTAAAGTGACCATCTCAGAAAGACTCTCCAATCATACATCCATGTATACAGCAGAAATGGTGGCAATAATTATTGGTTTGCAGTGGGTCGAGGAGGTCAGACTGGACAGGGTGGCGGTGTGCACAGATTCACTTGCAGCTTTATAAACCATACAGACACTAAAATCTACATGGGAAGACTTGGTGGTTGAGCTATATCACAGTTTATTTAGGATACACAGGGGTGGTGGAGATATTCAGTTTTGTTGAGTTCCTACACATGAAGGGTTGAAAGGGAATGACTGTGCAGACAAATTAGCAAAAAGTGCACTTGGGAAAGAAACAACTATACCATTATCACTTGGAAAAGGAGAAGGGAAAACAGTGATCAAGAAAAAAGAATTGAGATATGGCGAAAAAGATGGGATGAAAATCACAAAGGTAGATCGTATTACAAAATACAAAAATCTATTTCAATAAAGAATAATAAAAGAACAAACAGGAGGGAAGACATCATTATGGCAAGACTCAGACTTGATCACTGATTTAAACAGCACTTGATTCATCATGAGGAAAAGCGATAGTGACAAAGGTAGAGAATGTGGAGTAAAACAAAATGTAGAGCACATCTTATTGCACTGCCGCAAGTATGGAAATGAAGTGGAAAATGAAGTTCAAGAGGCAGGTAGGGAATGGGTTTCAACTGGGATTCTGGGAACAGAATGAGATGGAGAGGCGATAAGAATCATGAGAAGGGCTCTTTTTTCTTTTTTAAAATGACAGGATTAAGTCATAGAATTTAGGGGTCGGGGTTACCTGACATAATGTCACACACTCTTGTACAGTAGGTGGCAGTATGCTTCTTTCAGTTGTTTGCTATCCGCCTGTAACCGAGAGAAGAAGAAGAAGAAACATGAGCTCATTAAAGTACTTCCTCCCACATGCCAAAAAAAATATGCAAATTAGGTTAATTGGCATCAAAACTGGGGATTCTAAATTGCCCTTAGGTATGACTGTGACTGTGAAAGGTTGTCTGTCTCTCTGTGTTGGCCCTGCGATGGACTGGCAATCTGTACAGGGTGTACCCTGCCTCTCGCCCAAAGACGCTGGGATAGGCTCCAGCCCCCCCGCGACCCGAAAAGGATTAAGCGGAAGAAGATGAATGAATGAGTACAGGGTAAATACTGCTGAAGGAATGGGTCTTATGGTACTCGCAGAGAGAGAGAGAGAGAGAGAGAGAGAGAGCCCGGCCGTGACTCCAGCCATTGTCGAGGAGGAGGATGATTCAGGAGAGTGAGCAAACACAGCCCTGGAGACGCACCACTGGAGGCGGCAGCAAACCCAACGATCCAGAAGACAGCTCCTCACACTCTGGCACTTACATAAGCTGGTGAATCAGGCAGCAGGTGTGTAGTCACACAGGTGCGCTTGATGAGCTCCGGAGCCAGAAAAACAGAGACAGGACAGGAGGGGGGAGACGTGCTCGTCTGAGCATGACAAAAACTACAAGAAAATTGTTATAAATGTTGGAGAAAAACCTCAAACCTTCAAGACTGAAGTCATTACTCAGGTTTTTAAGTGGGTGCTCTTTGTACCCTTAACTAGAAATTTTTGGTTGTCGACTTTTAATTATTAAACTTCAAAGCACTGTTTTTATATGAGTAGAATTTCTGGCTACTATACCCACCTCTGATCATGTAATTTAAGTATGCATGAGTAAATTACTATTATGAATTTTTTCCCCCTTCCCTTCCCTACTCTCTCAATGGAAAAAAGAAACACTAGAATAAAAATACAAAAATATGCATATTTTTGTCATTTATGTAAACCATGACATAAAAATCCTGCAGGGCAAAGCGTGACACTTGATATTTTCTAACCTGTTTGTATACCACCACACACAGAGAGAGAAACTGAATTAGACAGGGCTCAGAGGGGGCAAGATGAGACAGAAGAGAGGAGCCAAGGAGAGGAAAGTGTTCAGGCAGAGGGTCCAGGAGAGGTGAGAGCAGAGGAAGGAGAGAAGAGCAACTGGGCATCTGGATGTGAACCCAACTGGCCCAATATTCCAACATTCAAGCCTCGGTTGTATAACACTTCAAATGGTAGGTTCCATATGCAAAGTTATTGTGCAAAATTTTAAAAAAGAAATAAATAGTATACAATTTACATTTTCCTTTTACAATAGTGTCATATGTTTTCTGTCCTCCCCCCTGGAAAAATATGTTGCCACTGCACCAAGGTCTTTAACCTCTTGCACTCCGGGATACCGCGGGCAGTCACGTCTCTGCGTCCTAGTGCGCACTGTGCGTCTCAGAACGCACTGAAAAAAAAAAAAAAAGCTGCATTTCCGTTCTTCCACTACAGACACAGCCGCGAACAGAAAGCCAAAGGAGTGCTTTGATTGGTTTAGATTTGATTGACCTCTCATTCGACTAATAAGAGCCTTGAATTGCATTTCTGAAACCCTGAAGAGCCAATGACTGAAAACCTAGCAAGAAGGACCCGCCTACCAACGACTGCGAATACAATGAGCCAATTGAAGCAGAGAAGTTTGACGATTGAAAGCGTGCGTTCCGTGCGTAAAATCTGTTTTGTGTAAGCCGCTGTGTGTAACGGTAGCGTTCGCCAGTCTTTTTTTATTACTACTGTTCTTATTTGTTTTGAAAAATCGTTCGCCAAAACCGCAATCATGGAAGTGCAAAACCGCAATAATGGAATCATGGTTTGACCGGGTCACGTGACCAGAACCACGAGTCATAACAAGCGGACCAGCGTCATGTTCGTCTGACAATGAGGAAGAGATGTTCGCCAGCGACACTGCTGTTGTGGACAGTTAAGTGTTATAAGCTAAATTATTCTTTATCCCTGAAAATAGTAATAAAAATGACTTTTGACCGATCGGTAAATTACAACTGTGCATCATCGCCACATGACGCTCCTCTGTAGCGGGGAAGGGAGGGGGAGTTGTTATCCTCTACATTGCAGATATTTTAGTATAATTTTTATTGCACTGTAGGTTATTTTTTCTTGTAAAAAAAAGCTACACATTTTTTACGTGGCATGCTTCTTTGTGTGTGGGGGGCTTGTTTGTTCATTCATTCATTCATGAATGAATAAACAACACACACACACACACACACACACACAGCCCTGAGTGTCACCTTTCATTAGAGCCCAAGATCAAGCTTCTATATTGAATCAGTCAAAAGTTATAGACGTTTTTCCAAACTGTGCCATTTGGCACAATTTGGCACTGTTCAAAAACGCCTGGGAACAACCTGAGAAAAAAGCTGTGTAATATATTCATTTTTTGTGGTATTGTTACAAAATTTTGACCTCAGCGGGATAACACTTGGTTCTACATTTCTGTTGCATTTTCCAGCCCGTATCTGACAGCTGTGTGTTATTTGCAAGCATTTGTATCTTAAAAAGCACCCAGGCGAACTTTATTTTCTTCAAGTTCAGTATGTTTAGATGAGTGTTACTCAGTGGCAGGAGCACTTAGAGAGATTATGACTGTTTTGCCAAAAAATTCAAAGTGTTTTCTTTTAAATGAGACCAACCCCATGAAGATGCTGCAAATGGTTGAAGAACAGCTTTTGATTTACTTTGGGTACGTTATTTTTAGGCGTTTTTAGTGAAATTGACCAGAGTGCAAGGGGTTAAGCTAGAGGAAACACTGAGTCAGTATCCATAGACTCATAGGGATCATCATCTATTTAACCTAGTAGTAGCCTATGTAGTATATAAAGTTTTCAAAGCATTTTTTACTTCCCTGGTTAACTCCTTTTTCCATTATGCTGTGTGTATTTCTGTTGATTTCAGGTTGTTTACTGTGTCATGCTGCTGTTACACTGTAACTTCCCATTTTGGGATTAATAAAGTACATCCATCTATCTATCTATCTATCTATCCATACAGTGGATACAAAAAGTCTACACACCCCTGTTCAAATACCAAGTTTTGTGATGTAAAAAAATGAGACCAAGATAAATCATTTGAAATTGTTTTCCACCATTAATGTGACCTATAACTTGTACAACCCAATTGAAAAACAAACTGAAATATTTCAAGGGGAAAAATAAAAAATAAAAAAAACTTACAATAAACTGTTTGCAGAAATATGCACACCCTTAAACTAATACTTTGTTGCAGCACCTTTGGCTTTTTTACAGCACTCAGTCTTTTTGGGTAGCAGTCTATCAGCGTGGCACATCTTGATGTGGCAATATTTGTGACATGGTTCAGGTGACCCACAGAACAGACACGACTCAGGGTAAATACAATTAACGTACTTTTATTGTAAATGTGAGTGAGTGGATGCGTGAGTGCAGGGTATATGGTGTAATGTCATGTAGTACGATCCGTAATCTCCAGCTGGGGCCAGCAGAGCACCGTACGACCTGGCAACCCTGTAATGAGACAAGGGCCATTAGTTTACAGTTCAACCTATGCAGCACGATAGATGTCACAGCGCTTACTGTCAGGAGATGTTGGAGTAGCTCAGGTAGTGTCAAAGCTGCAGCCAGGAAGACTGTCTGCTGGGCTGGCTAGCTAGAGGTGGAAGGATGAGTCCGCCGCCTGGAGGAAGAAGGAGGACCACCGCCGTGGATCTCCGCCTGTGCACAGGGGAATCGGACAAGATGAGAAGCGAGTAGGCTTACTTGGTAGTTGGTCCGGGTGGAACCGGCCCGGACGAGGTTCAGCAGGGCTAGGAAGCTGAAGGCTGGAGAGTAGAGTGCAGGGAAACACAGAGGCAGGCGTAACTGGATTCAGCATAGAGAATCAGACGACTCCGCGCCCAGCACTGATCCTGATGGAATAAATAGGCCGCAGGAGATGACAGGCAGGTGCGTGCACAGGTGCCGTGATTGGCGGCCATGACAGTACTCCCCCCCTACAGCACGCCTCTCGGTGGGCGTTCCAACCTACCCAGGTGCATCCGATGGAAGTGCCTGATGAGCTGCTTGTTAAGCACCAAGGAGGGACGCACCCAGGACCTCCACTCCAGCCCATAGCCCTCCCAGTCTACCAGGTACTGCAGGCCACGCCCCCGGCAGCGGACGTCCAAGATGGAAGAGACGGACCACGCTGGGTCGCCGTTGATCACCCTCGGTGGAGGTGGAGACCTGGGAGGGGGGCACAATGGGCTGGAGGAGACAGGCTTCACCTGAGAGACATGAAAGGTTGGACAGATGCGGAGGGAGGGAGGGAGAGTTAGACGCACAGACACCGGGTTAATGATCCTGCATATGGGAAATGGACCAATAAACCGTTGGGCAGTCTTCTTCCGCTCAGCCTTCAGGTTGATGTGCTTGGTAGAAAGCCATACCTGCTGACCCACCTGGTAAGCCGGACCTGGAACCCTGTGTTGGTTGGCCACCGTGGTGTTGCGTTCCGCCGTCCGTCGTAACGCCCTCTGGCCGTCCTCCAGATCCGTTGACAACGCCTTAGGTGGGCCCGAACCGATGGAACGGCGATGTCCCCCTCCTCTTCAGGAAACAGTGGGGGGTTGTAACCCAACGAGGCCTCGAAGGGGGACATGCCGGTGATAGTGGACACCACCGTGCTATGGGCGTATTCGATCCAAGGGAGGTGTGTACTCCATGACGATGGGTTGGCAGCTGCGACACACCGCAACACTGCTTCCACCTCCTGGTTGGCTCGTTCGCATTGCCCATTGGATTGAGGGTGGTAACCAGAGGACAAACTAGCTGTAGCCCCCAAAGCGGTGCAGAATGCCTTCCAGACCCTGGAGATGAACTGAGGCCCTCGGTCCGAAACGATGTCCTGCGGGATGCCGTGCAGTCGAATGACATGTTGGACCAGCAGATCGGCCGTCTCCTTGGCTGAAGGTAACCCTCGCAGAGGGTTGAAGTGGGCGGCTTTAGAAAATCTGTCCACCAGCTTGCGGATGATGGTGAAATTGTTGGACGTGGGGAGACCTGTGACGAAATCTAGCGCCACGTGGGACCATGACCTGCCCAGGACGGGGAGGGGATGAAGCAGCCCGGCCGGCGGTGAGGGGAATGTCTTTCCCGTTGCGCATTCAGGACAGGCGCGGATGTACTCCCCTACGTCCTTCTGGAGGGATGGCCATCAAAACGACCTCTGTAGGAGCGCCACAGTGTGTGCCCTGCCCGAGTGGCAGGCGAACTTGGAGGTATGCCCCCACTGGATGACCTTCCCTCAGACCGCTGCAGGGACAAATAACTTGCCCACTGGACAGACTGCGCCCTTATGACCTTATCCCTGATGCCCCACGAGAGGGTGCCCACGATGCCTGCTGAGGGCAGGATGGGATGCTCAGCCTTCTCTGCCATTTCCGGGGCAAACTGACGAGACAGGGCGTCGGGCTTGGTGTTCTTTGACCCAGGGCCATAGGTGATGGTGAAGTCGAACCGTTCAAAGAAGACCAACCAGAAGGCCTGTCGGGTGTTCAGCCGCTTAGCGGTCCAAAGGTACTCCAGGTTTTTATGGTCGGTCCAGACGATGAGCTGTGACGCTCCCTCCAACCAGTGCCACCACTCCTCCAGGGCCAGTTTAACCACCAACAACTCCCTGTCACCAATGTCATAGTTACGCTCCACTGGGGACAGGCGACGAGAGAAGCAGGCGCAGGGGCGGATCTTACTGTTAGCCGGAGAGCGCTGGGACAAAACAGCCCCCACCTCAGAATCTGAGGTGTCCACCTCCACCAGGCACTGAAGAGCGGGATCAACTTGCGTCAGAATTGGCGACGACGAGAACCTGACCTTCAGCTCAGAGAATGCAGCATCCGCCTCTTCCGTCCAGCGAAAAGGCACCTTGGTGGAGGTCAAGTTGGTGAGGGGGAGAGCGATGTGGCTGTAGTCCTTGACAAAGCGGCGATAAAAGTTCGTGAAGCCCAGGAACTGCAGGAGCTGTTTCCTCGACGAGGGAGTAGGCCAGTCCACCACTGCCTTCACCTTGGCCGGGTCCAGAATAATCTCCTTCGGGGCGATGATAAAGCCGAGGAAGGAAGTCCGGGAGACATGGAACTTGCACTTTTCTGCCTTGACGAAGAGTTTATTCTCCAGCAGCCACTGCAAGACCTGCCTGACGTGAATGCAATGCTCCTCCATAGACTGAGAAAAAATGAGGATATCGTCAAGGTAGACAAAAACAAAGGTGCCCAGAAAATCCTTCAAAACATCATTAATAAGGTGCTGGAAAACGGCCGAGGCATTGGTCAGCCCGAACGGCATAACCAGGTATTCGAAATGCCCACTAGGGGTCCTAAAGGCCGTCTTCCACTCATCCCCCTCCTGTATGCACACCAGGTGACAGGCATTGCACAGGTCTAATTTAGTAAAGCAGCAAGCCCCCTGGAGGGAATCGGATGCCGAGTTGAGAAGAGGGAGGGTGTACTTATCCTTAATGGTGATGTTATTCAGCTCCAGGAAATCAATGCAGGGCCTGAGAGAGCCGTCTTTCTTCCCCACGAAAAAAAACCTGCCCCCACCGCCGAAGATGATGGTCTAATTATGCCTGAGCTGAGTGACTCCTTAATATACGAGTCCATGGCCGCGCGCTCCGGAGCAGACAGGTTGTAAAGTCTGCTAGATGGCAGCGGAGTGCCGGCCTGCAGATTGATAGCACAGTCATACGGTCGGTGAGGGGGAAGGGAAAGGGCCTGGGTTTTGCTGAAGACGGCCCCAAGGTCATGATACTCCAGTGGCACTTTCGACAGGTCGGGAGGGGGAGAGGCAGGGACACCCAGAGGCGTGGCAGGCGAGCATGCAGCAGACTGCAGACAGGCACTTAGGCAGAAAGGGCTCCATGAAACCACACTCCCCAAATGCCAGTCAATAGACGGGTTGTGCATGTATTGTACTGTGTACTTTATGAAATATATAATAAAGGGACCTCGAGAGCGGAGCGGAGGTTCACTTCATTTATTTGTAGACTCTCCTCTCACACTTATGCGCATGCGCGCATGATACATTCAAACCATTCTGTATCACTACATCTCCCCCTTTTAAACCAATGTTTCCCAGCTGTTTACAAAAATCATGAATTATATCTTTTTATCACATTAACTTAAGACTAAACATAAATCCTCAAAATGAACTTTGAATATGCACCTTCTGCATCTCATTATTCATCTCATTCTTGTCCTCTCCTTTTTTTTTTTTTTTTTTACAATACTGCAACATTCAAACTCATAACACATAAGAACTTAACTGAGAGGCAGGGTGGACTACCTGATCCTCTCTGTTGTGGTATGGAGGTTTATTCTGCTCCGTGTATACACACAACACTATACTACAAATTCAGTCTTTTGACTGGCTTGACCGCTCTGCCCACTCTGGTGCCTATCACTGGATCTGGGGTGGTCGATGGTGAAGGCACAACTCTCAAATGAGAGCGGATTCTTCTGAGATAGCCTTTCGAAGTGTCAACGACGTAGGACCTCGGTGTCCCAGCTGATCCGGAAACTACTCCAGTGCGTGGTTCGTTCTTGATCCAGACTCTCTGGCCTGGCTGGAGTGGTTTCTTCTCCTGTGCTCTGTGCCGTGTGTTATATCCCTCAGCCTGTTTTCTTTTAAGCTCTTCGTCTTTCAACTCAAAAGCTCTCAAGTCCGGCCAAGCTGGTGTGAGGGTGCTTGGACACACTGGGAGAGGTGTCTGGATGTTACGCCCCATTAGGAGCTGCACGGGGGATGCCCCATGAGCGAGAGGGGTCGCTCTGTATGCCATCAGCGCTTTGTGAGGGTCCTCATTCTTCTGCAACAGGGCCTTCACGGTTCTAACAGCACGTTCTGCTTCTCCGTTGCTTTGGGGGTAATGGGGGCTACTGGTGAGATGCTGGAATTTGTAATCTGCAGCAAACTCTGCAAACTCTGCTGCTGCAAACTGTGGGCCATTGTCGGTAATGAGTGTGTCAGGCACTCCATGACAGCTGTAGATGGCTTTCATTTTAAGAATCACAGCTGACGCTAAAGTGCTTGTGACGTTAGCAACCTCAATGAATCGGGAGTAGTAGTCAATGACCACCAAGTAATGACCTTTCTTCCACTCAAACAGGTCGGCGGCTAGCTTTTGCCATGGGTGTGATGGCAAGGGTGTGGTCAGGAGAGGTTCTGGTGCATTGTGACATTCCTTAGCACAAACTTCACACTGGCGTACCTTTTCTTTTATCTGACGTGTCAGACCTGGCCACCATACTGCTTCATGAGCCCTCGCCATACACTTCACCATTCCTTGGTGGCCCTGATGAAGCGTTTCCAAAATGTTTGGTTGCATACTTGCTGGAATCACTATTCTTTTCCCTTTCATCAGGAGACCATCAGCCATCAACAAGTCATGTCGGTACTGCCAATAGGACTTCAGCTGCGGAGCTGAACTCAGTCTGTCCTAACCTGTGCGGATCAGAGAAGACAGCTGCGCACACACTGGATCCTCTTCCTGAGCTTGCCTAATCTGCATCAGTTTCTCTTGCGATGCAGGCAGTTGCTGAATGACTTCGTTGATGTGAGCTGTCACGTCACTCTGGAGCACGAGATCCTCCTCTGTTGTTGCACCTTGAAGGGGAGCTCTTGAAAGAGCATCTGCTGCTATGAGATTTTTTCCCGGAACATGCACAATGGTGTATGTGAACCGCAGGAGTCTCAATCTGAATCGCAACACACGAGGGGGAATGTCATCAAGTGCTCTTGAGCTGAGGACACTTATCAAGGGTTTGTGGTCTGTTCTAACCTCAAAGTGCAGGCCCAGGAGGTAAGTTTGGAACCGTTCACACGCCCACGTGATGGCTAAGGCCTCTTTTTCAATTTGGGCGTATCTACGCTCAGTTTCTGTCATACTGCGGGAAATAAAGGCCACTGGCCTCCACTCTCCTGAAGCTTGAAGTTGTGACAAAACACCCCCCAGTCCGTAGGAGGATGCATCTGCTGACACCCTAGTCGGCCTGTCAGTGCAGTATGGGGCAAGTACAGCCGATGAGCTGAGCTATTCTTTCACCTTTGCGAAGGCTGTCTGTTGAGCTGGCCCCCATGTCCACATGTTATCAGCTTTCAGAAGGTCCCTGATCGGTCCTGTGATCTCTGCAATGTTTGGGGAAAACTTTCCCAAGTAATTCACCATCCCCATGAATCTTTTGACGTCTGCCACGTCCTTGGGTGGTGGCATGGCTGCAATGGCCCTGATCTTGTCGGGATCTGGCCGTATTCCCTCTCCGCTGACGATATGCCCAAGGAATTTCACCTCAGTCACTGCAAACTGGCACTTGTCGTTCAGGGTGAGGCCTCGCTGCTGTAGGCGTTGCAGCACTCGATGCAGCCTTTCATCATGTTCCTGTGGTGTGGCTCCAAACACCAAGATGTCATCTGCATGACAGACCGTTCCTTCCAGGCCATCCAGCATTTGTGTCAAGCGCTTCTGGAAATGCTCTGGTGCTGAGGATATTCCAAAAGGAAGTCGGTTGAAACAAAAACGTCCGAATGGCGTGATGAAGGTGATGAGTGGGGACGATTCCTTATGCAAAGGGATTTGCCAAAAACCTGCAGTGGCATCTAGCTTTGAAAAAATTCTAGCTCCAGCTAGTTTAGCAAGCGTCTCATCGACTGCAGGAAGGATGTGTCTTTCTCTGCACACGTTGTCATTTAGGTGGGTGAGGTCGACACATATACGGATTTTTCCGTTTGGCTTTGGTACTACGACCATTCCGGAGCACCACTCAGTTGCATCTTCGATGGGTGAAATAACTCCCATTGCTTCCATCCTATTTAGCTCCTCTTGAACTTTCCCTCTTAATGGCAGAGGCAAGCGGCGTGGCACCGCTAGGGCAAATGGAGTGGCATTCTCTTTCAATTTAATCCTATATTCACCCTCTAGCTTCCCCAAACCAGTAAACACTCTGGGATATTGCTTCACATAAGCATTCTCTGTTGCAATGGCATCTACTTGACTAAGCAAGCTGAGGTCTTGTATGGCTGGCAAGCCAAGTAGTGGAGTAGCTAACCCTGGGACAACATACACCTGCTGCTTCACAACAGAGCCCTTGTAGCTCATGTCGGCTGTGAAGCATCTCTGTACTGCGATAGGAACATTGCTTGGTCCACACAGTTTTTTGCTTGGAGGTGAAAGTTTCCCGTGCAGCTTTTCAGAGTACATGTGTTTTGGGATGGCTGTCACTGCAGTGCCGGTGTCGAGCTTGAACACTACCTGCTGGCCAGTTACTCCAATCAACTTCTTCCACGCAGCATTAGGTGGAGGTGCCGTAGTCATTGTGCCCATAAACAATGTCTCCAAACTTTCACTCATGTCCTTCTGCTGAAGTTCCTCCACTCTCATTTTTGTTTTACACAAAGCAGCAAAATGCCCCTTTTTATGACATTTTTTGCAGTCTGCATTGCGAGCAGGACATTCTTTAAATGAATTTCCATGTGCTTTTCCACACCTGCCACATCTGTCTTTTGCGTTTGTCTGACCTGGTCTGTGATTTGTTTTGTTTCCTTGTTGACCCGATTTTTGTTTGTGCTTGAACCTAACTGCATCCATATTAGCTCCTTCAGCACCATCCGTGCTAGTCTGTCTCAGTGTGGTTTGTTGCTTTTTAATTTCCTCGTTTTGGCAAATTTTCGTAATTGCTTTCGTTAGAGTTAGCTTTGAGTCGAGTTGTAACTTCTCTGAAAGCGTGTGGTCTTTAATACCCACGACTAAGCGATCTCTTATCGTCTCCTCTTTGAGGATTCCATACTGACAATACTCAGCTAGCTTGTGGACGGCTGTGATGAACGCCTCGGCTGATTCACCAGGCTCCTGGCAACGTTTGTTAAACTTGGCCCTCTCATATATCACGTTATGTTCACAGATGAAATGTTTTTCAAAAGCGTCTCTTACTTTCTCGTAGTCTTTCTTGTCCGCTTCAGCCAGTGCTAAAGCGTTAAGCACATCATCTGCCGAGTCTCCCATAGTGTATATTAGCGAGTTCACTTGATACTCTTGACTCTTCTGGTCGAGTCCGGCAGCTATGCGGAATCTTTCAAAACATCTGACCCAATTTGGCCAACTAGCGACATCCATTAAGTCAAATGCCTCGGGCGGGCTTATGGAAAATAACGTATCCATTACCTTCCGACGTCTTCGTCACGTTGTCGCTAGCTTGGAATGCTTGCTAGTTCAGCTCGTGAACTTGAAAACTTTTTTCCTCTGTACAGCCCAACTGGAAGGAAACTTCGCTTACATGCTTTTTAAAGCTTCTGTCTTCATAGTAGAGACGGGTCGCCGACTTCTGACACCATGTATTGTACTGTGTACTTTATGAAATATATAATAAAGGGACCTCGAGAGTGGAGCGGAGGTTCACTTCATTTATTTGTAGACTCTCCTCTCACACTTATGCGCATGCGCGCATGATACATTCAAACCATTCTGTATCACTACAGTGCAGACGCAGCCAAGGATAGCCCAGGATGACCGGGGAGGATAACACCGGCAGAACGTACAGGTCCAACTCCTCCCGATGGTTGCCGCAGATGATAAGGTGACCCGATGAGTCACAGTGGTGACCCGATGAGGTGACCCGATGAGTGACAGTGGCTAAAGAGGCTTTTGACAGGGCAATGAGTTTGAGAGGAGTTTTCAACGGCTGCATAGGGAGACCCAGACGGGTTGCCAGGCTACTAGAAATAAAGCTCTGCTCGGCCCCTGAGTCAATGAGTGCATGTGTGTTGTGTTCCCTATGACCGAAACAAAACCGGATAGTTATTAGAAAACGGGTGAGGGGATTATTGCAGGTTACGTCCGTGAGACCCCCTACTGTGACGCACGGACTTCCCCTTTTGGCCGCTTGGGACAGGAATCAAGGTCATGCTCCTCGCTCCCACAATAGATGCACAACCCCAACTCTCAGCGGCACTGTCTCTCCACAACAGGAAGTTTCGACCCACCCATGACCATAGGCTCTTGGTCCTCCGAGATGTCAGCTGACGGGAGGGCCAGCGGGGGGGGGCTGGAGGGAGCGGCGTGACATGTTACCCGAGCGGCCAGAAGTTCTGCGCTCGGCCGCCCGCTCCCTCGGACGGTTGTCGATGCTAATAGCCAGGGAGATACACTCATGCAGCGTAGAGGGTTTCTCCAGGTGGGCCAGCTCATCACACAGGCTAGGGCTCAAACTCCTAATGAATATACTACTCGGAGAGGCATCCTCCCACCCGACCTCCGTAGCCACGACCCGGAAGTCCATGGCATAGTCGACGACCGCCTTCGACCCCTGCAGGTGAGTACGTCCTCCCAGTCCAGGTGACTGAAAACCTCCTGAAATTCCTGTGTAAATTGTAAATATGTCATAGAAGCACAATCAGCCCTAGCCATTACCGCATATGCCCAAGCTAAAGTCCGTCCTTCTAGCAATGGCGCGGTGGTTTAGCACTGTGGCAGCACAGTTTTACCCTCGGCCGGGGGATCGCGGGGATCATGAGATCGTGGGTTCGATCCCAGCCCCCGACCAACAGTGAGCTGTGTGGAGTTTGCATGTTCTCCCCGTGTTGCGCGGGTTTACTCCGGGATTTCTCCGGTTTCCTCCCGCACACCAAAAACATGTAGGTTTAGGGCGCTCGCGCACGCAGCGACCAGCAGCCGGTGGCTTGTCACCAGACTGCAAACCAAGTCTACCTACGGGTACAAATAAGTAACAAAAAAAAAAAAAAAAAATATAGCCAATACGGCTTTGGTCAGTGGGAAAATCCCCGGGTACCCGTTGGAAAACTATATCGCACTGCATGAGGAACCCCCTGGCCTCCCCCAACACACCTCTAAAGTGAGCAGGAGTAGGGACGGGAGTGAGCCGATAAGCGGGGCCCGGAGAGGAAGGGCTAGGAGTGGAGCTAGCGGCGGAACTAGCGGTAGAGCTAGCGGGAGCAGAGGAGCTAGTTGGAGCTGTGGGGAAACCCTGTGGGTTAACCAATCGATCTAACCTGTCGGTGATGCGGGTTAGCTGAGTTAGCATCACCTGCTGCTGGTATGCTAATTGATCTACCCGAGACTCTAGATGGTTAATTCGGCGCGCAACCGCGCTGTCTGCCGGGTCACTTTGGCGGAGTCATACTGACATGGTTCAGGTGACCCACAGAACAGACACGACTCAGGGTAAATACAATTAACGTACTTTTATTGTAAACGTGAGTGAGTGGATGCGTGAGTGCAGGGTATATGATGTAATGACGGGCTGCACGGTGGCGCAGTGGTTAGCACTGCGGCAGCACAGTTTACCCTTGGCCGGGGGATTGTGGGGATCGTGGGATCGTGGGTTCGATCCCAGCCCCCGACCAACAGTGATCTGTGTGGAGTTTGCATGTTCTCCCCGTGTTGCGTGGGTTTACTCCGGGATTTCTCCGGTTTCCTCCCACATGCCAAAAACATGCATGTTAGGTTAATTGGCTGTTCTAAATTGTCCCTAGATATCTGTTTCCTATAGGCCCTTAGAATAGAGGGTTAGTATTAATGAAAGCGCTTTGAGTGGTCTTTGTGACTAGAAAAGCGCTATATAAGTGCAGGTTAGTTAGTTAGTTAGTTAGTAATGTCGTGTAGTGCAATCCGTAATCTCCAGCTGGGGCCGGCAGAGCACCGTACGACCTGGCAACCCTGTAATGAGACAAGGGCCGTTAGTTTACAGTTCAACCTATGCAGCACGATAGATGTTACAGCGCTTACTGTCAGGAGATGTTGGAGTAGCTCAGGTAGCGTCGAAGCTGCAGCCAGGAAGACAGTGTCTGCTGGGCTGGCTAGCTGGAGGTGGAAGGATGAGTCCGCCACCTGGAGGAAGAAGGAGGACCACCGCCGAAGATCTCCGCCTGTGCACAGGGGAATCGGACAAGATGAGAAGTGAGTAGGCTTACTTGGTAGTTGGTCCGGGTAGAACCGGCCCGGACGAGGTTCAGCAGGGCTAGGAAGCCGAAGGCTGGAGAGTAGAGTGCAGGGAAGCATGGAGGCAGGCATAACTGGATTCAGCATAGAGAATCAGACAACTCCGTGCCCAGCACTGGTCCTGGTGGAATAAATAGGCCGCAGGAGATGACAGGCAGGTGCGTGCACAGGTGCCGTGATTGGCGGCCATGACAATTTGCCCACTCCTTGCAAAAATGCTCCAAATCTGTCAGATTGTGAGGACATCTCCCGTGCACAGTCCTCTTCAGATCACCCCAAAGATGTCCTATTGTATTCAGGTCTGGACTTTGGCTGGGCCATTCCAAAACCTTAATCTTCTTCTGGTGAAGCCATTCTTTTGTTGATTTGGATGTGTGTTTTGCGTCATTGTCGTGCTGAAAGATGAAGTTTCTCTTCATCTTCAGCTTTCTAGCAGAAGCCTGAAGGTTTTGTGCCAACACTGACTGGTATTTAGAACTGTTCATAATTCCCTTTCCAGTTGAAGGAAAACAGCCCCAAAGCATGATGGTACCACCAACATGCTTCACTGCTGGTATGGTGTTCTTTTGGTGATGAGCAGTGTTGTGTTTGCACCAAATAAACCGTTTAGAATTATGGCCAAAAAGTTCAACCTTGGTTTCACTGGACCATAACACATTTTCCCACATGTATTTGGGAGATTTCAAATGTGTTTTTGCAAAATGTAGCTGGGTTTGGATGTTTTTCTTTATAAGATAAGGCTTTCGTCTTGCCACCCTAGATGGGAGAATGTTGTCACATGTACTAAACAGCCAGTACTTGCCAGAAATTCCTGCAGCTCCTTTAATGTTGCTGTTGGCCTCTTGGCAGCCTCCCTGACCAGTTTTCTTCTCATCTTTTCATCAATTTGGGAGGGATGTCCAGTTCTTCATAATGCCACTGTTGTGCCAAATTTTCACCACTTGATGATGACTGTCTTCACTGTGTTCCATGGTATATTTAATGCCTTGGAAATTCTTTTGTACCCTTCTCCTGACCGATACCTTTGAAAAATGAGATCCATCTGATGCTTTGGAAGCTCTCTGCGGACGATGGCTTGTGCTGTAAGATGTGACTACAAAAATGTCAGGAAAAAGCCTACTGGAACAGCTGAACTTTATTTGGGGTTAATCAGAGGCACTTTAAATGGTGGCAGGTGTGTGCTGACTCTCATGAAGACATTAAGACTCCCACTGAGACAAAAGGTAAACACAAGACATGAATATAAGGCCAAGGGAGACATAACTCAGACAATACTTATGACACAGCCATGATGACAACAACAGACAAAAGTGCAACAAGAACCAAGATAATGATAATACTAAGCACAGAGAATAGTAAAAATAAACTGAAAGGGTGAGCATGGTCCCGAGACCATGACCCGATTATAACAACAAGTAGTGTCGATTTAGATTAAATCCATCAGCAACTACTAATGATGTGGTGCAGCCCTGAATAGGTTTCCCAACTCATAGGGGTCATTTTCAACCTTTATCGAGGGCCAAGGGGTAGGAGTTGGCAAAGCGGAAGGGGTAGGAATACAAATGAGAAATGGGGTGTTGTTTTGATGCTGAGCACGGGCATTTAGTCTGATTATTTTCTGTACTTTTCCCACTTCAGTTTGGTATTGAATTTGGTTATGGGTTTGGATGTATTATGTTATTTGAGTTTGCCATTTGTTTTTGTTGGTTTATTAGAGTTCCTTTTATCTTAATCTTAGTCTTGCCTTTATAGTCTCTGTCATTATTATTATGTGCCTGTGGCCATCTTGTCATATATCTGAATGATATCTTCCTATGTCTATATTAGAGCCTTCTCCACCTCCACCTCCACCTCCACATCTCTTTGTAGTGTTTATATGAATTGTTACTGTTATCCACACCTTTTCATCATTTGTGTATTTTATCTTGGCCTTGCCTTGGTGGGTTATTATTATTATTATTTTCTCCTTGTGTATTATTTTGTCTGATTTCATATTGTATTCATGTTCTTCTGTGCTTTTATTTTGACAGCGTCCTTGTTTACTTCCTCTTTTGCTCAAGTTTGCAGTTTGTCCCAGCTGTTAATGATTCTTAATTTATTATCCTCACTCTTGTGATCCACACCTGTTCATCATTTTGGTAAATTACTCTTTTCCTATTTAAGGGACGTTGTCCAGCAGCTTGGAGTGACGTCCTTCACTTTGTGTCCAGACATGAGTCCCACGTGTACTCTCATCGTTACCTGGCGTGTGTCCCACGCTTTATTCTCCATTGTTATCCTAGCGTGAGTCCCACACTTCTACCTATCCTCCCAATGTGTGTCCCACGTCTCAGCCTGAAAGCTGTTCCGACTCCTCGTGTTCCTGCCTACTTTGTAAGTTTTTGTTCCAGTTTGGACTTTCTGCTTTTATTAAACATTTTGCAACTCACAGTTCACCATTTGGGTCTCCATTCCTGCCCCACCTGGGCAGCTCATGACAGACAGACCTCAAATCTAACTGTATTTCACTCTCTTATTGCAAATATTTTTTCTAGACTGTTTTAAAGCATTTACTGCTGTTAATAAATAATTAAAGCGTTTCTCTTGCTATTTTTATGTATGTATAAGGGTCATTTATACTTAAAATGGTTGTAAATTTAGTTCAAGTACATTTTAGCATGTGATACTCAAATTTGCTCATATTAAACATAATTTTCCAACAACAAAATTATGGCTAGTGAAACGGCTGAGTGGCTAACTTTGGAAAATGACTAGCCACAGTTGCCGATAAGCAAAAAAGTTAATGTCAAGTCCTATGCACACACACACACACACACACACACACAGAGTCAGGGTCGCCAGCAGCGGCAGAGCCCAGTAAGGTAAGGTGAGCCCGAGGGCTGCGGCGAGCTGCCCTGGGCCCTCCTCACCATGAGTCGGGCAGTGTGACATCAACATAGGCACAGGAGACATTATGGAGCACACTTGCCTGAACTCGGACTCCACCGCCGTCCAGGACTTCGGCGATCTAGAGTGCGCAGGCTCTGGAGGTCCATGAGGTGCTGTGTCCACACTGACCTCCCCTGGGGCGGCTGGACCCACATTGTCGTCGTCCACAGGCACCTCAGGTTGCGGCGGATCCTCTCCGTCAACCCTAGGAAGGAGCTCGGGGATGACAGGAAAAGAGAAGTTAGAGTCGCTGGCAGCGGCGGAGCCCGGCAAGCACTGAGGACTGCACCTGACTCTCCTCACCAGACAAGATTGCTCCAATTTACAAGGGAGAGAAACAAATGACAGCACTTGCCTGGACTCAAGCTCCACCGCCATCCAGGACTCCGTCAATCCCGACAACAACATCTGGGACCCAGTTGGCTGGAGAGTCGGTCCGCTGGGGAACTTTGCGGCGCCGGCCCTCGCTGCAGGCGTGATGGTTGTTGCAGTCTCCATGCCCCTGTGCGTCGTCCTCTACGCCAGTGGCCTGTCCGGCGTGGTGGCCGGGGATTGCCACCCCGCTGACCCTGGGACTGAATCCTCCAGGTCCTCAGGTTCCTCCCCCCACTGGTGACTTGGCTCTGGGATTGGCGAACTCATAGGAGCACAGAGAGGGGAGTGGTCAGAAGAAAAGTCATGATATGCCGCTGGAAAGGAGTACTCAGGGGACTGCAAACACCGAGTCTCCTGGCCAGGGGACAGGCAAAATTGTTCATCAAAAATTGAAATTAACTGAGAAGGAACTTGACTGTTCTCCTGGCTCTTGACATTCCCAGCGGCATCCGTGGCATCTCCTCTCCGCTGAGCGTCCACCCCAAGCCCGAACTCTTCGGTATGTGATGGAGGAGCCTCCCAAATGGGCACAGGGGAAGGTGTGGAAGAGGGAAAATCTTCCTCCTCCACTTCTGTGGATGTGAAGGTTAAAGGAGAAGTAGCTGCAGGGGGAACAAATGCCAGGGCCGAGTTCCTCTGCTCCTCTCACTCGCGGTGTTCCTCCTCCATCTGCCGGTCAATTTGTGCTAATAGGGCCAGTCTCTCCTCCTCCATCATGATGAACTTGGGTTGGGTGGACCCTGGTCTGGAGGACGAGGCAGTTTCAGCCTGCGAAGCGCATCTCTCTTCCTCCTTCTTGCGGTGTTCCTCCTCCATCTGGCGGTCAATCTGGGCTAGCAAAGCCCGTTTCTCCTCCTCTGTCATAACACCAGTGGATGGAGCATACCCAGGCTCGAGGGATGATGACGCAGGAGCGGGAGAGCCGCGGGAGGAGGGTGCTTTCTTCCGCCGCGAGCGCTTCTTCTGACGGGAGGATGCTTCAACGTCTGGGAGGCCCACTCCGACTCCGCGTCTGGCTGAGGGAAGAGGACAGAGATGATGTCGACCACCCTCGGAATGAGCCAGAGGCTGGTATGATGCCACATGATGTCCTCAGCAGTGACCCGCGCCAGCCAAATGTCCTCGGGAGATTGTAGCCACTGAGCAGAAAGGAGAGCCTGCTTCAGGAGGTCCTGTGCTCTCGGCTCCTCATTTGTCCAGACCTCCATCGCGTAGCTCGGGGGGGGGGGGGTGAAAAAGAAAAATGCACAACTACTCTGCTGGGTTTTCTTTTACAGGCCGGATCATTCTGTTATGATCCCTTGTGCGCCATTATGCAGCGCACACAGGGAGGAATGAAAAACCCACGAGCAGGAATAGTGCGTGCACTTTAATGAACAAAAACAGGGATACAGTCCAACACACAGTTATGGGATCAACAGGAGGATGAGAACAGTCTATGAAGGAACCAGGAGAGCAGGGATGCCTCTAGGACGCTCGACAGCCCGAAGGACGAAACGCCTAGTGCCGCAGAATAGCTGAACAGCACAAGGAGAAAGGCAGATGTGAACTTACGGGCTGGAGCTGTCCGAGGCGGTCCGTGCTGTCGGGTGTGAGTTGGCTAACAGGAACAGCTGCTAACATCAGGCCACGAGCGGCGTCGGGTGACGTTAGAGAAGACCACTAAGTCAGGCTGAAAGTATACCGTAGTGAGTGGAGGCTTGCTTACACAGAACGAACAGTGACTGTGTACAAAGCACAATGATCCGGCGATCTCTTCTGACTCAAACAGAGCTTAAGTAATAACCATACTAATAAGGAAAGAGACCATCGGTGTGAATGTGCATGGACTGGACATAATAGGAAACAGGTGTGCGCGAGTGAGTGTCTGAGCATGTGAATGACAATGAATGGAGGTGTGTGTGTGCATGTGTGTGTGTGTGTGTGTGTGTGTGTGTGTATGATGAGGAACAGCTGGTGCACTGACAGGAGGAGGGGGCGTGGCCGAGCTGTCAGGGAGCGGAGGACCCAAAGGGCTCCCTGAAGCACCTGGTGGAAAATAAACAATGGAAAGGGACAAAATAGCCCAAGTGTCAGAACTGGGTTTGGAAACCAAATCCAAGTTCATGACAGATGTCATTTTGGTCTCATGATGTCAAAATGCGAACAGCATGATGAAGAGGACTGTTTAACCCCTTGCACTCTGGTCAATTTCACTAAAAACGCCTAAAAATAACGTACCCAAAGTAAATCAAAAGCTGTTCTTCAACTCTTTGCAGCATCTTCATGGGGTTGGTCTCATTTAAAAGAAAACACTTTGAATTTTTTTGGCAAATTAGTCATAATCTCTCTAAGTGCTCCTGCCACTCAGTAACAGTCATCTAAACATAGTGAACTTGAAGAAAATAAAGTTCGCCTGGGTGTTTTTTTGGATACAAATGCTTGCAAATAACACACATCTGTCAGATCCGGGATAGAAAATGACAGAAATGTAGAACCAAGTGTTATCCAGCTGAGGTCAAAATTTTGTAGCAATACCACAAAAAATGAATATATTACACAGCTTTATACTCAAGTTGTTCCCAGGCGTTTTTGAACTGTGCCAAATGGCACAGTTTGGAAAAACGTCTGTAACTTTTGAATGATTCAATATAGAAGCTTCATCTTGGGCTCTAATGAAAGGTGAAGGGCTGTGTGTGTGTGTGTGGGGGGGTTGTTTATTCATTCATGAATGAATGAATGAACAAACAAGCCCCCACACACAAAGAAGCATGCCACGTAAAAAATGTGTGGCTTTTTTTTTACAAGAAAAAATAACCTACAGTGCACTAAAAATTATACTAAAATATCTGTAATGTAGAAGATAACAACTCCCACCCCCCACCCCCCGTTACAGAGGATGGACATCGCCCATCGCTACATGACGGACAGCGGGGATGGTGCGCCGCGGTCTACTACGCACAGTTGTACTAAAATATCTGCACTAATATCTGCAATCCGCTACAGAAGAGTAGCGGGGGGGGGGGGGGGGCGTTCACGGTCCGGACGGTCCACCAACCAAAAATGTTACAAAATGACACACTGTAGCCTGTTCCAACATATGTAATGACAATTTAGTCTAGTTTATACTCAGTGTGAAACCTGGGCCTGTTTAGATGAACACAAAGTGATATCCTGGCAGGAACTGAAGAAAGGAATAAACTTCCTCCACAGCTCTCAGTCTCTGTCTTGTTTTAGTTTTTATTTGAAAAGCACAGGTTTTTCTCATTAAAGTTAGCTGTTTCTCCATGTGCTCATGGAGATGAACAAAATAGTCTGTGTAGTCTTGGGATGTAAAATGAATGTGGAGTACACAGCATGTGCATCATGCATATACTGAGTGTGTAATTACAAAAACTTAACCGCCAGTGAGATCACTAAGCTTGTTTCTCTGACAGGCGATGATCCCATCAGCGACACCCATAGTGTGTTCCTATTAGATTAGATTAGATTAGATTAGATTCAACTTTATTGTCATTACACATGTATGAATACAAGGTAACGAAACACAGTTTAGTATCCAATCAGAAGTGCAAAGGACAGCAGTGCAGTATATACGGTAATTAACAGTATGTGCAATTTAAGCAAATATATGCAGCAGTGCAGAAAGTTAAAAGTACTGTTATGTGCAAATAATGTGCAATAAGTTAGATGTAGTTATGTAGTTATGCAGTTATGTACAGGTGAGGATGGTAAAAGATGATTGTAAGAGAGTCAGCGGGGAACTAAGTTCAATAACGTGACAGCTGTTGGAAAGAAACTGTTCCTAAACCTGCTGGTTCTAGTCCGAAGGCTTCTGAAACGTCTTCTGGAGGGGAGAATCAGAATCAGAATCAGAATCAGAATCAGGTTTATTGCCATTGTTCATGTAGTACACAAACTAGGAATTTGTCTCGGTACAATGCTGCAACATTAAACATGATAAGATAAAAGAAATAAACTATACATGTAATAAAGTGTAGGATAAGATTAAGTGATACTGGTCAACAGTTAAAATATATTAGCCAGCAGCAGATACTGTGGAGAACTATATAGTGCAGTCGGTAATGCAGGAAGAAAACAGTGATGATTGACATGAGTCTGGTTGAGCTGCTGTACATAGTGCACGAGAGTCAATAAGTCACTTAGTGTTCAGCAGTCTGATGGCAGAGGGGAAGAAGCTGTTCATGTGACGGGAGGTTTTAGTCTGGATGGACCGAAGTCTTCTACCAGAGGGGAGGGGGGCAAACAGTACGTGACCAGGGTGTGAGGGATCGGCTATGATCCGGCCAGCACGCCTCCGGGTCCTGGAGATGTACAGATCCAGGAGAGATGGGAGCTTGCAGCCGATCACCTTCTCAGCAGTGCGCACGACGCGCTGCAGCCTTAGTCTGTCCCTGGCAGTGGCTCCTGCGTACCACACGGTTATGGAGGTGGTGAGGATGGACTCGATGATGGCTGTGTAGAACTGCACTAACATCTTGGTGGGTAGCTTGAGCTTCCTCAGCTGCCGCAGGAAGAACATCCTCTGCTGGGCTTTTTTGATGAGTGAGCTGATGGTCGGCTCCCATTTGAGGTCCCTGGTGATGGTAGTGCCTAGGAAGCGGAAGGAATCAGCAGTGGTGATGGGAGAGCCTGAGAGGGTGAGGGGGGGCAGAGGAGTAGTGACTTTCCTGAAGTCTACAATCATCTCCACTGTCTTCAGAGCGTTCAGCTGCAGGTTGTTATTGCTGCACCAGGACGCCAGCTGGGCCACCTCTCTCCTGTAGGCGGACTCGTTGCCGTTGGAGATGAGCCCGATGAGGGTGGTGTCGTCCGCAAACTTGATCAACTTGACAGACTGGTGGCTGGAGGTGCAGGAGTTGGTGTAAAGGGAGAAGAGTAGGGGGGAAAGTACACAGCCCTGGGGTGATCCGGTGCTGATGCTAGTATAGTCTGAGACAGTCTTTCCCAGCCGCACATGCTGCCTCCGGTCCGTTAGGAAGTCGATGATCCACCTGCAGAGGGAGTCAGGCACGTTGAGCAGGGACAGCTTGTCCCGGAGCAGAGCGGGGCGGATGGTGTTGAATGCGGAGCTGAAGTCCACAAACAGGATCCTGGCGTAGGTTCCCGGGGAGTCCAGGTGCTGCAGGATGGAGTGGAGGGCCAGGTTGACTGCGTCGTCTACAGACCTGTTGGCTCGGTAGGCAAACTGCAGCGGGTCCAGGAGAGGGGTGGTGATGGACTTGAGGTGGGACAGGACCAGGCGCTCAAAGGACTTCATGACTACAGAGGTGAGCGCTACAGGTCTGTAGTCATTAAGTCCAGTGATCCGTGGCTTCTTGGGGACAGGGATGATGGTGGAGGATTTGAGGCAGGACGGCACGTGGCATAACTTAAGGGAGGTGTTAAAAATGTCTGTGAAGACAGGAGCCAGCTGTTTCGCACAAAGTCTCAGGGTGGAGGGAGACACGCCGTCTGGGCCGGGGGCCTTGCGCGGGTTCAGTCTGGAGAACTGTTTGAGCACATCCTGCTCACTGATGATAAGGGGAGGGGGGGAGGAGGGGGGGTGCCTTAAATGAAGTAGGGAATGTGGAGGCTGTGGAGCTGGAGGGAGGGGGGGAGTTGGACACAGATGACGAGGTGTCAAAACGGGCATAGTGTTGGGACAGTCTTTGACAAAGGGCTTTGTCATCCTGACCTTTAGGAGCCTTAGGTCGATAGTTGGTGATTTGCCTCAGTCCTCTCCACACGGAAGCCGAATCATTAGCAGTGAACTGCTGCTGGAGTCTCTCTGAGTATAGAGATTTAGCCCTCTTCAGCTCTCTGTTAAACCGGTATTTAACCTCCCTGTAGCAGTCCCTGTCTCCACTTTTCAGCGCTGCTTCCTTCTCCTTCCTGATCTGTCTGAGCTTAGCTGTGAACCAGGGTTTGTCATTAGAGTACCTCACCCTGGTGCGTGATGGAAGAATGTTCTCTTCACAAAAGTGGATATATGAGTTCACAGTGTCCGTGTACTCAAGCTGGAACAGTCCATGAGCAGGATGGTTGGAGTCCCTAAGAATGCTGCGTGCCCGGCGCAGACATCTTTTCCTGTAGACGTCCTCTATAGCTGGAAGTGGAGTCCCTGTGATGCGTTGGGCGGTTTTCACCACCCGCTGCAGCGCCTTGCGGTCAGCTACAGAGCAGCTCCCATACCAGAGTGTGATA
This sequence comes from Pholidichthys leucotaenia, assembly GCA_020510985.1. NCBI lineage: Eukaryota > Metazoa > Chordata > Actinopteri > Cichliformes > Pholidichthyidae > Pholidichthys > Pholidichthys leucotaenia. The sequence goes on along the minus strand of CM035850.1, from coordinate 99,819,804 downwards.
CAGTTGGTCAGGGTGCTCTCTATCACACAGCGGTAGAAGTTAAGATAAGATAAGATAAGATAAGCCTTTATTAGTCCCACAACGGGGAAATTCCAGGATTGCAACAGCACAGGGATAGCAACACTCAGAGCAACAATCAGAAGGCAAAAAAAAAAAAAAAAAAAAAAAGTTGCCCAGGATGTCAGTTGACAGATGGTTCTTCTTCAATGTCCTCAAGAAGAAGAGGCGCTGATGGGCCTTCTTGATCAGGCTGGTGGTGTTAACTGACCAGGACAGGTCCTCCGAGATGTGGGTCCCCAGGAATTTGAAGCTGGGGACACGTTCAACAGCTATGCCATTGATATGGATGGGGTCATGTGTCTCTTCCCTCTCCTTCCTGTAGTCCACTATGAGCTCCTTGGTTTTGCTGGTGTTAAGGAGCAGGTTATTGTCAGCGCACCAAGTAGCCAAGTGCTCAACCTCTGCCCTGTAATTTGACTCGTCGTTGTCCCTGATGAGTCCAATCACCGTGGTGTCATCTGCGAACTTTATGATGGAATTGGATCCATACATAGGCCTGCAGTCATGGGTGTAGAAGGAGTAGAGGAATGGGCTGAGCACACAGCCCTGTGGTACACCAGTGTTGAGTGTGATGACGGAAGAACGGTTGGGGCCTGACCTAACATGCTGGGGTCTGTTGGTCAGAAAATCCATGATCCAGTTGCAGGTGGAGGTACTGATTCCCAGGTCCCCAAGTTTGGTGAGCAACTTGGAGGGGATAACTGTGTTGAATGCTGAGCTGAAGTCAATAAACAGCATTCTTGCGTAGGTGTTCTTGTCATCCAGGTGTGAGAGTACATAGTGCAGCGCTGTAGAAACTGCATCCTCTGTACTCCTGTTGCTCCGGTAGGCGAACTGATGAGGGTCCAGTGTAGGGGGCAGGCCTTTTTTGAGCTTTGCCAAGACCAGTCGCTCAAAGCACTTCATGACTATGGGCGTCAGTGCCACAGGGCGATAGTCATTTAGGCACGATGGTGTTGAATGTTTCGGCACTGGTACTATTGAAGTGGTCTTGAAGCACGCTGGTACCATGGCCTGGGCCAGGGACAGATTGAAGATGTCTGTGAAGACCCCTGCCAGCTGCTCAGCGCATGCCCTCAGCACACGCCCAGGAATGCCATCAGGGCCAGCAGCCTTACGTACGTTGACATGACTCAGTGCATTACGGACGTCGGTGTGGGTGAGTGTGAGGTGGTGAAGGTCATCAGAGGGTGGGAAATTGATGTTCTTTTCATTGTTGTCCTTGTCAAAACGAGCATAGAAGTTATTTAGCTCATTGAGAAAGGGCACAGTCATGGCTATAGGTATGGAGTTGCTGGGCTTATAATCAGAGATAGCTTGAATGCCCTGCCACATACGTCGGGGGTCAGAGTCCCCAAAATGTTCCTCCACCTTCAGCTTGTAGCTGTGCTTGGCCTTCTTGATGCCCCTCTTCAGATCTGCCCTGGATGAACTGTAGGCCTGTGCATCACCAGATCTAAAGGCATTGTTACGTGCTTTTAGCAGAAGTCGCACTTCTCTGTTCATCCACGGCTTCTGATTTGGGTACGTGGTGATCTGTCTTTCCGTGGTGACACTGTCAATAGTGGTGTTGATATGGTCCAGGACTGAGTGGGTGTAAGAGTTGATGTTTATGTGGGAGCCACAGGTAGCCTGAGAGGTGAACATACTCCAGTCTGTGTTCCTAAACTTCTCCTGGAGTACAGAGTCAACCCCCTCTGGCCACACTTTGATGGTCCTCACTGATGGCTTCACCCGGTTGATGAGCGGTACATACTTGGGGGTAAGGAACAAGGATAAATGATCAGACTGACCTAGGTGGGGGAGGGGAGTTGCTGTGTAGGCTCCCACAATATTGGTGTAAACATGGTCCAATGTTTTGTCCCCTCTTGTGTGACAGGAGACATGCTGGTAGAATTTAGGAAGCACTGTCTTGAGGTTAGAGTGGTTAAAATCACCCGCCACAATAAATGCTGCCTCTGGGTGTGCAGTTTGTTGTTTGCTAATAGCTGCATGCAGTTCTTTCATAGCAAGCTTAGCATTAGCATCCGGAGAAATGTAAGCGGCTGTTATGATGGTACAAGTGAACTCGCGTGGCAGATAGAAAGGTCTACATTTAACCATGAGAAACTCCAGGTTAGCTGAGCAGTGTCTCTCAACAGTGACAGAGTTCGTGCACCAAGCCTTGTTAATATAAATGCACAATCCCCCCCCCCTCTTGTCTTACCGGAGTCAACTGCTGCTCTGTCTGCCCGGAGCGTGTGTAGGCCGGCTAGCTCGATAGCATTGTCGGGTATTCCACTGTGAAGCCATGTTTCCGTAAAAATCATGATATTGCAGTTCATAAGTTTCTTACTGTTGGTGATCTGAAGCCGTAGTTCACTCATTTTGCTCGCCAGAGACCGTACATTAGCAAGGAAAATACTGGGTAGCGATAGCCGGTGCGGTGTTAGCTTTAGCTTAGCTCTTAGCCCACCGCGTTTACCCCTCCTTTGTTTACGGTCCTTACGCCGCCTGCGAGCACTTCCGGTCGGCCGGGAAGCCTGCCGAGCGTCGGGAGTTCTCCAGAGCTCCGGGATGAGACGTAGATTCAGACGTAGGTTGCTGATAAAAAGGTCGTTATCGTTGTTTTGTAAACCAATATTCAAAAGCTCATCTCGGGTGTAAGATGTAAAAGCAGAGCTGTTCTGAACGAGCATACCCGAAATGAGCAGAAATAACACTGCTAGTCCCCAGAATCTGGTAGGACGCTGAGCCTCGCGTTGTGCATGCGCCGCCATCTTGCGCATCTTGCGCCGCCATCTTGCGTCCTATTGTCCAGTCTGTTCCAACACTTAGCTTTAGTGCACATAAAATGTCCTGGAATATACTGTATATTACACAGAAATGAGAATTATTGTCTTGTTGTCAACATCCATAGACATATCCATTTGAAACCGCGCTGACTCATTAATTCACTCCTGCAATTGTGCTTCAATGTCCTACACAATTTCATCAATTCTCTTCATGGCTGTTGGGGCTGAAAGAGGCACATGTGCTACTTTTTTTTAGCTGCATCTTCTCCTCATAGTTCACAGCAAATGTCCTTAGCAGCAAGCAGGATCAACTCTTTGCAGATAGTGAAAGGTTTTTTAGCTTTAGCAATACGGTTAGCCACTAAGTACGATGCTCTCAATGCTGCCACATTTGTTGATGTAGTTACCTTCAAGAGTTGCTTCTATCCTCGTTCATGTTTTTGTTTTTCACTCAAAGAACTCCAAGGGCTTGTCTTTTCAGTGTGGGGTACTTGGCTTCCATGCGCCAAAGCAGTTTTGAAGGCTTCATGGACTCCTTTGCTAGCTGTTCACCATATATTAATTACAGGGCTGGAGCATGGGTGTCGCCTGTGTCGATAAAGCTGTATTTTAAATAGAACTCATGGCATTTCCTCATAACTGCACATTTCTTTTTCTTAGCAGTCTTGGGCTCTTCTGCCATCTCATCAATGGGCGTTTTACCTGGCTTTCCAAAGAAACTCTCTAACGATGACTGTTTTGTATTAGTTTCAGGTGGCTAGCTTGCAGATGTAAAACTGAGCAAAGTCGATGGTAATTACTTACTGAGACATGTGTATCAATGCAGTGCAGAGTGTAGAGGCAGACACATCAGGCAGGAAGACAGCAAATATCAGGTAAGAATTTTTCAACATAAAACATCCGCCAGATTTTTAGTCAGTAGACAGAACACACAATACACAAATAAGAATGGAATGGACAGAACAGAGGAATGGAATAAATAAATTAATTATTTTTTTCTCTATGGCTCTCCAAGACCCAGTACCAAGTGGCCCTGGAGGTAGACCTGGGGGTTGGGGACCACTGCTTCAGAGGATGTGACATCATCATGCCCAGATTCCTAGGCTCTCAGCTCTCTTACTGAGTCTGTGCATGTGCAGCCCACTCTGCTGTGGATGACACACTGCATTCAGCTCATTTGTAAATCATAAATGCTCATGAAGACTAGAAGAGAGTCTGAGCTTTGCTTATTTCTCTCCACACCTCTGAGAAAAACCACTGTGACCAACTCAGCTTTACTGGTTATGGGCCCATTAAGTTGGACGCTTTTCTTAGCCCTCCAGAATAAGTTTTGCGTGTGAGGTACAGACTTACATTGCTTCAACCAGCTAAGCTAAGTGGGCCGACATCTGAGAAAAAGTGAAGAAGCTCTATACACACTGCCAGGATGAACCAGTGTGGAGATAAGTAAAACGTTTTATACGTGACTTATAACATGGGCGCTAGTGACGCTAACAAGATAGCTGACTATCAAGCTGAAGCACGTTAGCATGATAGTTAACATGAGAACAGCAGCCACAACAATGCAGCAGCAGATATTCAGCAGATGTGAGGATGAGTTTGACCTATGGAAGACAGGATTTCCAATCTACTTACACATGTTGAAACTAAACATACTATATTGCTGAGCCAAATAGTTATAAGCAATGAGCTGCACACAAAGAGAAAAATGCTGACTGTTACACTGAGCTGACTAATTGATGATAAAAACTTGTCACTGATAAAGCATGAAGCCACTGATGATGGCAGAAAAGCTCTGAAAATACTGAAGGAGCATTACACTGGGAAAAGCAAGCTAAGAATCATAAGTCTGTATACATCGTTAACCAAGCTGCGTATGCTGGACAGTGAAGGTGTGATAGTTGCTTACTTTGACATAGCCACATGTTGAAAAAGTAGATTTATTGGTCATGATAAAAGTGAGGCTCCCAAGAATGGTTTGAGGTCAGTTTATTGTTTCCATAAAACATTAGCACTACAAAACTTTCCTGTTTCTGGGAGGAACACTTCAGTGTCCTCCCAGCTGAGTCCCAACAGCTGCCATAATTGTCATGCGATGGCCCTCACGAGCCATCAATGAGACGCCGAGAGCTCGCCGGTGAGTTTGCGTAATTTATTAACACAAGGGAACAGTACAAAATAATGAGCCACATGGGGCCACGACACGAACATACACTTGGGTGACAAATAACAGGCTACAAGGGAAAAGTGCACTGAGAAACAGACTAAGAGGGAGAAAAATCCTGTATCCAAGAACGGGATGAAACCGTGGAATGTCCGACGAGGTCGCAGCCCGGAGTAACCTGAGCTGCTCCCTCAAATAGCGCTTCAGAAGACTCAGCTGATGAGAATGACAGCTGATTGATAATCAGCCATCTCAGCGGAGCACAGACGCTGTCACAATAAGAGCTCGAAGGCCCAATGGTAAACCAGAGTAGAGAACTACCGGACCACCCGAGCGTGGACAGAGTCAGCACTCGGATCGTAACAATAATAACTGCTTGGCTAGTTGGTGTCCAAAATCATTTGGTTTACTAATTAAACTCAAGCTGTAAAACATGTCAGGTGTAGCATTTTCAGTGTTCCTACAACACCTGAGCAGCAACATTCCATAGTGCATAGCAGAGGCAACCACAGAAACCAAAGCAAAAACATCTCAGCTTGTTTCACTTTCCGTCCCAAGTGTGGGTACTCTGCCCACAGTCAGCAACAATGAACTCCATCTAACTTGGATAAACAGTTCAGGTAAAGGATGGATTCATTTCATATCAAGCTGCTGTCATGTTAATGAGTAATAACAAATAAGTTACGTCATACAATAAAAACAGGAGCTACAGTATATATTGAAAATTGATTACCATGACACATATTTAGAAATCACATGCTAGGCACATGATCAGAAATCATGTGTCAGACATGTGACTGTCCCACTGTAAGACCCATGACTGATGTAAGCACCCAAACAAAGACAAAATGTAGTGATCCACGCTGGGTGCCTCTGTCCACTAATTACCATTCCCAGCTGTGCTTGCTTTCACACCTGCTCTCCCCAATTAGGCACCCTTTATCAGGAGTGGATTCCTGCTCTCCGGCACGGAGACGTCTACGCTCCTTGGGTGAAGTTCTCCTTGCGTCAGCTCACCTGCCGCATCTACTGGGAGTCACGCCTCCCTTCTTTGCATCATCTCCACACCTATCATCTGGGAGCCTCGGCTCCCCAACTACCAGTAAGACTGTTCCCTCAGGAATCCTCACCTTCATCCCCAGCTTCTCCCCTCCTCTCTCCCCTGTGCACAGGTGGACTCCGTCCTGGCGGCGGACTTACCCTTCCTCCATGCGGCAGACCAGACCAGTGCACTATACGCACTCACTCCCTCTTCCCTCAGGTGGGGCTGCACCTGTTCCTTCTCCCTCACCTTGCACACTACACCTCTGGAGTAGGGCTCCGGCAACCTGGAGAGGACTGTTCGATTCTTCGGCGCTTCGACTCCTGTGCCCAGTAAGATTATCTATTATTCAGCTCATTCAAGGCTCTGGGATTGAACTGTTATTAATTCCCCTTCTCCTCTCCTCCCGCAGGGTTGCCAGTTCTCTCCCACTCTGCATTCACACCCACTCACTCATGCATGCATTCACTACTTTAATAAAAGATCATTGTGAGTTATATCGAGTCTGTGTCTGCTTCTGGGTTTTCGTGTAAACATGTCACAAAACAGTGCTGGAGAGTTTGAAAGTGACTAGCAATGAGTCCAGCTCTAAATCCCATAGAGCACCTGTGGAGAGATCTCAGATAAGCTGGTGGGAAAACGAACACTTCAAATCTGACAGAACTGGGGCAGCTGGCAAAAGAAAAATCGTCCACAATTCCAGGAGAGTGGTAAAAAAAAAACAAAAAAACTCAGCGATTGAAGCAGTGGATTTCAGTTATAATAATGGATTGCATTTATAAAGTGCTTTTCAAGACACCCAGAAACACTTTACAATGAGTCCATTATTCATTCACTCCACAGACAGACAATGGTAGTGGTAAGCTACCTTTGTAGCCACAGCTGCCCTTGGGCAGACTGATGGAAACATGGCTGCCAATCCACACCAACGGCCTCTCTGACCACCATCGAATATTTATTCATATTCATACAACAGTGACATGAACATACTGAAGGCAAGGTGAGTAAAGTGTCTTGTCCAAGGACACAACAGCAGGGTGGGGGAGCGAGATTCGAACCACCAACCCCCTGGTTATTGGACAACCTACTCTACAGTATCTCACAAAAGTGAATACGCCCCTCACATTTTTGTAAATATTTTGTTATATCTTTTCATGGGACAACACTGAAGATATGACACTTTGATACAATGTAAAGTAGTCAATGTACAGCTTGTATAACAGAGTAAATTTGCTGGTCCCTCAAAATAACTCAATACACAGCCATTAATGTCTAAACCGCTGGCAACAAAAGTGAGTACGCCCCTAATGAAAATGTCCAAATTGTGCCCAGTTAGCCATTTTCCCTCCCCAGTGTCACATGATTCGTTAGTGTTACAAGGTTTCAGGTGTGAATGGGGAGCAGGTGTGTTAAATTTGGTGTTATCACTCACACTCTCTCATACTTGTCACTGGAAGTTCAACATAGTACCTCATGGCAAAGAACTCTCTGAGGATCTGAAAAAAATAGTTGTTGCTCTATATAAAGATGGCCTAGGCTATAAGAAGATTGCCAACACCCTGAAACTGAGCTGCAGTACAGTGGCCAAGACCATACAGCGGTTTAACAGGACAGGTTCCACTCAGAACAGGCCTTGCCATGGTCAACCAAAGAAGTTGAGTACACATTCTCAGCATCATATCCAGAGGTTTTCTTTTGAAAATAGATGTATGAGTGCTTCCAGCATTGCTGCAGAGGTTGAAGGGGTGGGGGGTCAGCCTGTCAGTGCTCAGACCATACGCCGCACACTGCATCAAATTGGTTTGCATAGCTGTCATCCCAGAAAGAAGCCTCTTTTAAAGATGAGGCACAAGAAAGCCCGCAGTTTGCTGAAGACAAGCAGACTAAGGACATGGATTACTGGAACCACGTCCTGTGGTCTGATGAAACCAAAATAAACTTATTTAGTTCAGATGGTGTCAAGCGTGTGTGGCCGCAACCAGGTGAGGAGTACAAAGACAAGTGTGTCTTGCCTACAGTCAAGCATGGAGGCGGGAGTGTCATGGTTTGGGGCTGCATGAGTGCTGCCGGCACTGGGGAGCTACAGTTTATTGAGGGAACCATGAATGCCAACATGTACTGTGACATACTGATCACCTCCCATCAGAAACTGGGCTGCAGGGCAGTATTCCAACATGATAACCACCCCAAACACACCTCCAAGACGACCACTGCCTTGCTAAAGAAACTGAGGGTAAAGGTGATGGACTGGCCACGCATGTCTCCAGACCTATACCCTACTGAGCATCGGTGGGCCATCCTCAGATGGAAGGTGG